>OY720167.1:1226718-1321718 GCA_963082805.1 Hemicrepidius hirtus
TAGGTATGTATGTATGTAGGTATGTATGTATGTAGGTATGTAGGTATGCATGTATGTAGGTATGTAGGTATGTATGTATGTAGGTATGTAGGTATGTATGTATGTAGGTATGTAGGTATGTAGGTATGTAGGTATGTATGTATGTAGGTATGTAGGTATGTAGGTATGTAGGTATGTAGGTATGTAGGGATGTAGGTATGTAGGTATGTATGTATGTAGGTATGTAGGTATGTAGCTATGTATGTAGGTATGTAGGTATGTATGTATGTAGGTATGTAGGTATGTATGTATGTAGGTATGTAGGTATGTAGGTATGTATGTATGTAGGTATGTAGGTATGTATGTATGTAGGTATGTAGGTATGTAGGTATGTAGGTACGTAGGTATGTAGGTATGTAGGTATGTAGGTATGTAGGTATGTAGGTATGTAGGTATGTAGTTATGTAGGTATGTAGGTTTGTAGGTATGTAGGTATGTAGGTATGTAGGTATGTAGGTATGTAGGTATGTAGGTATGTAGGTATGTAGGTATGTGGGTATGTAGGTATGTAGGTATGTAGGTATGTAGGTATGTAGTTATGTAGGTATGTAGGTATGTAGGTTTTGTAGGTATGTATGTATGTAGGTATGTAGGTATGTATGTATGTAGGTATGTAGGTATGTATGTATGTAGGTGTGTAGGTATGTATGTATGTATGTAGGTATGTAGGTATGCATGTATGTAGGTATGTAGGTATGTAGGTATGTATATATGTAGGTATGTAGGTATGTATGTATGTAGGTATGTAGGTATGTATGTATGTAGGTATGTAGGTATGTATGTATGTAGGTATGTAGGTATGTATGTATGTAGGTATGTAGGTATGTATGTATGTAGGTATGTAGGTATGTATGTATGTAGGTATGTAGGTATGTAGGTATGTAGGTATGTAGGTATGTAGGTATGTAGGTATGTAGGGATGTAGGTATGTAGGTATGTAGGTATGTAGGTATGTAGGTATGTAGGTATGTAGGTATGTAGGTATGTAGGTATGTAGGTATGTAGGTATGTAGGTATGTAGGTATGTAGGTATGTAGGTATGTAGGTATGTAGGTATGTAGGTAGGTATGTATGTATGTAGGTATGTAGGTATGTATGTATATAGGTATGTAGGTATGTATGTATGTAGGTATGTATGTATGTAGGTATGTAGGTATGTATGTATGTAGGTATGTAGGTATTATGTATGTAGGTATGTAGGTATGCATGTATGTAGGTATGTAGGTATGTATGTATGTAGGTATGTAGATATGTATGTATGTAGGTATGTAGGTATGTAGGTATGTAGGTATGTAGGTATGTAGGTATGTAGGTATGTAGGTATGTATGTATGTAGGTATGTAGGTATGTATGTATGTAGGTATGTAGGTATGTAGGTATGTAGGTATGTAGGTATGTAGGTATGTAGGTATGTAGGTATGTAGTTATGTAGGTATGTAGGTATGTAGGTATGTATGTATGTAGGTATGTAGGTATGTATGTATGTAGGTATGTAGGTATGTATGTATGTATGTAGGTATGTAGGTATGCATGTATGTAGGTATGTAGGTATGTAGGTATGTATGTATGTAGGTATGTAGGTATGTAGATATGTATGTATGTAGGTATGTAGGTATGCATGTATGTAGGTATGCATGTATGTAGGTATGTAGGTATGCATGTATGTAGGTATGTAGGTATGTAGGTATGTATGTATGTAGGTATGTAGGTATGTAGATATGTATGTATGTAGGTATGTAGGTATGCATGTATGTAGGTATGCATGTATGTAGGTATGTAGGTATGTATGTATGTAGGTATGTAGATATGTAGGTATGTAGGTATGTAGGTATGTAGGTATGTAGGTATGTAGGTATGTAGGTATGTAGTTATGTAGGTATGTAGGTATGTAGGTATATAGATATGTAGGTATGTATGTATGTAGGTATGTAGGTATGCATGTATGTAGGTATGTAGGTATGTAGGTATGTATATATGCAGGTATGTAGGTATGTATGTATGTAGGTATGTAGGTATGTATGTATGTAGGTATGTAGGTATGTATGTATGTAGGTATGTAGGTATGTATGTATGTAGGTATGTAGGTATGTATGTATGTAGGTATGTAGGTATGTATGTATGTAGGTATGTAGGTATGTAGGTATGTAGGTATGTAGGTATGTAGGTATGTAGGTATGTAGGTATGTAGGTATGTAGGTATGTAGGTATGTAGGTACGTAGGTATGTAGCTATGTATGTAGGTATGTAGGTATGTATGTATGTAGGTATGTAGGTATGTATGTATGTAGGTATGTAGGTATGAAGGTATGTATGTATGTAGGTATGTAGGTATGTAGGTATGTAGGTATGTATGTATGTAGGTATGTAGGTATGTATGTATGTAGGTATGTAGGTAGGTATGTATGTATGTAGGTATGTAGGTATGTATGTATGCATGTATGTAGGTATGTAGGTATGTATGTATGTAGGTATGTAGGTATGTATGTATGTAGGTATGTAGGTATGTATGTATGTAGGTATGTATGTATGTAGGTATGTAGGTATGTATGTATGTAGGTATGTAGGTATGTATGTATGTAGGTATGTAGGTATGTATGTATGTAGGTATGTAGGTATGTATGTATGTAGGTATGTAGGTATGTATGTATGTATGTATGTATGTAGGTATGTAGGTATGTATGTATGTAGGTATGTAGGTATGTATGTATGTAAGTATGTAGGTATGTATGTATGCAGGTATGTAGGTATGTATGTATGTAGGTATGTAGGTATGTAGGTATGTATGTATGTAGGTATGTTGGTATGTATGTATGTAGGTATGTAGGTATGTAGGTATGTAGGTATGTAGGTATGTAGGTATGTAGGTATGTAGGTATGTAGGTATGTAGTTATGTAGGGATGTAGGTATGTAGGTATGTATGTATGTAGGTATGTAGGTATGTAGCTATGTATGTAGGTATGTAGGTATGTAGGTATGTAGGTATGTAGGTATGTAGTTATGTAGGTATGTAGGTATGTAGGTATGTAGGTATGTAGGTATGTATGTATGTAGGTATGTAGGTATGCATGTATGTAGGTATGTAGGTATGTAGGTATGTATATATGTAGGTATGTAGGTATGTATGTATGTTGGTATGTATGTATGTAGGTATGTAGGTATGTATGTATGTAGGTATGTATGTATGTAGGTATGTAGGTATGTAGGTATGTAGGGATGTAGGTATGTAGGTATGTATGTATGTAGGTATGTAGGTATGTAGCTATGTATGTAGGTATGTAGGTATGTATGTATGTAGGTATGTAGGTATGTATGTATGTAGGTATGTAGGTATGTAGGTATGTATGTATGTAGGTATGTAGGTATGTATGTATGTAGGTATGTAGGTATGTATGTATGTAGGTATGTAGGTATGTATGTATGTATGTAGGTATGTAGGTATGCATGTATGTAGGTATGTAGGTATGTAGGTATGTATGTATGTAGGTATGTAGGTATGTATGTATGTAGGTATGTATGTATGTAGGTATGTAGGTATGTATGTATGTAGGTATGTAGGTATGTATGTATGTAGGTATGTAGGTATGTAGGTATGTATGTATGTAGGTATGTAGGTATGTAGGTATGTAGGTATGTAGGTATGTAGGTATGTAGGTATGTAGGTATGTAGGTATGTAGGTATGTAGGTTTGTAGGTATGTAGGTATGTAGGTATGTAGGTATGTAGGTATGTAGGTAAGTAGGTATGTGGGTATGTAGGTATGTAGGTATGTAGGTATGTAGGTATGTAGGTATGTAGGTATGTAGGTATGTAGGTATGTAGGTATGTAGGTATGTATGTATATAGGTATGTAGGTATGTATGTATGTAGGTATGTAGGTATGTATGTATGTAGTTGTGTAGGTATGTATGTATGTATGTAGGTATGTAGGTATGCATGTATGTAGGTATGTAGGTATGTAGGTATGTATATATGTAGGTATGTAGGTATGTATGTATGTAGGTATGTAGGTATGTAGGTATGTATGTATGTAGGTATGTAGGTATGTATGTATGTAGGTATGTAGGTATGTATGTATGTAGGTATGTAGGTATGTATGTATGTAGGTATGTAGGTATGTATGTATGTAGGTATGTAGGTATGTAGGTATGTAGGTATGTAGGTATGTAGGTATGTAGGTATGTAGGTATGTAGGTATGTAGGTATGTAGGTATGTAGGTATGTAGGTATGTAGGTATGTAGGTATGTAGGTATGTAGGTATGTAGGTATGTAGGTATGTAGGTATGTAGGTATGTAGGTATGTAGGTATGTAGGTATGTAGGTATGTAGGTAGGTATGTATGTATGTAGGTATGTAGGTATGTATGTATATAGGTATGTAGGTATGTATGTATGTAGGTATGTATGTATGTAGGTATGTAGGTATGTATGTATGTAGGTATGTAGGTATGTATGTATGTAGGTATGTAGGTATGCATGTATGTAGGTATGTAGGTATGTATGTATGTAGGTATGTAGATATGTATGTAGGTATGTAGGTATGTAGGTATGTAGGTATGTAGGTATGTAGGTATGTAGGTATGTAGGTATGTAGGTATGTAGGTATGTAGGTATGTAGTTATGTAGGTATGTAGGTATGTAGGTATGTAGGTATGTAGGTATGTATGTATGTAGGTATGTAGGTATGTATGTATGTAGGTATGTAGGTATGTATGTATGTAGGTATGTAGGTATGTATGTATGTAGGTATGTAGGTATGTAGGTATGTAGGTATGTAGGTATGTAGGTATGTAGGTATGTAGGGATGTAGGTATGTAGGTATGTATGTATGTAGGTATGTAGGTATGTAGCTATGTATGTAGGTATGTAGGTATGTATGTATGTAGGTATGTAGGTATGTATGTATGTAGGTATGTAGGTATGTAGGTATGTATGTATGTAGGTATGTAGGTATGTATGTATGTAGGTATGTAGGCATGTATGTATGTAGGTATGTAGGTATGTATGTATGTATGTAGGTATGTAGGTATGCATGTATGTAGGTATGTAGGTATGTAGGTATGTATGTATGTAGGTATGTAGGTATGTAGATATGTATGTATGTAGGTATGTAGGTATGTAGGTATGTAGGTATGTAGGTATGTAGGTATGTAGGTATGTATGTATGTAGGTATGTAGATATGTATGTATGTAGGTATGTAGGTATGTAGGTATGTAGGTGTGTAGGTATGTAGGTATGTAGGTATGTAGGTATGTAGGTATGTAGGTATGTAGGTATGTAGTTATGTAGGTATGTAGGTATGTAGGTATGTATGTATGTAGGTATGTAGGTATGTATGTATGTAGGTATGTAGGTATGTATGTATGTATGTAGGTATGTAGGTATGCATGTATGTAGGTATGTAGGTATGTAGGTATGTATGTATGTATGTAGGTATGTAGGTATGTATGTATATAGGTATGTAGGTATGTATGTATGTAGGTATGTATGTATGTAGGTATGTAGGTATGTATGTATGTAGGTATGTAGGTATGTATGTATGTAGGTATGTAGGTATGTATGTATGTAGGTATGTAGGTATGTAGGTATGTAGGTATGTATGTATGTAGGTATGTAGGTATGTAGGTATGTAGGTATGTAGGTATGTAGGGATGTAGGTATGTAGGTATGTATGTATGTAGGTATGTAGGTATGTAGCTATGTATGTAGGTATGTAGGTATGTATGTATGTAGGTATGTAGGTATGTATGTATGTAGGTATGTAGGTATGTAGGTATGTATGTATGTAGGTATGTAGGTATGTATGTATGTAGGTATGTAGGTATGTAGGTATGTAGGTACGTAGGTATGTAGGTATGTAGGTATGTAGGTATGTAGGTATGTAGGTATGTAGGTATGTAGTTATGTAGGTATGTAGGTTTGTAGGTATGTAGGTATGTAGGTATGTAGGTATGTAGGTATGTAGGTATGTAGGTATGTAGGTATGTGGGTATGTAGGTATGTAGGTATGTAGGTATGTAGGTATGTAGTTATGTAGGTATGTAGGTATGTAGGTTTTGTAGGTATGTATGTATGTAGGTATGTTGGTATGTATGTATGTAGGTATGTAGGTATGTATGTATGTAGGTGTGTAGGTATGTATGTATGTATGTAGGTATGTAGGTATGCATGTATGTAGGTATGTAGGTATGTAGGTATGTATATATGTAGGTATGTAGGTATGTATGTATGTAGGTATGTAGGTATGTATGTATGTAGGTATGTAGGTATGTATGTATGTAGGTATGTAGGTATGTATGTATGTAGGTATGTAGGTATGTATGTATGTAGGTATGTAGGTATGTATGTATGTAGGTATGTAGGTATGTAGGTATGTAGGTATGTAGGTATGTAGGTATGTAGGTATGTAGGGATGTAGGTATGTAGGTATGTAGGTATGTAGGTATGTAGGTATGTAGGTATGTAGGTATGTAGGTATGTAGGTATGTAGGTATGTAGGTATGTAGGTATGTAGGTATGTAGGTATGTAGGTATGTAGGTATGTAGGTATGTAGGTATGTAGGTAGGTATGTATGTATGTAGGTATGTAGGTATGTATGTATATAGGTATGTAGGTATGTATGTATGTAGGTATGTATGTATGTAGGTATGTAGGTATGTATGTATGTAGGTATGTAGGTATGTATGTATGTAGGTATGTAGGTATGCATGTATGTAGGTATGTAGGTATGTATGTATGTAGGTATGTAGATATGTATGTATGTAGGTATGTAGGTATGTAGGTATGTAGGTATGTAGGTATGTAGGTATGTAGGTATGTAGGTATGTAGGTATGTAGGTATGTAGGTATGTAGGTATGTAGTTATGTAGGTATGTAGGTATGTAGGTATGTAGGTATGTAGGTATGTATGTATGTATGTAGGTATGTAGGTATGTATGTATGTAGGTATGTAGGTATGTATGTATGTAGGTATGTAGGTATGTATGTATGTAGGTATGTAGGTATGTAGGTATGTAGGTATGTAGGTATGTAGGTATGTAGGTATGTAGGGATGTAGGTATGTAGGTATGTATGTATGTAGGTATGTAGGTATGTAGCTATGTATGTAGATATGTAGGTATGTATGTATGTAGGTATGTAGGTATGTATGTATGTAGGTATGTAGGTATGTAGGTATGTATGTATGTAGGTATGTAGGTATGTATGTATGTAGGTATGTAGGTATGTATGTATGTAGGTATGTAGGTATGTATGTATGTATGTAGGTATGTAGGTATGCATGTATGTAGGTATGTAGGTATGTAGGTATGTATGTATGTAGGTATGTAGGTATGTAGATATGTATGTATGTAGGTATGTAGGTATGTAGGTATGTAGGTATGTAGGTATGTAGGTATGTAGGTATGTAGGTATGTAGGTATGTATGTATGTAGGTATGTAGATATGTATGTATGTAGGTATGTAGGTATGTAGGTATGTAGGTATGTAGGTATGTAGGTATGTAGGTATGTAGGTATGTAGGTATGTAGGTATGTAGGTATGTAGGTATGTAGGTATGTAGTTATGTTGGTATGTAGGTATGTAGGTATGTATGTATGTAGGTATGTAGGTATGTATGTATGTAGGTATGTAGGTATGTATGTATGTATGTAGGTATGTAGGTATGCATGTATGTAGGTATGTAGGTATGTAGGTATGTATGTATGTAGGTATGTAGGTATGTAGATATGTATGTATGTAGGTATGTAGGTATGCATGTATGTAGGTATGCATGTATGTAGGTATGTAGGTATGCATGTATGTAGGTATGTAGGTATGTAGGTATGTATGTATGTAGGTATGTAGGTATGTAGATATGTATGTATGTAGGTATGTAGGTATGCATGTATGTAGGTATGCATGTATGTAGGTATGTAGGTATGTATGTATGTAGGTATGTAGATATGTAGGTATGTAGGTATGTAGGTATGTAGGTATGTAGGTATGTAGGTATGTAGGTATGTAGTTATGTAGGTATGTAGGTATGTAGGTATGTAGGTATGTAGGTATGTATGTATGTAGGTATGTAGGTATGCATGTATGTAGGTATGTAGGTATGTAGGTATGTATATATGCAGGTATGTAGGTATGTATGTATGTAGGTATGTAGGTATGTATGTATGTAGGTATGTAGGTATGTATGTATGTAGGTATGTAGGTATGTATGTATGTAGGTATGTAGGTATGTATGTATGTAGGTATGTAGGTATGTAGGTATGTAGGTACGTAGGTATGTAGCTATGTATGTAGGTATGTAGGTATGTATGTATGTAGGTATGTAGGTATGTATGTATGTAGGTATGTAGGTATGAAGGTATGTATGTATGTAGGTATGTAGGTATGTAGGTATGTATGTATGTAGGTATGTAGGTATGTATGTATGTAGGTATGTAGGTAGGTATGTATGTATGTAGGTATGTAGGTATGTATGTATGTATGTATGTAGGTATGTAGGTATGTATGTATGTAGGTATGTAGGTATGTATGTATGTAGGTATGTAGGTATGTATGTATGTAGGTATGTATGTATGTAGGTAAGTAGGTATGTATGTATGTAGGTATGTAGGTATGTATGTATGTAGGTATGTAGGTATGTATGTATGTAGGTATGTAGGTATGTATGTATGTAGGTATGTAGGTATGTATGTATGTATGTATGTATGTAGGTATGTAGGTATGTATGTATGTAGGTATGTAGGTATGTATGTATGTAAGTATGTAGGTATGTATGTATGCAGGTATGTAGGTATGTATGTATGTAGGTATGTAGGTATGTAGGTATGTATGTATGTAGGTATGTTGGTATGTATGTATGTAGGTATGTAGGTATGTAGGTATGTAGGTATGTAGGTATGTAGGTATGTAGGTATGTAGGTATGTAGGTATGTAGGTATGTAGGTATGTAGGTATGTAGGTATGTAGTTATGTAGGGATGTAGGTATGTAGGTATGTATGTATGTAGGTATGTAGGTATGTAGCTATGTATGTAGGTATGTAGGTATGTAGGTATGTAGGTATGTAGGTATGTAGGTATGTAGTTATGTAGGTATGTAGGTATGTAGGTATGTATGTATGTAGGTATGTAGGTATGCATGTATGTAGGTATGTAGGTATGTAGGTATGTATATATGTAGGTATGTAGGTATGTATGTATGTTGGTATGTATGTATGTAGGTATGTAGGTATGTATGTATGTAGGTATGTATGTATGTAGGTATGTAGGTATGTATGTATGTAGGTATGTAGGTATGTATGTATGTAGGTATGTAGGTATGTAGGTATGTAGGTATGTAGGTATGTAGGTATGTAGGTATGTAGGTATGTAGGTATGTAGCTATGTATGTAGGTATGTAGGTATGTATGTATGTAGGTATGTAGGTATGTATGTATGTAGGTATGTAGGTATGTAGGTATGTATGTATGTAGGTATGTAGGTATGTAGGTATGTATGTATGTAGGTATGTAGGTATGTATGTATGTAGGTATGTAGGTATGTATGTATGTAGGTATGTAGGTATGTATGTATGTATGTATGAAGGTATGTAGGTATGTATGTATGTAGGTATGTAGGTATGTATGTATGTAGGTATGTAGGTATGTATGTATGTAGGTATGTATGTATGTAGGTATGTAGGTATGTATGTATGTAGGTATGTAGGTATGTATGTATGTAGGTATGTAGGTATGTATGTATGTAGGTATGTAGGTATGTATGTATGTAGGTATGTAGGTATGTATGTATGTATGTATGTAGGTATGTAGGTATGTATGTATGTAGGTATGTAGGTATGTATGTATGTAGGTATGTAGGTATGTATGTATGCAGGTATGTAGGTATGTATGTATGTAGGTATGTAGGTATGTAGGTATGTATGTATGTAGGTATGTAGGTATGTATGTATGTAGGTATGTAGGTATGTAGGTATGTAGGTATGTAGGTATGTAGGTATGTAGGTATGTAGGTATGTAGGTATGTAGGGATGTAGGTATGTAGGTATGTATGTATGTAGGAATGTAGGTATGTAGCTATGTATGTAGGTATGTAGGTATGTATGTATGTAGGTATGTAGGTATGTATGTATGTAGGTATGTAGGTATGTAGGTATGTATGTATGTAGGTATGTAGGTATGTATGTATGTAGGTATGTAGGTATGTATGTATGTAGGTATGTAGGTATGTATGTATGTATGTAGGTATGTAGGTATGCATGTATGTAGGTATGTAGGTATGTAGGTATGTATGTATGTAGGTATGTAGGTATGTATGTATGTAGGTATGTATGTATGTAGGTATGTAGGTATGTATGTATGTAGGTATGTAGGTATGTATGTATGTAGGTATGTAGGTATGTAGGTATGTATGTATGTAGGTATGTAGGTATGTAGGTATGTAGGTATGTAGGTATGTAGGTATGTAGGTATGTAGGTATGTAGGTATGTAGGTATGTAGGTATGTAGGTTTGTAGGTATGTAGGTATGTAGGTATGTAGGTATGTAGGTATGTAGGTAAGTAGGTATGTGGGTATGTAGGTATGTAGGTATGTAGGTATGTAGGTATGTAGGGATGTAGGTATGTAGGTATGTAGGTATGTAGGTATGTATGTATATAGGTATGTAGGTATGTATGTATGTAGGTATGTAGGTATGTATGTATGTAGTTGTGTAGGTATGTATGTATGTATGTAGGTATGTAGGTATGCATGTATGTAGGTATGTAGGTATGTAGGTATGTATATATGTAGGTATGTAGGTATGTATGTATGTAGGTATGTAGGTATGTATGTATGTAGGTATGTAGGTATGTATGTATGTAGGTATGTAGGTATGTATGTATGTAGGTATGTAGGTATGTATGTATGTAGGTATGTAGGTATGTATGTATGTAGGTATGTAGGTATGTAGGTATGTAGGTATGTAGGTATGTAGGTATGTAGGTATGTAGGTATGTAGGTATGTAGGTATGTAGGTATGTAGGTATGTAGGTATGTAGGTATGTAGGTATGTAGGTATGTAGGTATGTAGGTATGTAGGTATGTAGGTATGTAGGTATGTAGGTATGTAGGTATGTAGGTATGTAGGTAGGTATGTATGTATGTAGGTATGTAGGTATGTATGTATATAGGTATGTAGGTATGTATGTATGTAGGTATGTATGTATGTAGGTATGTAGGTATGTATGTATGTAGGTATGTAGGTATGTATGTATGTAGGTATGTAGGTATGCATGTATGTAGGTATGTAGGTATGTATGTATGTAGGTATGTAGATATGTATGTATGTAGGTATGTAGGTATGTAGGTATGTAGGTATGTAGGTATGTAGGTATGTAGGTATGTAGGTATGTAGGTATGTAGGTATGTAGGTATGTAGGTATGTAGGTATGTAGTTATGTAGGTATGTAGGTATGTAGGTATGTAGGTATGTAGGTATGTATGTATGTAGGTATGTAGGTATGTATGTATGTAGGTATGTAGGTATGTATGTATGTAGGTATGTAGGTATGTATGTATGTAGGTATGTAGGTATGTAGGTATGTAGGTATGTAGGTATGTAGGTATGTAGGTATGTAGGTATGTAGGTATGTAGGTATGTAGGTATGTAGGGATGTAGGTATGTAGGTATGTATGTATGTAGGTATGTAGGTATGTAGCTATGTATGTAGGTATGTAGGTATGTATGTATGTAGGTATGTAGGTATGTATGTATGTAGGTATGTAGGTATGTAGGTATGTATGTATGTAGGTATGTAGGTATGTATGTATGTAGGTATGTAGGTATGTATGTATGTAGGTATGTAGGTATGTATGTATGTATGTATGTAGGTATGTAGGTATGCATGTATGTAGGTATGTAGTAGTCCGCGTGAAATAAAATTAAAAATTTTAGAAAATATTAATGTTTAACAAAAAGAATTATAGAAGTATCGTTTTTATCACATAAATTCCAGTTATTGGAAAGTTTCATTAAGCTTACAGTGTCGTTCTCACGGAAGCTCCCAAGTTCAATATTCTGCACATTCAAACCAAAGTATCAAAAAATCGTAAAGTCAGATATATCTGAATTAAGCAAATTAATGGGAAACAACTTAATAAAGCACAAAGCCGGAAATACTAGCTTTGCAGAAAAATTGAAGTTCGGAACAGGTGAAAGAACGCTGTTTTATACAAATCAGCAAACTAAGTAAAACTGAGTAAATGGAAATAAGTTTAGATGCAAGCTTAAGGAAACGCGTGTCTATAAAATAATTAAAAGTACTTCAATACTTCCTTCCATTTTAACTTACGCATAATTTTTCAAAAGACAAAACTTCAGTTACGTGTAGGTAATCACGAAAGTAAGATCGGCCGTAACTCGGGAGAAATATTTGATAAGTGTTTTAAAATTATTTGAATGTGTTGTTCTTTGAAAAATTAGTTCTGAAGATTATTTTAAAAATCAATTATTTAGTTTCGTTTAAATATAATATTGCAAGCTTCTGTCAATACATCCGAATACATCGAAAGGTCAGAATATCGTTTTTGTCATTATTTATAATTTTATTCTGTAAGGGCAAATCGAGATTAGTTTCGTTAAATAATCTTTTATTTTATTTTCTGAATATTCTATTCAATCCTAAATTGAATTGTTAGTATTTTAGTTTCATTATTTGAATTTTACTAATGAAATTCAAAATTTTGCTTAAAAGAATGTTGGTTTAAGTGCTCCTTGCTTAGGTACAACTGTACAGGCTCGGCTCCAGCTGAATGCATCAAAGAAAATTCTTTATAATTTTATTTCAGCTCGATCTGTCCTTTTCTAAATACTTAAAATTTACTACGTTAGTAACTCACCGGGGTACTGGTATCTTCTAGCTACCATTTTTCTTCAACTCAAGTACCAGGCACCCTCGGCGAGTGTTACAACTGGTGGCAGCGGAAACAACAACAATTGGTTACAACAAAGCACTTATACATGGCCCTAAATATATGCGTAAACACAAAAACATAAGATCTCGATTAACCTATTTCTTATTTTATGTATGTCTGTTTTCTGTATTATTTTTTATAGGTAAATAGTATTTCAGGAAAGTATTTAAACTATAAACAATTAATCCATTTATATAAAATTTCTATCTAGGTAAAGGTATATAAAATTTAGAAAAATTTAGGTCATTAATCTTAGTGATAAAAGAAGGAACATTTCGTTAAGATGCCAACAAGTGGAAATCAAACACCAGCTACAGCAGCACAAGCAATTACACCTACACCTTCCCCATTTACTCTACCATACATGACGCCAGGTATGTTAGCACAAACAGTGGAAAGTTTCAGTGGAAAACAAGCAGTAAAAGAATATTTCAAAAGAATAGAATTCAGGTCAAAAGTAGACAAATGGGATGACAACACTACATTGCAGATAATTAAACTAAGGCTTGCAGGAGAAGCGTATCAATTTTTAATGTCCGATCCCGATGTGTACAACGAAGATAATTACCAAACCTTTAAGCAAAAATTCGTGGATCGTTTCGACAGAATAAAAGTTCCTGGAGAAAATCTTATTCGCCTAAGCAAGACGTTCCAAAGACTGGACGAATCAGTAGCAAGTTACATCACCAGATTAAGAAAACTGGGTTCCGAAATTTTATCCGAAGATGTTAAAAAAGCAGGTAATAATCAAGAAAGAATAACGGCTTTAAAAGAAAAGTGCGAAGAACTTGTATTAAATCAATTTTGTACAGGACTCAAGAAAGATTTAGTTAAACAACTTACACTTATTTTCATGAACACAGAAAACTTAACGCTAGAGAAAGCGGAAGAAATTGCAAAAAAGTATGAATTGTCCGAATTAATAATCAACAACCGAAGTCAACCATCATCGTCCAAAGTTATGACCATACAACAAAGACCGAGATGTTTCTATTGTGGCCGTGACAACCATTTCACCAGAGACTGCAGATTGAAAAATAATCAACAACAAAAATTCAACAACACACAATTTTCAAACGTACGAAAAAAATATCCAGAAATCACACCCGCCAATAGTTTTAACACTAACAACAATTATAACAGGAATCTCAATCAGGAGAATCGTCAAAATTTCAAGTTCCAGCCGAACAGCGGAAGGAAAGAATATTATTCTTCAAATAATTTCCCACAATCAAACTATAGAAATATTGCATGGGAAAATAATCCTTCAAATAATTATTCCAACCACAGGAATTTTAATGGAAACCCGCAAACGTATCGGAAGTACAATGCTACGCAAAGTTTCAACAGACCATCATCATTCAATTTCAATGCAAGAGGCAACGGAAACCAGATGGGAACTCAAAATCGTGAAATGCATCAAAACAATAAAACGCAAATCAACGCGGTGACTTTAAACGAACAACCCCTTCGTCTCCAACCCCTAGATGGAGGGAACAGCTTCCAATCGTAAGTTATCAAATAGCCAACGTCCACGTCACAAATTTAGAACCTGTACTTTCAAGAGATGCACCAAATATCATTCATTTATACGTCAATGGCATTTTAAAAAAACTATTTTTAGACAGTGGTTCGAAACTCACAATTTTTAAGAAAGACATAGTTCAAGGAGTACCTATTCGCAGATTGGAAAATATATATTTAACAGGTGTAACAGGACATGGAGTTCCAGCCATAGGAATAGCAACTCTACAATTTGGACTTACGAAAAATATGGTAAACTGTGAATATGACGTTATTATTTGCGACAGTGGACTGAAATTCGATTGTGATGGAATTATTGGTCGTACATTTTTACAAGATAACTCAGTCGGTATCAATTACACGGAAAAACTTGTAAAAATTTGGGGCTATAAAATTCCTTTATTATATCAAGAAGAAATAGAAGAAACTTATGGCCAGGATTGGGAAAATACGGGGTTCAACAACAATGTAAATACAAGCAGTGATTGGGTTCAGGAAGAATATACAACAAGAAGTAATACGGAAGATTGCGATGAAACAGATTATTATTCTGAATGTATTAATAATCACAGAAATGTTATCAATATTCCATACTTCGCGAAAGGTCAAACTACAGCAACGAAAATCCCTGAGAGTGGTTTTTCATCTAGCGTAGTTAGACAAGGCATGAAAATGGACGACAGACGTAGAAAATCTGAATCAGCCAAAAATTTCCTCTCTGAGAGCATTGGAAATTCAACTGAACAGAGAAACACGTCATCTTCTACAGATAATTGCAATTACTCGTTGAAAGTTAATCTAGGAAGAGTATCAGAAGTAACAGACGATAATAGAATAAAAAGCTACAAGGGAAATTCTGAGAATAGTATCCCAAAAGTGTTTAAAAGTGATAAGATAGGACACAGTTATCAAAAGAAAGAAGAAATCGAGGAAAATGTACACCTTAAGAATTTAATCAAAAATGATTCAATTAATATTTTCAAAGAAAATTCAAGCAACACAGAAAATGTAAAGAAAGATGTACAGCATTTTCCAAATGAAACAAGAAACAAAAAAAATACAGAAAACCTTGAATTAATGAAGTTCAAGAAAAATGTGAATAATAATAAACCAAACTGTAATGAAATTATAGTTACAAAAGAATGTGAAAAGAAAAATATGTCGGCAGCAGAAGCAGCAGGTAAAAAGAAACTACAGAAGCATATTCAACCAGAAATAGTCATTGAAGAAAATGGATATTTATCGGACTCATCAGAAGATATAGATTTTCACACAGATTTCGTGGAAAGGCAACGAATTTACCTCATGAACAAAAGATTGGATGATATAGAAAAAGAAATATCAGATGTTATATCTGAAAATAATCAGGAAAACAACAAATTAGTAAACGCCAAAGAAACCAATTTCAGGAATTTACAAAGAAATACCAACACAAAAACAACAAATCAAGTAGAAAGCACGCCCCAAGGCCGAACATACGCTGAAGTAGCAAATTCCAGAAGTACAGCTGTAAAGACGACTGATGAACTTGGTAAGGAAACACCAGACGTCAGTGAACGTAACACTGCCCGAACTAGAAGGTCAAACGAATATCAAAAAATTAAATTGTTAGAAGACACTATTTTACCACCTTGGTCGGAAAGAAATTGCATAGGAATTAATAAAAACTTCAACAGAATTAGAGAAAAATTCTTAATGTTAGAACCACATCAACCTGGAACAAATGGGATTTTAACCGCAAGAACAGTAGTAAACAACGCTAAGCATGTAGTGATACGTATGATAAATTTATCACAACAAGAAGTTACATTAACAAAAAATACATCGGTTGCAATTGCAGAACCAGTTGAAAATATTGTAGATGGACAAAACCAATCAAAAGTATATATGCAGATTAACAAAATAGACACCTCAAATGAAAATTGGATTGAAGAAAATTTAGACTTATCTCATCTAGAAGACCGTAGTAAAATGTTAGTGCAGGAACTAATTCATCGATACAGTGATATTTTTTGTGATGGACTTGGTGAAATATCCACCACTAATAAAGTTAAGCACGAAATTATTACAGAGAATGTTCCACCCATAAACAAACGTCCATATCCAGTAGCGTATCGTCAACGAGAAGTTTTAAAAAAAGAAATAGACAGGTTACTAGAAACAAAAATCATCAGACCTTCAACAAGCCCGTGGAGCGCGCCGGTAGTCTTGATTACGAAAAAACAAGATGATGGAACAGAAAAAATTCGATTATGTATAGATTACAGAGCTTTAAACAAAGTTACCAAATCAGATGTATTCCCCTTACCATTACTACAACAAGTAACAGATTATTTAGGAAATTCATCATTATTTAGTGTGTTCGATGTTACATCAGCGTATCATCAAATACCAATGGACGAAGACAGCATAAAATACACAGGTTTTTCGACACCCGACGGACATTGGGAATTTTTAAAAATGCCTTTTGGGTTAAAAAATAGTCCAATGACATTCCAAAGATTTATATCTTTTACACTTTCTGGACTTCTAGGAGAAACATGTTTCGCATATCTCGATGACATTCTCGTACACAGTTCGCGAGGAATAGAAGATCATATTCAAAAATTAAGTTTAGTTTTCGACAGACTTCGAGAAGCCAACATCAAATTAAAACCAAACAAATGTAAAATGTTAACCACAGAAGTGAAGTATTTAGGCCACATACTTTCGAAAAAAGGAATAAAACCAGATCCAGCAAAAGTTCAAGCAGTCAACAATTTTCCAGTTCCAAGAAATATTAAAAACATCCGACAATTTTTAGGACTCGTTGGTTGGTATAGAAGATTCATACCAAATTTTGCTAACTTAGCCATACCATTAACTACTTTGACCAAGAAAGATGTTAAATTCAAAATGAACGAAGAAGCTTTAAAAGCGTTCGAAAAATTAAAAAATGCGATTACGTCAGAAAATGTATTATGTTACCCAGATTTCAACAAACCTTTTGTATTAGCTACAGATGCTTCAAACTTTGGGATGGCAGCCATATTATCGCAAATTCATAATGGATTTGAAAGGCCGATAGCTTTTGCAAGCAAGGCATTTAACAAAGCCGAACGAAACTACACCGTGAGTGAGAGAGAATGTTTAGCAATCATTTTTGGAATCAAACAATTTAGATGTTATTTATACGGAAGAAAATTTAGTTTAATCACAGATCATTTACCGTTAAAATGGCTATTCTCCCTTGAAAATCCAACTTCAAGGTTAGCAAGATGGTCCTTACTTTTAGCAGATTACGACTTCGAAATTATCCACAGGCCAGGAAAAAAACATGGCAACGCAGATGCTTTAAGCCGAATTTACGATGAAAACGCCGAAAAACCCAACCACATAACCAAATTATCTTTCGAAGAATTTCTACAAATCATTGAAAAGAACAAAATACTTAACGACAACGTAATAGAAAAGGAAGGAAATATATTTACTTGTCCTGAACATTATAGTTTAGCACACTGTGTATCAGAAGACTTCAACATGAGTAAAGGAATTGCTTTAAACTTCAAGAATATGTTTAGCTCAGTGAACGAATTGCGTTCACAAAATAAATCCTTAACCGAAATTGCTATTTTACAGTTACCGGAACGAAACATTTATTATCTAATCACAAAAACGAAATATTCAGACAAACCAAGTTATGAAACCTTATGGAAAACCTTACATAATTTAAAATTAATGATGCTCAAAAATCATGACAATTTTTTGGCAATACCTCGTATAGCTTGCGGTGCAGATAAATTAGAGTGGAGAATAATACATGAAATGATTAAATATGTATTCTATAACACGCCTATTCATGTTGTAATTTATAAATTTAACACAGAATTACATCAAACTAACGTAATTAAAATGGAAGAACCACCGTGTATACCTGTTTGGAATAGAGAAGATATTAAACACGAACAAGAAAAAGATTCATTTTGTCGAGCCATTAAGGACCAAATAAATTTAGAAAATGAACACTTTGGTTATTTTTTGGACAACGAAGGATTATTATATAAAACAGACAATAACAACGATGTTTTGGTAATACCAAAAAGTTTTGTGAAGAAAGTGCTACACGATTTTCATGATCTACCCTTCGCTGGACATCAAGGTCAGACGAAAACTTTGAATTTTATAAAAACTAGATGTTACTGGTCAAACATGACAAACGACATTATCACATACGTCTCGAAATGTCATTCATGTAATCAGCGAAAAACTTCGCCACATTTGAAAAACGCACCATTACAAAACTTTCCAGATATATCAAGACCATTTGAACGTTGTTCTATGGACATAACCGGACCATTCGTTACGTCTCATAATGGAAACAAATATCTATTAACATTCATTGATCATTTTACAAAATACATAGAAATTATTCCACTACCAAATCAAAAGACAGAAACAGTGGCGCAAGCATTCTTTACCAACATAATAGCACGTCACGGAACGCCAGAAAAACTCATAACAGATCAAGGATCGAATTTCGTTTCAAAACTAATGAAAGAACTATGTACAACATTAAACATCGAAAAACTGCAAACAACAGCATATCACCCAATGGCAAACGGATCGATAGAACGAGTGCATAGAGTATTGAAAGATTTTCTAAGTCACTACGTCAACAAAAATCAACTAGATTGGGACAACTGGACTATGTTTATGCAGATGGCCCACAACATGTCAACACATACTTCCACAGGGTACAGTCCATATTTCTTACTTCATGGAAGAGATCCTATATTACCTATAGATCAAATCCTACAACCTAGAACAGTAAAATATAATACCGACGAAAATTATGTTTCTGAACTAATGGCAAGACTCAACATCGCATTTACTCAGGCAACTGAAAACATGAGAAAATCAGCAGAAAAGCGAGCGATACAATATAACAAGAAAACTAAAGAAAAATCATTTCAGTTAGGAGACTTAGTGTATCTACATGACACAAGTGGAAAAATCGGTTTATCAAAGAAATTAATAAAACCCTGGATAGGTCCATTCAGAGTTGTTGAAATTAAAGGACCAGTTACTTTTAAAATTCGTGAGCTGAATAGAAATAAAGAACAAATAGTACATGTCAATAGACTTAAACCATGCAAAGGATTCGATAACAACCAACCAGAACATTGTAATCAGAATCAGGGTACTATAGAATACTTCAATAAAACTGAAGATGCGAGTTCAGAAAACGACACAGACGAGGAAAACCATCGAAAAAATGCGACACTAACATTGTTACAGGGTTTATCAGAACAACAACAACCAACAACGCAACAAGCACCAAAGCAGCATAAAAGAAATTGGAGACTTGATATAAGCAAACCTACAAAAAATTTAATTCAAGAAAACTTGCAAAAGTTGCCAAACGTCGAAAATTTAGGTTCAATACAGAAGGAAGGACTAAGAGCTTCGTCCAGATTACGAATACGCTCTCAGCCAGATTAAAAAAAAAAAAAAATAATAAAAAAATAAATAAAAAAATAAATCAATTCTTTTTCAGCAATATCCCATCGGCAATAAGCAAACAAAAAATAATAATAATAAATAAATAAATAAATAAATAAATACAATAAAATACAAAGTTGAAACTAGTATACTTATTCATTTTCATTCAAAAATTCTAACTAAAGCTTGAATCTGGAATAAAAATAAAGGACGATGAGGAATTTATTTTTATTCACGTATCTTTAAATTTAGGTAATATAAAGTATAGTACAGTATAATAATATAGATAGTACAATTTCAAGGTTAAGAAAATATTAATAGAAATGTAATTAATCAGCTTATTTTAATTTTAGTGTTACATAATGAAGAATATACTGCTCGTACAACTAGTGCTCTTAATATTTAGTGGTTACTTGAAAACTGTTTTAGTGCTTATAGTGTATGACTGTGAAAACATGAACAATAATATAACAGTGATCAGCATACAAGATGTGAGTCGATGCCCGGATGAAAAACAAGGTTATCACGAGGAAAAATTATTCGTCAACATTATACAACAAAATGACTTTAAAATACATAAAGTACAAACCTGCATGGTGGAAGTAACTAGAATCATCTCCCATTGTGGAATGCATTCTCACACATCCGCGGTTGCCGGAGGAGTATCTACGTACTTACAATCCATAGGACCCGAGGAATGTAAACGTGCTCATCGATACAAAACACTAAAACTTTTTAATCAGTGGATTGGTGGACTTATTATAAATGGAACCACACAGGCATCGTTAACCATATTGGGACATTTAAATGACGACAGCAGTTGCGAAGGTACATCTTTTAGTGAAAATGGACACTCTTGGAAAAAAGTAATAGTTCAAGCAGCAATCAAAATTCATACCAAACAATACTATGCCACAGTAAAATTAAATGATAACGAAATCAGTCTAATACAGGGAATAACATGCAAATACTCAGAAGGCTATTGCATTGATTCAACTTTCGGAGAAACAGTATGGAATTTATCGCCAACGACAGATTGTGATGAAAACCTCTCATCGTTATACAAGGGTATTGCAAATATCATCAAGAACGTCGCCCGACCAGAAGAACAAATTTTAGTAGTAGAATACGGAGAAAAAATCTTTGCTTTATCTTTAGTAAAAACCACAGTTTTATGCGGTTACGAACTTTGGCTAACCGAACACCCCAGAATTCTTATAGTTAAAAACAATAATACCCATCTAAACTCCAAATTGGACATAATACCCCAAAATACAGATCTGACTAGCTATGTAAACAGTAAACTGTTGTATATTGAACAAGGATATAAACGAACCGTCGACAGAATTTATACCGACACGGTACATCGCAGATGCCTAACCCATCGCGAAATTATGAAAAACAGATTACTCATGGCACCACTATCACCAAATGCTTTGAGTTCTATCATTAAAAACAAAATGGGATTCGTTGGAAGAGTCCTGGGAGAAGCTTTGTACATCATGCAATGTACACCAAAACTAGCACAATTGCGGAGAACAGAAAACTGCTATCAAGAATTGCCTATTATTGTTAACAATCAATCAAGATTTATGGCACCAATAACACATCTAATTCAAAAATACGCCGAACAAGTGGAATGTAACTCACATACACCACCTTTATATTTTATAGATGGTAAATGGATTGGTCTAAATCCATTCCCAATTGAAAAAAATCCTCCTCAACTACTGAATGCAGAGGAAGAACACAAACTACAGTTTCAACCAATTCAACCCCTTGGAGCGAGCGGTCTATATACTCAAGATGAAATAAGAAAAGTGCAACGAACTTTATTATTTGGACAGGAAAGAGCAGCGGTAGAAAATATGGTGGCACTTAAAATGGTAGGTTTCAACCAAACCGATAATTTTGGATATTCAACATTACACTTATTTGATGGAACCGAAATCAAAAAGTTAGCAAGGAACACCATTCAATATATTTGGGGATGGTTCACCGACATAGGAATGTTTATGAGCGGCATTATTGGATTCTATGTCATTCTAAAAACAGTTAAATACCTAATAGGAGTCATATTAAATGGACTCTCTATCTACAAAACACTAGGTTGCAGTTTCGCACTGATAGCTAGCGTATGGAATACACTTACACTTTGGTTAATCCATCGTCATAACACAAATAAACAAACACCAGCCGATATAGAAGCTCAAATTGAAGAACCACAAACAATTGTCAGAAGCACAACGCAAACTTCAACTTCGAAACCAAATGCATCACAAGAAACTTTATCCGTAAGCTATCCAAATCTACAGCATTGGACAGATGGAATATGTTAATGAAAAATCAAAACTATACCTTTATCCATTACTTTCCTTTAAATCTGGAGACCAACAACGTCGTGGTAATAGTCTCTACCACATACCTAACCCCAGTCCTTTCTTTTGCAAAAAAAAAAAAAAACAACAAACGAATTTTATGAATACAGAAAACACAGGACATTCAAAGCAGCATCAATGACCTGCGACAACAGGGCAAGAATCCACAACATCAGCACTCAGCAAAAGTGATAACGGACAGTGTAGTTAGTGCAACTATAAACAAAATATTATGGCCTTTATAGTGCATGGGTGACATACAAAGTGTGTACGCAGCAGTATATAACCTACGACAATATGCCAGGACGTATGACTAAAGAGACTCTTATAGTTTACTAATAATAGATATTCTAATATAATAAAACAATTAGTTAGATTAGAATGGTTTTAGACAATATATTTTTGGGTTAGATATAATGTAGTGCATCTCGATGAAATTAAAAAGGACGTTATGTCCGTAAGGACATAACATCTTTTAAAAACCAGGGAGTATTGTAGTAGTCCGCGTGAAATAAAATTAAAAATTTTAGAAAATATTAATGTTTAACAAAAAGAATTATAGAAGTATCGTTTTTATCACATAAATTCCAGTTATTGGAAAGTTTCATTAAGCTTACAGTGTCGTTCTCACGGAAGCTCCCAAGTTCAATATTCTGCACATTCAAACCAAAGTATCAAAAAATCGTAAAGTCAGATATATCTGAATTAAGCAAATTAATGGGAAACAACTTAATAAAGCACAAAGCCGGAAATACTAGCTTTGCAGAAAAATTGAAGTTCGGAACAGGTGAAAGAACGCTGTTTTATACAAATCAGCAAACTAAGTAAAACTGAGTAAATGGAAATAAGTTTAGATGCAAGCTTAAGGAAACGCGTGTCTATAAAATAATTAAAAGTACTTCAATACTTCCTTCCATTTTAACTTACGCATAATTTTTCAAAAGACAAAACTTCAGTTACGTGTAGGTAATCACGAAAGTAAGATCGGCCGTAACTCGGGAGAAATATTTGATAAGTGTTTTAAAATTATTTGAATGTGTTGTTCTTTGAAAAATTAGTTCTGAAGATTATTTTAAAAATCAATTATTTAGTTTCGTTTAAATATAATATTGCAAGCTTCTGTCAATACATCCGAATACATCGAAAGGTCAGAATATCGTTTTTGTCATTATTTATAATTTTATTCTGTAAGGGCAAATCGAGATTAGTTTCGTTAAATAATCTTTTATTTTATTTTCTGAATATTCTATTCAATCCTAAATTGAATTGTTAGTATTTTAGTTTCATTATTTGAATTTCATTAGTAAAATTACATTTTTGTGTCTACGTTACGCTAAGTTCCGGGGCTAATGTTAGTTCCCAAGTTGGTTTTGTTATGAATAATTTTTATGCTTATTAATATATTCATTTATTCCTCCATTTAGTTTTTCATTTTTTTTTCAGTCCTTACTCCTTCAGAAAATTACATTGGTGAGACTTTAACGTAAAACTAATAAAAATCAAAATTTTGCTTAAAAGAATGTTGGTTTAAGTGCTCCTTGCTTAGGTACAACTGTACAGGCTCGGCTCCAGCTGAATGCATCAAAGAAAATTCTTTATAATTTTATTTCAGCTCGATCTGTCCTTTTCTAAATACTTAAAATTTACTACGTTAGTAACTCACCGGGGTACTGGTATCTTCTAGCTACCATTTTTCTTCAACTCAAGTACCAGGCACCCTCGGCGAGTGTTACAGGTATGTAGGTATGTAGGTATGTATGTATGTAGGTATGTAGATATGTATGTATGTAGGTATGTAGGTATGTAGGTATGTAGGTATGTAGGTATGTAGGTATGTAGGTATGTATGTATGTAGGTATGTAGATATGTATGTATGTAGGTATGTAGGTATGTAGGTATGTAGGTATGTAGGTATGTAGGTATGTAGGTATGTAGGTATGTAGGTATGTAGGTATGTAGTTATGTAGGTATGTAGGTATGTAGGTATGTATGTATGTAGGTATGTAGGTATGTATGTATGTAGGTATGTAGGTATGTATGTATGTATGTAGGTATGTAGGTATGCATGTATGTAGGTATGTAGGTATGTAGGTATGTATGTATGTATGTAGGTATGTAGGTATGTATGTATGTAGGTATGTAGGTATGTAGGTATGTAGGTATGTAGGTATGTATGTATGTAGGTATGTAGGTATGTATGTATGTAGGTATGTAGGTATGTATGTATGTAGGTATGTAGGTATGTATGTATGTAGGTATGTAGGTATGTAGGTATGTAGGTATGTAGGTATGTAGGTATGTAGGTATGTAGGTATGTAGGTATGTAGGTATGTAGGTATGTAGGGATGTAGGTATGTAGGTATGTATGTATGTAGGTATGTAGGTATGTAGCTATGTATGTAGGTATGTAGGTATGTATGTATGTAGGTATGTAGGTATGTATGTATGTAGGTATGTAGGTATGTAGGTATGTATGTATGTAGGTATGTAGGTATGTATGTATGTAGGTATGTAGGTATGTATGTATGTAGGTATGTAGGTATGTATGTATGTATGTAGGTATGTAGGTATGCATGTATGTAGGTATGTAGGTATGTAGGTATGTATGTATGTAGGTATGTAGGTATGTAGATATGTATGTATGTAGGTATGTAGGTATGTAGGTATGTAGGTATGTAGGTATGTAGGTATGTAGGTATGTAGGTATGTATGTATGTAGGTATGTAGATATGTATGTATGTAGGTATGTAGGTATGTAGGTATGTAGGTATGTATGTATGTAGGTATGTAGGTATGTATGTATGTAGGTATGTAGGTATGTATGTATGTAGGTATGTAGGTATGTATGTATGTAGGTATGTAGGTATGTATGTATGTAGGTATGTAGGTATGTATGTATGTATGTATGTATGTAGGTATGTAGGTATGTATGTATGTAGGTATGTAGGTATGTATGTATGTAAGTATGTAGGTATGTATGTATGCAGGTATGTAGGTATGTATGTATGTAGGTATGTAGGTATGTAGGTATGTATGTATGTAGGTATGTTGGTATGTATGTATGTAGGTATGTAGGTATGTAGGTATGTAGGTATGTAGGTATGTAGGTATGTAGGTATGTAGGTATGTAGGTATGTAGGTATGTAGGTATGTAGGTATGTAGGTATGTAGTTATGTAGGGATGTAGGTATGTAGGTATGTATGTATGTAGGTATGTAGGTATGTAGCTATGTATGTAGGTATGTAGGTATGTAGGTATGTAGGTATGTAGGTATGTAGTTATGTAGGTATGTAGGTATGTAGGTATGTAGGTAAGTATTTATGTATGTATGTAGGTATGTAGGTATGCATGTATGTAGGTATGTAGGTATGTAGGTATGTATATATGTAGGTATGTAGGTATGTATGTATGTTGGTATGTATGTATGTAGGTATGTAGGTATGTATGTATGTAGGTATGTATGTATGTAGGTATGTAGGTATGTATGTATGTAGGTATGTAGGTATGTATGTATGTAGGTATGTAGGTATGTAGGTATGTAGGTATGTAGGTATGTAGGTATGTAGGTATGTAGGTATGTAGGTATGTAGCTATGTATGTAGGTATGTAGGTATGTATGTATGTAGGTATGTAGGTATGTATGTATGTAGGTATGTAGGTATGTAGGTATGTATGTATGTAGGTATGTAGGTATGTAGGTATGTATGTATGTAGGTATGTAGGTATGTATGTATGTAGGTATGTAGGTATGTATGTATGTATGTATGTAGGTATGTATGTATGTATGTATGAAGGTATGTAGGTATGTATGTATGTAGGTATGTAGGTATGTATGTATGTAGGTATGTAGGTATGTATGTATGTAGGTATGTAGGTATGTATGTATGTAGGTATGTAGGTATGTATGTATGTAGGTATGTAGGTATGTATGTATGTAGGTATGTAGGTATGTATGTATGTATGTATGTAGGTATGTAGGTATGTATGTATGTAGGTATGTAGGTATGTATGTATGTAGGTATGTAGGTATGTATGTATGCAGGTATGTAGGTATGTATGTATGTAGGTATGTAGGTATGTAGGTATGTATGTATGTAGGTATGTAGGTATGTATGTATGTAGGTATGTAGGTATGTAGGTATGTAGGTATGTAGGTATGTAGGTATGTAGGTATGTAGGTATGTAGGTATGTAGGTATGTAGGGATGTAGGTATGTAGGTATGTATGTATGTAGGTATGTAGGTATGTAGCTATGTATGTAGGTATGTAGGTATGTATGTATGTAGGTATGTAGGTATGTATGTATGTAGGTATGTAGGTATGTAGGTATGTATGTATGTAGGTATGTAGGTATGTATGTATGTAGGTATGTAGGTATGTATGTATGTAGGTATGTAGGTATGTATGTATGTATGTAGGTATGTAGGTATGCATGTATGTAGGTATGTAGGTATGTAGGTATGTATGTATGTAGGTATGTAGGTATGTATGTATGTAGGTATGTATGTATGTAGGTATGTAGGTATGTATGTATGTAGGTATGTAGGTATGTATGTATGTAGGTATGTAGGTATGTAGGTATGTATGTATGTAGGTATGTAGGTATGTAGGTGTGTAGGTATGTAGGTATGTAGGTATGTAGGTATGTAGGTATGTAGGTATGTAGGTTTGTAGGTATGTAGGTATGTAGGTATGTAGGTATGTAGGTATGTAGGTAAGTAGGTATGTGGGTATGTAGGTATGTAGGTATGTAGGTATGTAGGTATGTAGGTATGTAGGTATGTAGGTATGTAGGTATGTAGGTATGTATGTATATAGGTATGTAGGTATGTATGTATGTAGGTATGTAGGTATGTATGTATGTAGTTGTGTAGGTATGTATGTATGTATGTAGGTATGTAGGTATGCATGTATGTAGGTATGTAGGTATGTAGGTATGTATATATGTAGGTATGTAGGTATGTATGTATGTAGGTATGTAGGTATGTATGTATGTAGGTATGTAGGTATGTATGTATGTAGGTATGTAGGTATGTATGTATGTAGGTATGTAGGTATGTATGTATGTAGGTATGTAGGTATGTATGTATGTAGGTATGTAGGTATGTAGGTATGTAGGTATGTAGGTATGTAGGTATGTAGGTATGTAGGTATGTAGGTATGTAGGTATGTAGGTATGTAGGTATGTAGGTATGTAGGTATGTAGGTATGT
Organism: Hemicrepidius hirtus; assembly: GCA_963082805.1. Lineage (NCBI taxonomy): Eukaryota > Metazoa > Arthropoda > Insecta > Coleoptera > Elateridae > Hemicrepidius > Hemicrepidius hirtus. The sequence continues at coordinate 1,254,298 of OY720167.1, forward strand.
AGGTATGTAGGTATGTAGGTATGTAGGTATGTAGGTATGTAGGTATGTAGGTATGTAGGTATGTAGGTATGTAGGTATGTAGGTATGTAGGTAGGTATGTATGTATGTAGGTATGTAGGTATGTAGGTATGTATGTATATAGGTATGTAGGTATGTATGTATGTAGGTATGTATGTATGTAGGTATGTAGGTATGTATGTATGTAGGTATGTAGGTATGTATGTATGTAGGTATGTAGGTATGCATGTATGTAGGTATGTAAGTATGTATGTATGTAGGTATGTAGATATGTATGTATGTAGGTATGTAGGTATGTAGGTATGTAGGTATGTAGGTATGTATGTATGTAGGTATGTAGGTATGTATGTATGTATGTAGGTATGTAGGTATGCATGTATGTAGGTATGTAGGTATGTAGGTATGTATGTATGTATGTAGGTATGTAGGTATGTATGTATGTAGGTATGTAGGTATGTAGGTATGTAGGTATGTAGGTATGTATGTATGTAGGTATGTAGGTATGTATGTATGTAGGTATGTAGGTATGTATGTATGTAGGTATGTAGGTATGTATGTATGTAGGTATGTAGGTATGTAGGTATGTAGGTATGTAGGTATGTAGGTATGTAGGTATGTAGGTATGTAGGTATGTAGGTATGTAGGTATGTAGGGATGTAGGTATGTAGGTATGTATGTATGTAGGTATGTAGGTATGTAGCTATGTATGTAGGTATGTAGGTATGTATGTATGTAGGTATGTAGGTATGTATGTATGTAGGTATGTAGTTATGTAGGTATGTATGTATGTAGGTATGTAGGTATGTATGTATGTAGGTATGTAGGTATGTATGTATGTAGGTATGTAGGTATGTATGTATGTATGTAGGTATGTAGGTATGCATGTATGTAGGTATGTAGGTATGTAGGTATGTATGTATGTAGGTATGTAGGTATGTAGATATGTATGTATGGAGGTATGTAGGTATGTAGGTATGTAGGTATGTAGGTATGTAGGTATGTAGGTATGTATGTATGTAGGTATGTAGATATGTATGTATGTAGGTATGTAGGTATGTAGGTATGTAGGTATGTAGGTATGTAGGTATGTAGGTATGTAGGTATGTAGGTATGTAGGTATGTAGTTATGTAGGTATGTAGGTATGTAGGTATGTATGTATATAGGTATGTAGGTATGTATGTATGTAGGTATGTATGTATGTAGGTATGTAGGTATGTATGTATGTAGGTATGTAGGTATGTATGTATGTAGGTATGTAGGTATGTAGGTATGTATGTATGTAGGTATGTAGGTATGTAGGTATGTAGGTATGTAAGTATGTAGGTATGTAGGTATGTAGGTATGTAGGTATGTAGGTATGTGGGTATGTAGGTATGTAGGTATGTAGGTATATAGGTATGTAGGTATGTAGGTATGTATGTATGTAGGTATGTAGGTATGCATGTATGTAGGTATGTAGGTATGTATGTATGTAGGTATGTAGATATGTATGTATGTAGGTATGTAGGTATGTAGGTATGTAGGTATGTAGGTATGTAGGTATGTAGGTATGTAGGTATGTAGGTATGTAGGTATGTAGTTATGTAGGTATGTAGGTATGTAGGTATGTAGGTATGTAGGTATGTATGTATGTAGGTATGTAGGTATGTATGTATGTAGGTATGTAGGTATGTATGTATGTAGGTATGTAGGTATGTATGTATGTAGGTATGTAGGTATGTATGTATGTAGGTATGTAGGTATGTATGTATGTAGGTATGTATGTAGGTATGTAGGTATGTATGTTTGTAGGTATGTAGGTATGTGTGTATGTAGGTATGTAGGTATGTGTGTATGTAGGTATGTAGGTATGTGTGTATGTAGGTAGGTAGGTATGTGTGTATGTAGGTATGTAGGTATGTGTGTATGTAGGTATGTAGGTATGTGTGTATACCTGAAGTATGTTGTAAACTTCAAATTGATATTAAACTTAAATTCAATGTTAATTTATTGAATTGAAACTTAACTAAAAACTAAAACTAAAAACTACCCCCGATCCGTTACAGTAGCAGCGACGGGCGGTGTGTACAAAGGGCAGGGACGTAATCAACGCGAGCTTATGACTCGCGCTTACTGGGAATTCCTCGTTCATGGGGAACAATTGCAAGCCCCAATCCCTAGCACGAAGGAGGTTCAGCGGGTTACCCGGGCCTCTCGGCCAGGGAAGACACGCTGATTCCTTCAGTGTAGCGCGCGTGCGGCCCATAACATCTAAGGGCATCACAGACCTGTTATTGCTCAATCTCGTGCGGCTAGAAGCCGCCTGTCCCTCTAAGAAGAATTGTTTGTACGCCGACAGTAAAAACCGCGCGCGACCGCGACGCGAACGCCGGGCCGGCAGGCCTTCGAGATGTCGGAAATACGCCTAGTTAGCAGGCTAGAGTCTCGTTCGTTATCGGAATTAACCAGACAAATCGCTCCACCAACTAAGAACGGCCATGCACCACCACCCACCGAATCAAGAAAGAGCTCTCAATCTGTCAATCCTTCCTGTGTTCGGGCCTGGTGAGGTTTCCCCTGTTGAATCAAATTAAGCCGCAGGCTCCACTCCTAGTGGTGCCCTTCCGTCAATTCCTTTAAGTTTCAGCTTTGCAACCATACTTCCCCCGGAACCCAAAAGCTTTGGTTTCCCGGAAGCTGCCCGCCGAGTTATCGGAGGAACGTCGGCGGATCGCTAGCTGGCATCGTTTATGGTTAGAACTAGGGCGGTATCTGATCGCCTTCGAACCTCTAACTTTCGTTCTTGATCAATGAAAGCGTTTTTGGCAAATGCTTTCGCTTCTGTCCGTCTTGCGACGATCCAAGAATTTCACCTCTAACGTCGCAATACGAATGCCCCCATCCGTTCCTATTAATCATTACCTCGGGGTTCCGAAAACCAACAAAATAGAACCGAGGTCCTATTCCATTATTCCATGCACACAGTATTCAGGCGAAGTTTTAGCCTGCTTTAAGCACTCTAATTTGTTCAAAGTAAACGTGCCGGCCCGCCTCGACACTCAGTGAAGAGCACCGCGGCGGGATTGAAAGTTGGTCCGCCCTCGCGAGCTAAGCCCACCGGCAGGACGTCCCGCGGACACGCCAGTTCAACACCGCGAGCGATGAACCGGCGGCGCGGGACACAGATTCGACTACGAGCTTTTTAACCACAACAACTTTAATATACGCTATTGGAGCTGGAATTACCGCGGCTGCTGGCACCAGACTTGCCCTCCAATTGATCCTCGTTAAAGGGTTTAGAGTGTACTCATTGCGATTACGGGGCCTCGGATGAGTCCCGTATCGTTATTTTTCGTCACTACCTCCCCGTGCCGGGAGTGGGTAATTTGCGCGCCTGCTGCCTTCCTTGGATGTGGTAGACGTTTCTCAGGCTCCCTCTCCGGAATCGAACCCTGATTCCCCGTTACCCGTTACGACCATGGTAGGCACGGAACCTACCATCGACAGTTGATAAGGCAGACATTTGAAAGATGCGTCGCCGGTGCTAGACCGTGCGATCAGCAGAAAGTTATTCAGATTCACCAGAGTGAACGACGACGAGCTCGCGCCCGCCGCCGATTGGTTTTGATCTAATAAAAGCGCTCCTTCCGTCTCCGGTCGGAGCTCTGTTTGCATGTATTAGCTCTAGAATTACCACAGTTATCCAAGTAAATGTGGGTACGATCTAAGGAACCATAACTGATTTAATGAGCCTTTCGCGGTTTCACCTTAATTCGGCTTGTACTGAGACATGCATGGCTTAATCTTTGAGACAAGCATATGACTACTGGCAGGATCAACCAGGGAGCTGCTAGCGTCGGGCGCTCAGGCGTACCTCGGCGCGCCGACTGCTGTACTCTCTAGGCGCGCGAGTGCGTCCGGCCGCCGCAACGCGAACGCTGCGGAAGACGCGGAATGCCACTCGCGCGCTCAAAAGAAATTAGCTAGGTGAAGTGTGAGAGGTTTAGTTGCGGAGCGAAACATGCTGGATGCAACGCCCCGCGCTCTCGCTTACTTCGCGCTTGCTTTATTGTATGCGTTCGAGAGTGGGTTCAGAACGGAGGACGACGGTAGAGAACGCGCGCGGACGCGCTTAACGCGACGGCGACAGATGCGCCGGCGGGCCCGACCCCCGCGCGTTTCTCCGTGCCTCTCTTCTTTCCCAACAAGAACAGAGCTTAGACTCTGCGAAAATCGAATTTTACATCGACGCACTCTGACACCCTTCGCTAGTTCGAAACTGCGACTGAGAGGGCAGAAGCACGAGACGGTGTTTCTCTCTTTTTTTCGAGTAGAAACTATTCTCGCTCGGAACGAGGCGAGTCGTAGCATATTTTGCGCTGTCGTTTTTGCACGAAGCGATTTTACTGGGCGTTCGCTTGCTGGGCCGCTGTCACGATTTTAAGACGCAACGCTCGACGCCCGCGAACTCGCAGCATAGCAGGTAACTAACCTCCGAGAGCCCGCCGATGGCAACTAGAACCGTATCAAGCGGTGTTTCGGCACAAACAGACGGATCGTGGCACTTCTTGCGAGAGGCTCCGCTACCTTAGGAGAAAATATTCTCGGTTTCGCCGAAGATGCGAGAGTACGGAGAGAACAGTGAACGAAGACGTTAAGGGTGTCCAGAACGAGAGAATGCCTGGACGTAGTATACATCGTCGTTGTAGTCACTATTGCCGCATGTGTGAGAGCAACCAACACACGCAGTATCAGGGCGCCACCCCCGAGTACTCTCTTTCCGCATCTTCGCACTCGCCGTCAGCCACGAACGTACGATCGATCCAAGCTCTAAAATTCGTCGTTTCATGCACCACCAGCCATCTAAAAGTGTATGTAACACATCGAGGAGCGAAATGTGGCTGCCGTCCGTCTCAAGTAAACCGTCATAAACGGGCCCCCCCCACGGCACTGCCTACTAATAATTCGCTTTTTTCCTCTTTCATCAACAACGTTCATCGCCACTTCTTCCCAAGAACCCAAGAAATACATATTCGCATGGATCGTCGTCGTCGGGTGCGAGAGTGCGAGACCGGGACCGCTAATTTCAGACTAATTTTGGGAATTTCAAAATTTGTAAAATATAAATTTTTTCCCTGCGGTCGGCGGCCTGACATGTAATACCATAGCAAAATCACGATACGTAACGCCAAAATGCCAGCCAAAGTCTCGTTTCGCATCTTGGGGGGATCGCCGCTCGCGAGAACTGACGTCCCCTTATATATGCGAAAACGTAGCGATTGCGGTTCGCCGGCCTAGCGCTACAGCTACCCGAGCGACCTGGCGGCCCCGGCTGCTTAACTTTCGACCAGTCCGCGAGTTCGTGTCTCACGCGTACGGCGTAACTTTGAAATATTCTGAAACGTGTCTCACGCGCACCAGCGAGCATCTCTTCGATCTTCTTTGTTCCGATAGATGCGCCGTGATTCTGTCCAGTGCGTCGATCGTACCTCTGGATTGCCTGAACCCGAATTGTTGTTCGGAGAGGCCCCCTGTGGTTTCTAGATGGTAGGATAGTCGCCGGGAACAGAGTTTGTCGAGGACTTTCCCTAAAACAGGTAGTAGACAGATCGGTCTTCTTCCACCGCTTTTCTTCGGGATCCATATTACCTCCGCTTCCTTCCAAACTTTAGGAAATGCTCCCAAACAGAGACACTTGTTGAAGAAAGCTGTCAGCCACGGGCCGATAGCTTCATAGATATGGCGCAGAGTCTTGGGCGGGAGCCCATCTCTCCCAGGCGATTTATCTTCTGCTGCCTCGAAAATAATGTTCCTGACCTCATCCACAGAAAGCTCTAAGTCTGCGTTCGCGTTCCAGGGAGCTTCTGCCCTTCTTCTCACGTGTTCGTGTACCGGTTGGTCGTTGGCCCTCGTGTCGTCCGGGAAGTATTGCCTTAGCAATTCCTCTTCCGTTTCCTGTATGCTCTCTGTCCAGCTTCCGTCTTCTTTTTTGATGCTCCGAGGTGTCGCGTCTACATGTCCGCCTTTGGTTATCAGCTTGAAGGCTATGCCCCAGGGGTCAGCGGTAGTGTTCTGTTCGCAGAAGGCTCTAAACGATGTCTGTTTAGCCATTTTGATCGCAGTTTTATATTCCCGTCTTGTAAGGGCGTATTCGGCTTTCAACCGCTGTCTCGGCTCTTCTCGATTTTCCTGTTGGTACCTAACCCTTTCTCGTCTGCACCTCCTGCGTAGCGTGTGTAGCTCGTTGTTCTACCATAGATGGCTCTCTTTCTTCTTTTTGACTGACGATCTGAGGGGCATCGACTTGTTGCAAGCACTTAAGCATATACGCTGCAGCTCTTCTGCCGTGTTCCCTGCTAGCTCGCGCGTAGTTATACGATTAACACTGAGCCTCGATATCTCGTCTCTTAAGTGAGTTTCAAACAGCGGCCAATTGGCCTATCTGACGTCAAAGGGAGTTCTGATTCTCCTGCGTTCTGGATCTGGGGCTTCAATGGAGTAACTAATAATGCGGTGGTCGCTCAGTGATTCCACCTCGAGAACGGTCCAGTGGTTGATGACCACGTCTTTCGAGAGCGTTAGATCTATCCAGCTCCTTCCGTTTCTAGACTCAAAAGTAGGTAGCTGTTGTGGGTCGTTGGCGATTTGTAGACCGACAGTCGCAAGTAGATCCATCACTTTCTCTCCCCTAGTGTCGACAATGTCTCCCCCCCACGCTCCATGCTTACTATTGAAGTCCCCCGCAACTAGAATTTTACCCGGGACGTTATCACATATGTTTTCTATTACCCCGAGCATGGTGTCTATATTGCCGTCCGGAGCAACGTAAACGTTCACAATTACGAGCACTACACTGTTCACCACTGCTTTGAACACAATGCAATTGTCAGACGACCATTTGTCCAAAATGAGTATTTCACATTCGCATCTAGTGACTACCAACAGTTTTTTGTTCCTGAAAGTTCTGTCCCCTACCCACGAACGCCCAAAGTCATAGGGTTCTTGTACCAGAATTATATCAACGTTATTTTCTATTGCTAATTGTTGCAGGTTTGCTGTCGCGGTGCGACCCCTGCCAAGATTGGCCTGAAAGATTTTGATTCCCCCCTTGTTAGTCGCCATAATTTGTTCTTGCAATGGCATTCCTTTTCCTCCGTTGATACACAGGACATGCGGGGTCCGACGCCGCGTGTGCTGTAACGTTGTTTCCAGTCCGTTTACAGTTAATGCAGGAAGGTTTTTCGGCGGTGCACTCTTTAGGGCCATGGGCTTCTCCACACTTAGGGCAGCTTATGTTCTGGTCGCATTTACTAGCAATGTGGCCGTAATTATTACAGTTATAGCATCTGGTGACACTAACTTCTTGTTCTACAGGGATTTTCAAGAAATCAATATTTACAGAGCCTTGATTTATTATCAGCTTATATAGTGCCGGTGGTACTTGGAAGACCCAATTTTTCTGGAAGGGGTTCCTGCACTTTCTCTGCGTTATGTATCGTAGGTCCTGTATGACAATCTCGTTACCTCCGTAGGCCATTGCGATGTCCGTATTCTGCTCGGCAATCATTAGTTTTATTTCCTCTGCGTCGTAACCATTGTCCACCCCTCTAAGTAGTATCTTGGGGTCTTGGTTCTCTAATTCGGTAGCCTGTACTATGGAGCTATTGTCTTTGATATATGTTTGCAGGCTCTCCCTTTGCTGTCTCGTATGGCTTTCCAAGATTATGTCGCCACTTTTTAATTTTCTGATCGCTTTAAATGAGCCCCCAACCTGGTCAAGTTTGGCTTCCTTTCTGAGTATTTGGACAGCTTTGGTTGGAGATTTTAAATCTTTGATTTTTAGGATCGTCGCGAAAGTTGTTGCCGGAGGGGATGTTTGCTACACGCTTTGCTTTTGGCGTTGTTCTTTCGGCCACGCATTGTTATTTATGTTAGATTTTTCTGCCGTTTTGCTGTTACCCTGTTCGTCCCCCTTCCTTGCTGTAATCGGGCGCGTCTTTTGGAATTTCTGTTCGGCTATCAGTTTCGCAAACTGTGCTTCCTTTTCGACCCCTTTAGCGTAAGTTTCCCAGCGCAGGACATCTTCCTTGTTCTTCCTTTCATTACTTTCCAGTTCGAATTTCAAGGTCTGATTTTCTAGCTGGAGTTCGTGGTTCGCCTGCTCCAGGTTCCAGTAGGCTGCGGTGAAGTTTAAAAATACATCCAGAAGCGCATCCGTCCCTTCTCTGACCAGCAGTTTCTCAGTGGTGTTGAACTAGATTTTCCCACTTTGCACTCTAGATGTTGCCGCTGTGATTTCCTTGACAGCGTTCTTGTATTCCTCTAACGTTTTTGCTATGTCAGCTCTGTTTGAGTGCGCATTCTAGTCCGGGGACATCGCTTGCCTAGATCTTTTTGGTTGTTTGTTCGGCTGTTTTTCCGGGCTGGATAGTGCCCTCTTTTCAGATGTAGTAACGCTGTGACTTCTCACTGTTCTGTGGGCTGCGCTCCTTTCCATTATGATGTTAGGCCGCTCTTCCTGTTCGCCCGTCAAGCTTCCGTTCAGATCTATTTGGTCCGATTCGGCCATCTAGGCCCAAGGAGGAAGTGGAAGGGGAGGAAACAAAACCGAAGATCAAAAAGATAAGGGTAACTGTAAGGAGTCGTTTGCCACCACTCCCGCAGAGATCCGACGACGGGAACAGTTTCAAACAGGCCGAAACAGGTGAAGGGAGGGGATAATCAGAAATTGGGGGGGTTTTCTATAGGGGGTTGATATACCTAGGTAATGAAAAGAAAGAAAAAAAACCCAAGGATCAAAAAGATAAGGGAAACTGTAAGGAGTCGTTTGCCACCACCCCCGCCGCGATCCGACGACGGGATCAAACGGCCCGAAACAGGTGAAGGGAGGGGATAATCAAGATTTGGGGGGTTTATTAAAGGGGGGCTGGTATGTAATGAAAAAACAAAACAAAATTTGGGTTTGGGGGGGGAACCAATATGGCGGCTATTTACAACTTTTCCACCAAAATGATGAGAAAGTACTAGTATGAGCACCTTAATACTACAAGGGGGCCCTGGGACTCTGCCCCTATGAATAGCGAAGCACCGAGTGCTCTGCCCCTATCGTTTGATCTACAAAACTAAGCTAAACTAACCTGACAACACGCAGTCACACAAGCACACAACCACTCGCTTCCACGCGTCGAGGCAAACTGAGTGGGTAGGGACAAATTCAAATTCAAATTCAAATTCAAATTCTTTATTGATTATAGCTTATCACCTGATACATAAATATAAGCCGTAATTCAAAATCAAAATTAAGTTTTCCTAATACCTTACATGCTATCCCTTTTTGTGTACTTAACCTAACATGCTAACATGCTCTACTTACTAACTACTGCTACTACATGCTCTGTTATGATTTGTTAATTTCCATGCTTTGAAATTATTAGGTGTTTTAGAAGTTAGTCCTAATCTACTAAACTACACTACTAAACTAACCTGCGTTGCATTCACTCGTAAACACATATATAGTCTTTTTAGTCTTTGTTCACTCGCGCACTACGCGTTTTGTTGAGTCCATGTTCACACGCGCACTTACACGTAAGTTCGGCTCGCGCGCGCACTCACACTACAGTTTGTCATAATCGGTTGTCACTTCCGGGTTGTATTTCTTCTCCAGGTTGTACTGCATGTTGTCTGCGGATGATTCTTGCCGGTTCCGGCAATTGATTGCTGGTTGTCGCGGCAAGAAACCTGCAGTCTTCATGCACCTTCCCTTGATGTTGATGTTGTTTCAGTTACAGTGGTGAACGGCTTATTGGTTATATGCTCTTTGCGCTATTAACGAGGCTTTGTTAGTTAGCCTGTTAAGAGCGCTGAACAGTGCTGGATCTTGTAGCATTTCTATTGTTGTTCTTCCCTCCAATATTGTTCGTTCTTCTTCTAATCCCTCTTGATTTTCGGGACATTGGAAAACGACGTGTTCTGCCGTTCCCAATTCTCCACACTGGCATAGGTCTTCATCCGTTAGGTTGAATCTGTGCAGATACTCAGGGTAGGGTCCGTGTCCGCTTAGAAAGTGGACAAGTCCCCTCCCTGGTTTAAGGTGATCCATTTCTTTCCTTTGCCTTATGTTTTGCAGGAATCCATAGGTTCTTCTTCCTATTTCGGCTGTTCTCCATCCCTCCTGCCATTCTTCTTCGATTTTGAGTTTGATTTCTCTTTTCGTGTCAGCTCTCCTTCCTCTCAGTAACTTTTCTTTTCTCTCGTTATTTCCAGTATGTCGCTGCCCTCTGTCTGATGGTCAGATCTAACGGAAAAATACCTGTAATCACACATAGAGCTTCTAGAGATGTTGTACTAAAGGCTCCAGTCATTCGGATGAGCACTCCTCTTTGGGCACTTCTTATCTTTTGTTTTGGCTTGACTAGTAGTAGCCTGTCTGCCCATACGCTCGCTCCATATCCCGTTATTGAAGACATTACTGTACCAAAGTATAGTTGAACTAGGTCAAGGGGTATCTTGTAGTCACGCTGGGCTAGTCGGGCTAGTTTGTTCATAATTCCCTTAGCTTTCTTGCAAGTTTCCTCTATGTGTTCGCTATAATTTTGCTTCTCGTCTATGCAGATTCCCAGATATTTGTTCGTCGATTTGCGTCTGATCGCTTTTCCATCTATCTTGATGTTGGGGTCTCGCTGTAGGTTTCCCTTCATCAGGGCGTAAGTTGTTTTTGTCTCTGATATGGTCAGCTTGTTGGTTTTGCACCATTGGTGTAATTGGTTCATTGCCAGGTTCGCTTTCGTTTCTATGCTGCGCCTTGAGTCCCCCTCTATAATCAGTAGCAGGTCGTCGGCGTATGCCACTGTAGATGTTATATTCGGATCCTCTTCTAGAATACCCAACAGTTCTTCCATCATGAGGTCCCAAAAGATGGGGCCACAGATGGAACCCTGAGGGCATCCCTTTGTGATCTTCTTGTTGATGATTTCGTTTGGGCACAGCATGCTAACATATCTATCTTGGCAGTAGCTCCTCATTATCTTCTATATGTATCCAGGACAGTTGATCTCTCTAAGTCTTCTAAACAGAGCTGGCCACCACAGGTTATCGAAAGCTCCAGATATGCCCACAAAAATCGTTACGACATACCGGGAGTCTGAATTGGCTACTTCTTCTAGTGCTCTGTTGACTGCATCTTCTGTTGACCTACCCTTTCTGTACCCATATTGATCTGGATGCATCCCAATATGTTGTCTGTAATCCTGCAGTCTGTTACAGACCAGTTTTTCCAAGATGTTTCCCAGGATGTTGAGAAGTGCAATGGGTCTGTATGATTTTGGTTCTTCAGGGTCCTTGTCTATTCCCTTCTTGATGATGACAATATCAGCTCTCTTCCAGATGTTCGGGAATTTACCGACGCTCAGACATGCATTATATAGGGATTTTAATTTAGGTACTATTTGTTCTGGTAGGTGTTGCTGTACTTCGGCCTGAATTCCATCTGGGCCGGGTGATTTTTTCCTCTTGAGGTTCTTGATCAAGTCCTTTAATTCCTCTTCAGTGACTTCTATGTGGTGTTCTCTTCTGTTGTTGGTGTACCTGGTTGCCATCTGTGTTCTCATGTCGTTCTGTTCGTTGTCTTCGCCTGTTGGATCATCGTCCGGTAGTAGGGTTTTCAGCAGCGTTTCTGCAGATTCTTTCCAATTTCTTGTGTACTCCACATCCCCTCCTTCGCCTACCCGTCTCATTGTGGAGAAGACTGTCGGGCTTCTGATTTTTTGGGAAACTAACTTATAGGGAATACCCCATGCATCAGTTTCCAAGTTGTCCTTTACAAATCTTTCCCGAATCATCATCTTGTGTTCGTAGATTTGCTGCGTGTATCTGCTCTTTAATTCGCGATATGTTTCTAGATTTTCTCTCCTTTCGTCGTTTGTCAGGGAGCGTTGGTATCTTCTTCGTAATTTCCTGACTCTATGTCGAAGTCGCGTTAGTTCCTCCGGCCACTGCCTGTTCCTTACCCCGGTTGATCCCTTTATTTGTGGGATGCTTGTCTGCATTGCCCTCTTGATGGCATTCGTCATGTGCTTGACACTCTCATGTACATTTACATCCTCTCCTGTTGGTACGTCCATTCTTATCTCCGCTCTTAGCTTTTCCCAGTCCGCTTTCCTGATGTTATATCTCCTCCTAGTGATCTCGCTTATTTCATTCTCCTCATTTCTGGTATTACTTATCTCACTGTCACTGGTGGTCATGTTTTCCTTTACGTGCCAATTGGCTACTCTTTCTCTTGCCCTCTCATTTGCAATTGTGAAGTCTATGTTTGTTCCTGTACCAGCACTGTTTTGAAATGTTGGAGGATTGCGAGGTTCGTTTAGCACATCCAGTTGGAGTTCTTGTATAGCTCTTTCCACTTCCTCCCCTCTTTCATCCGTGGTCGAGCTATACCACATCGGTGATTTGGCATTCAGGTCAGCTAGGACCAGTACTGGACTATCGGTGTATTTTCTGAAGATCGCTTTTGTCCTTTCCAGATGGGGCTGTAGTTCATCCGAAAACTGGTAGTATTGTGTTGACAGAATCCAGCTACCCGCTTTTGATCTTATTTCGGCACACACGCAGTGTTCGTTGCTCAGTCTGCCATTCACAGTCATCGTGATGTTCCGGTTGAATACGACAACTGCCGTCATCGGATTCTCCCCGATCGCCACGACCTGTGCCGTGACTGGCATCCCGAGCAATTTCCCACCCCGTGTGTAAGGTTCTTGCAAGCAAATCAGGTCAAGTCTTTCCTCCTCTGCTAGCTTCCGTATTTCATGTATCACCGTAGCACTCCTCATCGCATTTAGTTGCGCAATTCTGAGCCTGCTTCCCATTACGGAACTCTGGTATGTATGTTGCACATTGGCCATTTCTGTGAGTGGTCAAACGTGATTCTACCATGATACATGACTAGCTGTTCGTATGTTTCCTGCATGTTGTACTGTTCTCCCCTTCTCTTGAACACCTGATCTACTACCCCTTTAAGCTGTTCTGCGTCAGGTGGCAAGTTGCAGCTGCGCAACTGAATTCTGTCGACGGCTTCCAGTGCTGGAAATGATATTGTTTTGCCATTTGGATGTAACTTTCGGACTATATGTCTCAGCGCTGTCGTCAATATCCTTTCTTCCTCTAGTCTGGACAATTGCATGTTTCTTTCTAAGGCCTCATATACACCTTTTGGATCCTGGTTTAATGTAGATGTCATTTCGGTCGCCTGTTCATCATCGTTGGTAATGTGTCTCTGTCCCTTTTCCTGCTGTCTTATTTCTTGCTGTCTCTCTTCCTCTTTCTCACTTTTCCCATTCTTGGTTTTACTGCTATGGAGAAATTTCCATACTACCTTCCCTATTTTGTTCTTTCTTTTCTCTCTTTCTTCCTTTTTCTCTTCTTCTATACTACCTATCTCTTCCGTTTGTGTTGCCATTTCCTTCATAACCTTTTCCTTTTTATTCCTCTTTCTCCTCTCCTCATAGTATTTTCTGAATCTTAGGTAATCCCTTAATTTTCTCGATGGTGGTTTGTTTTTCTTTTTCTTGTTTGATCTTAGATGTTGGTTGATCAAACTAACTTCTATGGACTTATTGTCCATAGTCGATCTTCTCGACAAGCCTCTCGAACATCATTTTGTATGTTAAACATTCCACCCCTTTGTTCTTACATGTCTTTTTCCTCCTTTGACATGGTACGCATACTGCATGTTTGTTTTTGTCCTGACACTCCGTTTTCCTGTGCACTACAGTGCTTCGCTACGTGTCCGAGGTCCTGGCATTTCAGACATCTAGGTACTACTATGTAGTCCTTGATTCTGAGTGCCCGGAATCCTACGTTCACTCTGTATTGTTGAAGCAATAGTTTTCTGATTTTTGGGTCGACTTCTGCCACGTGGTGCACAGTTGGTTTTTCTTTCGGTCCGGTTTTGAATTTTAGGTTGAATCCCATACGGAATTCGTCCTCTCCGATGTGATATTTTAGGTTCTGTTCGTATGAGTGGGTAGGGACAAATTCAAATTCAAATTCAATTCAAATTCAATTCAAATTCAATTCTTTTATTTATGGCCAATCCCCTTATTTTTATAAAAGGCCGTTTTTCCCACTACATCCCCATGTTAGTTGTATACATTCTTGTTTTTTGCATTTTTATAAGGTTAATATTAACTAGATAACTAGAATATTAGAATTATAAGGTTAGTCCTATTCTACTACATGCGGTTTTAGTTGCTATTCTATTGTTTACATGCACAGTTCTATATTTTTCTAATCTACTCTACTTCTTCATGCATTAATCTACTATTTCTACTTCTACATTAACATGCTTCATGCAAAACTTACTTACTACACACATATATATATATTTATATCTAAAATGTCTGTTTTGAGTTTATATTGTCTTTGTGTCTCACACGCGCACTCACTTAAGTTTGTTCACACACGCGCGAGCACTATTATAATGTCCAGTCCATTTTTTTTGTCACATCCGGTTTCACTTTTGGTGCCTCTTCTTCTTCGTGGCCAGTGGTTTGCTTCTCCTTGTTGATGTTGTTGCTGCCATCATTCTCCTCTCTTTTATTATCTTTCAAATAGAAGGGGAGAATGGCCAGGATCGTTGTTTTCTTACTTCGTGGTCTTCTGGTCTTGCCACTTGGATTCCAATTTGGGTTTGGTTCAGGAGCTGCGGATTTTTCTTCCCGGCTTCAGCAATTGCTTGCTGGAATTTCCGGTAGAAACCAGCAGATCCTTTCCTTATTGGTTATATTTGGTTTGTTCGATGTTCGAGGTCTTATCCGCCAGTTTGTTTAGTATTTCGAACAGATCTTCCAGCATCTGTTCTATGGTGTTGTCTCTTAACAGGTTTCTTTCTTCAGCCAGTTGTTGTTCTGTCTCTTGGCATTGGAAAACTATATGTTCGGGCGTTCCTTCTTCCCCACAGTGACATAATGTGTCATCTTTCAGGTTAAATCGGTTCAGGTATGTTGGATAGGGTCCATGTCCACTTAAAAAGTGTACAAGTCCCCTACTTGGCATTAGATGTTTTGTATTTAACCTTTGTTGGACGTTTGATAGTAGTTGGTGTGTTCTTCTACCTACTTCTGCGTTGTCCCAATTTTCTTGCCATTCTGATTGCAGTTGGTCTTTTATTTCTCTCTTTGTCCTTGCTTGTCTTCCCTTCAATATTCGTTCTACTTTGTCGTCTTTTCTTTTCTTCCACCAGTAATTAGCCGCTCTCTTACGTATTGTGAGATCCAGGGGAAAGATTCCTAATATGACACACAGGGCATCCAGCGATGTTGTGCTGAAAGCTCCTGTGAGTCTTATTAGAACTCCTCTTTGAGCACTTCTTATTTGAGTTCTTGGTTTCACGAGAAGCAGCCTTTCTGCCCACACACTGGCACCATACGATGTTATGGAAGCCATGATTGTTTCAAAGTACAGTTGTACGGTGTTAAGAGGGATTTTGTACTCCCTCTGTGCTAATCTTGCCAGTTTGTTCATTATATTCTTGGCTTTTCCGCAGGTCTCTTTGATGTGTTGGCCGAAGTTCCGCTTCTCGTCGATGTAGATTCCCAAGTATCTGTTTGTGTTTGACCTCTGGATTCTTCTGTTGTTTATGCTTATGATTGGATCCCTTTGCAGAGAACCTTTCATTAGAGCATATGTTGTTTTGTTTGGTGCTATAGCTAATTTGTTTGTCTTGCACCACTGGTGTAACTGGTCTAGTGTGTTGTTGGTCTTTGTCTGCAGTTGTTGTCTTGATTCTGCTTCTATGATGATTAGTAGATCATCTGCGTAGGCGACCCTCTTCCTGACATCACGACTTCTCTCAAGAGTGTCAAGCAGTCCTTCCATCATGAGGTCCCAAAAAATGGGACCACAGATGGAACCCTGCGGACACCCTTTCGATATTCGCTTTGTCAGGACTTCGGTCGGGCTTAGCATCTCTACGTATCTGTCCTGGCAGTAATTCCTGAAAGTCGCGTATAGATCTCTTGGGATGTTGATGTCTCGTAGTTTCTTGAAAAGCGCTGGCCACCATAGATTGTCGAAGGCTCCAGATATGTCTACAAAGACTGTTATTACATATCTGGAGTCTGCAGCATCCACTTCCTCCATCGCTTTGTTTATAGCATCTTCTGTTGATCTTCCTTTCCTATACCCATACTGCGATTCATGGAGCCCTGTTTCTTGCCTGTGTGTTTGCAGTCTGTTACAAAGCAGTCTCTCGAAAACCTTCCCCATAACGTTGAGTAGGCAAATTGGTCTATATGATTTTGGCACCTCCGGGTCTTTGTCTTCTCCCTTTTTTATTAACACTACATCAGCTCGTTTCCAGATGTTCGGGAATTTTCCTATCTTCATGCAGGTGTTGTACAGTTCTGTTAGTTTGGGCACTATTTCTTGTGCCGCATTTTGAAGTACTTCTGCTCTGATGCCGTCTGGTCCTGGTGTTTTATTTTTCTTTAGGTTGAAGATGGTGTTATTGACTTCTTCTTCTGAGAAAGGTATCGTCGTTGTCTCATTTTCCGGTCTCATCTCTACTAGGTGTCTTCTCATTTCTTGCTGTTATTGGTCTTCATCGTCTGGTGTATCGTCCGGTAACAGTGTCTTTAAGAGAGTCTGCACTGATTCTTTCCAGTCCGTGGTGTATTCATTTTCCGCTATCTTTAGGGTGGAGAAGATTGTCGGGTTCTTGATTTTCTGAGAGACCAACTTGTAGGGTATCCCCCACGCGTCAGTCTCCAGATTGTCCCTTACAAATTTGTCCCAGCTGTTTAATTTTGTTTCGTATACCTTTTGTACGTAGTTGTTCTTCAGCTCCCTGTAGATTTGCAGATGGTGTTGCCTTTTTTCTTCTATGATTGATCGTTGGTACCGTCTTCTTTGTTTTCTTACCCTGTTCCTGAGTCTTGTCAGCTCTTCTGTCCACTGTTTGTTCCTGACCGTTGGGTTTCTTTTTATTCGAGGTATGGTTGATGTCATTGCTGCTTGTATTGCTCTTGTTACACTTCTCGCGCTCTCGTGTATGTTAATATCTTCCGATATCCGTATGTCCATGTTCACTCTGTTTCTAAAACTGTCCCAGTCCGCTCTGTTGAGGTTGTACCTTTTCCTGCTTATTTCCTGTACTTCTTGTTCTTGTTCTTCCTTTCCTATCTCTATTATCAGGATATTATGGTCGCTTGTTGTTAGGTTTTCCACTACTTTCCAATTCTTTACTCTTCTTGCCGCTTTTTCATTTGCCAGGGTAGCATCGATGTTAGTGGATGCACCCGCTCTTCCTTGGTATGTTGGTGGATTTCTTGGTTTGTTCAGTACTACTGCTTGCATTTCCTGGATCATTCTTTCCACTTCTTCCCCCCTCTCATCCGTCGTTCTGCTAAACCACATGTCGCTTTTCGCATTCAGGTCTGCAAGCACTAGTACAGGTTTGTCGGCGTATTTTCTGAGTACCCTTTTGGTCTTTTCTATGTGCGGTGTGATGTTGTCCGCGAATTGGTAATACTGATCTGCTAGAATCCAGTCTCCTACTTTTGTTTTGATCTCTATACACACGCAGTGGCTGTCACTTAGCTGCCTATTCACCGTCGTCATGATGTGTCGGTTGAACACGATGACCGCAGTCATCGGGTTCTCCCCCAACACCACAACTTGGGATGAAACAGGCATGCCAAGTATCTTTCCACTACGTGTGTATGGCTCTTGTATGCATACCAGATCAAGTTTTTCCTCTTCTGCCACTTTCCGTATTTCGCTCATCACGGTCGAACTTCTCATTCCATTTATCTGACCTATTCTTATCTTAGCCATTTATGGGTGTCTGGTGATTTGATGGCTATCTGGCCATTTTCGTGATGGGTCCATGATAATTCGACCGTGAGTCTTTGCAAATTGTCTGTAGATGTCCTCTATCTGGTATTTTTCTTTTCTTCTCTGAAAAACTTGATCCACTAGCAACTTTAGCTCCATTGGTTCTGTAGGTAGGTTGTTGCCCCTTAACTGGATTCTGTCTACTTCCTCTAGGGTTGGAAAAGCAATGGTCTTACCTCTTGGATGCAGGTGTCTGGTTATGTGTCTTAATGCTGTTGTCAGGGTTCTCTCCTCTTCCAACCGTGACAACTTCATATTCACCTCGATGTTTTCGTACAGCTCTATTGGAATTCTGAATCCCTCTTCTTCCTTGTCTTGTTTTTCTTCTTTCTCTCTTCCCTCCTTCTCTTTGCTACTTTCTCCTTCACTTTTACCCTCTCCTTTTTCTCTTTTACGAAGGTATTTCCATACTTTCTTTCCGATGTTTACTTTCTTTTCTATGTTTACCTTCTTCATTCCTTCCTCCACTGTCTCAACTGTCACATCCGGTTTTGTCTCTTCCCTTTCTTCTGTTTGAGTTCCTATTTCCATAGTTACTCTTGTTGTCTGTCTTTTCGCTTGTGTTTTTTGTTGAAATACAACAGCTCGTTTAGCATTTCTTCGTATTCTAGATGGTGGTTTTTTCTTAGTTGTTCTAACGAGTGTCGTTTTCTCCGTTTGGGTTTTGATGTTGTTTTCGTCGTCGTCGGTAATATTTCTTATGGACTTATTGTCCATAGTCGATTTTTTGTATCATCCGTTCTAGCATGATCTTATAGCTTTGACACTCTGTCCCCTTTTGCTTACACACTTTCTTTTTCTTGCTACAAGGTATGCATACCGCCTCCTTGTTTTTGTCTGGGCATTCTTGTTTTTGATGTTTTTCTTTTCCACAGTGACTGCATGTTGTTTCTTCCGCTTTGCAATGTTTGGCCACGTGACCAAGATCTTGGCACTTTACGCACCTAGGAACTACAAGGTAGTCTTTGATGCGCAAAGCATGGAACCCTATGTAGACTCTGTATTGATTTAGCAGGAGTTTCCTGATCTTCGGGTCCACCTCCGCCACATGGTGCACGGTTGGCTTCTCCCTGGGACCAGTCCTGAACTTTAGGTTGAATCCGCTTGTAAATTCGTCTTTTGTCATTAGGTCTTTTAGGTTCTGTTCGTAGAGTGCGTCTTTTATGTAGTCATTGTCCCATTTTGTCTGAATGTCGTATAAGACCATCAAAGGTTTCCTCTTGCGTGGTGGTTCCATTGTCAGTTCGTTTGCTAGTTTTTTGTTGTTTGTTATTTTTTGTATGTCTGTCTGTGTTTCTGTCTCTATTATTAAAACTTTGTTTGTAGTCCTCATGTTTCGTATTTTGATGTTTTCTTTCACTGGATTTATGTTTTGTGTGAATGTCTTTTGTATCGTCTTTATGTCCTCTCCTTTTTTTGATGTTATAAAGAGTGTGTTCATGTTCTGTGTTTTCTGTATAACTGTCTCTGTAAAGGTTGTCGGTTTTGTCGGTTTTGTCAGCGTCTCTGCGTATGTTGTCTTTGTTTCTTTTTTGTCAAGTTGTTTCCACAGTCTCTCATTTTCTTCTTTCAGGTTTTTGATTTGTGTTTCTAGTTCTGATTGTGCTATTGCCCATGCTGCTATCTTGTCTTTTAGAGCTGATCTTCCAGCTGCCGTTAATTTCTTGTTTGGATCTAGCTCTTTGTCTACAAATTCCACAAGGTCGAAGTATCTTTTTTCTGTCTTAGATTGTGTTTCATTTTGACTTTCCGTGTTTTTTCGTGGTGCTATTTCTGTGTTAGGTTCTGCCTCGTTTTGTCTTTCCATGTTCTTTCGTGGTACTGTTCCACTTCTACTGCTAACGCTCGCCGTTCTGGTCCTGCGGCTTGGTCCACCCTCAGTGTCTGAATCAGACGAAAGAGGGTCTCCCTCGCCGGGTCTGTTCCCCCCCTTGAAGGGGGGGGAGTCCTCCTCATTGCTGTCTTTCTACCCACGCAGATTTAACCACACTTGGCCGGTCCGTGGATTCTTATTGCGGAATAAATTCCGTTGCCACAGTCTCGTTGCCCGCCCCTAACCGCGCGGAGGTGGTGGTATATATGTGTTGTTTGAATGTTTCTCTCTCTTTGTCTCACGGTTTTTCAGTCAGAACCACAGGGTACACACTCCTGGGTTTGACGCTCTGGTTGCCAGAACACCGTATTGCACTTACTATGGTACGACAGCACGTAACCATAGGCCCTAGGGGCTAACCATAGGCCCTAGGGGCAGTGGGTAGGGACAGTGGGAATCTTGTTAATCCATTCATGCGCGTCACTAATTAGATGACGAGGCATTTGGCTACTTTAAGGGAGTCATAGTTACGGACGCCGCACGAACGACGCCATATCCCTTCTCCAGTGTGGAGAGTTGGGGCCAGATTTACTCGAGTGAAACCCAAGGCACACCAGAGGTTCCCTCTTACGCCTGCGCGCAGTACTAAGTACCTGCACCAGCTGGTTAGGTTAGCTGCAGATTGCAGTAGCCCAGTACCTTGAATAGCCACGGCCCATTCGTCTGACACAATGCTCAAAATTTCGCGCGAAAACCGGCGCGTTCGGCAGAGATAGGCAGGCTACCCCATTGCCCCAGGCAATACCTACCTACCCCCCGGGTTATGGATGGGCCTCCACTCCCGTCTACGTCTCAAGTCACTTATGCTGCACTATGGATTAACCTAGCAAAACTTTGGACCTGCCCCCTCGAGGCCAACCCAAACGTGGGCAAAATCGGAGTAGCAGTGACCCGATGGGCTCGATCTTTGCCCACCCCGAGGTACCAACATTTGATTGCGTGAGAGCCGTGAGGCTCGTCTGGATGATCCCACACCCCATCCAGCACGCTGCGTTCAACCGGCCGTGGTCCCCCGAGGACAGAGCTCCACTCCGACTCTATCTAAAATAGAGACCCGGTAGGTACCGCTTGGCGGGGGAGTTGTCCGTATTTCCGTAGGAGAGGCTATGTATTGCGCATCACTACAGCTTAAGCTTCGCTACCAGTCAATGATAATCGCACAGCTAGGTGATGCCCTATCGGCCCGCTCTCCGGCCATGACTGCGACGATTCCTAGTGTGGATCTCACGTCACTGATAGCTGAAACTAGGAGCATCGTTCACCGTTTGTGGAAGGGTCTCCGACTAGCTAGATGACGACCTAGACCCAGTTAAGTCGGTGACTTTAACTGAGTCATGCTCCTCCTACCCTAAACTCCCCTCCTCCCCCTAAACTAAGCTAAACTAACCTGACAACACGCAGTCACACAAGCACACAACCGCTCGCTTCCACGCGTCGAGGCAAACTGAGTGGGTAGGGACAGGTTAAAGTATGTATCGCGCTAAGCGCAATGTGCTCACCCACCTTGCGGCATAGAGCAGGAAAAGAAGAAACAAAGAAAGAAATAGACATAGACTAGAATATAGAAGAATCATAGGACTAGCAGGATACCCACCATCGAGAAGAAACCACTGTCGAGGGAACCCACCATCCCAACACACTCCAAAAAATTAGCGGAGAATCCGACCCGAACAACATAAAACAATTAAATTATTGCGGAACAAGCAAAACGGTGAGCCTGCCTCCCCATTCATCAACAGCATACTACAAGATAAAACAATTTTGGGTCGGTTGGGAAGGTGACCGAATGCCAGGAACTTGGATAATAAACAAAATAAGGTAAACAGATAACTAAATTCTAGGACGTGTACGTAGAGTGGTGCCTATCCTGTAATAGCATCAAGCTTCTACGTCTTCGGGCAGTATTAGGCCTTTGGCGAAGTTGTTGATCGCAGCAATTTTATTGGGGTCGTCGTCGCGTTTGATGATCAAAGGCCATCCGTCGTCCAGCGTGATCGCTCTCCGCCGATAAATTTCTCGCGCTCTTATGCGTGCAGGATGTTCGCACGACTGTACCAGGTGCGTTGGCTCGTCTGCTTCCGTGCCACAAGCACACAGTCCCGTCGACGGTCGAAGGTTGAATCTTCCATAGTATTGTTGGAACGGCCCGTGCCCGGTCATCACCCACACGGTTACTTTCGCCAGGTTAAGTATATTTCTTCCCACTTGTGGGATAATGCTGTGGGCCTGTCTACCTTGAGGCGAGTGATTCCACAGTGTTCTCCATTTGGTTAACAGCTGGTCTTCTGCATCTTTGATTAGTTTTGAACGAGGGACGGGAACGTCAAGTTCTCTCCCAGTGTTTGTGGCCCCTTTGGCTAAAGCGTCTGCTCTCTCGTTCCCAGCTGTTCCAGCGTGAGCCTTTACCCATGCTAAATGTATGCTGATATCCGCATTCTTGGCTTCAACCATCGATTTGTAAGTTCTATACGCTACAGCGTTGATATGGAACGGTGTTAGTATCGCCTGAAGGGCTGAGAAAGAGTCCGAGATAATACAAGTTGTAGACCCTCTTGTCGCGACCGACGCCTCGAGGCCATTCTAGAGCCGATGCAATGGCTGTTAGCTCTGCCTGGAATACTGTGGAGTACTGTGGAAGCTTGAGCTGACATTATGTTCTTCCTGTCCGTCTTGATCCAGTGCTACAAGTGCGGCTCCAATCTGTCCGTTTATACCCGAGCCATCAGTATATATCCGACGTTGGAACTCCGACGTCTCTGCTAGCCTGAATAGACCTGCAGACGCAGGGTGCGGACGCTCGCAGGGTTTAGCGGGTTGTTCGCACTGTATCGTTTTCTGTTCATTATAAATAGCGAAGCGCCTGTCAGCCTCGAGAAATAAAGGAGGGCAGCCTGATATAGTTTCGATAGTGCGCGTGGCCGTAGTTCTATAGGTTCTAGTGATCCTCAGTAAAAATGGCCTAGCGGTGGCGTCGAGCTGCTTCTTGATTCTGAGGTCGTTCGCCTTGCGCCCCCATATTTCCACAACGTACAGCACTATAGGTTTAATAACCGTTTCATAAATCATTTTTAGAAATGGTGGTTTTGCCCCCCACGTCTTGCCTGCTATCCACATAACCCTCAGAGAAATACTGGCTGTTTTGTTACGGGTGTATTTGACGTGATCCAGGAACAGGAGGTTTCTGTCGATTATTAGGCCTAGATAGCTAATACTCGGGTCGAATGAGATTCGCGTGCCATTTGCGATTATTCTGGGTTCTCTTGTATTGGCCTTCGTGACAAACATATACTTAGATTTTTCAGTACAATACTGCAACTTATTATTGCTGGCCCAGTTTTCGCAAGCTTCCCAAAAGGTCGGCCAGGTTTCTTCTATCTTCCTGGTGGAGGTTGCGGATATGACAGCGATTTGGTCGTCGGCGAAGGCTTGTGTGATAAGTGATACCCCCGTGTCTTCGTTTGTTTCATACTGTATCATAGTGTCAAGCCACGGCTCCATGATGAGAATCCATAGTATCGGTCCCTACGGGCAACCCCTATTGGTTTCCTTACTGACGTTGCCGCTACAGGCAGTTCTGTTGGTAAGAAAACTTTCCACGAGACGTCCTATATTTCCAGGTGTAGTTTTCTCTCGCAATCCCACTAGTATACTCGCGTACCAGGCGTTGTTGAACGCGTTCTTAATGTCGAGTGTAATAACCAT
Source organism: Hemicrepidius hirtus (assembly GCA_963082805.1). Classification (NCBI taxonomy): domain Eukaryota; kingdom Metazoa; phylum Arthropoda; class Insecta; order Coleoptera; family Elateridae; genus Hemicrepidius; species Hemicrepidius hirtus. Next base: position 1,277,763 of record OY720167.1, read on the forward strand.
AGTACTTCGTTTTGTTCTTCTCTGTTCCGATATATGACTAGTGACCCTATCTAGAGCCATCACGGTGCTTCTGGCTTGCCGAAAGCCATATTGGTGTTCCGATAGTCCTCTGGTTATTTCCAGGTGGTACGACAATCTACGGGCACACAGCTTGTCCAAAACTTTTCCCAGAACAGGGAGTAGGCAAATGGGTCGAAGTCCCCCGTTCTTCTTCGGAATCCAGACGACGGCAGCTGTTTTCCAGGTTTTAGGGAAAACACCAACGTTGAGGCAACTATTAAAGAATCGCGTTAACCATGGGCCGATGGCGTAATATATGTGCCGCAGGGCCCTTGGCGGAAGCCCATCTTTTCCTGCAGATTTATCTTCTGCAGCTTCAAAGATAATGTTCTTGACCTCTGCCTCCGTAAATTCTGGGTCTGCGTTTGTGTTCCATGGTACTTTAGATCTCCTTCTGATGTCTTGATGGATCGGTTGGTCGTCATCCTGCGAGTCGTCTGGAAAGAATTGACGCAGCAGTTCCTCCTCCGTTTCTTCGATCGTCTCTGTCCAGTCCCCTCCTGGAGTTTGAATGGATCGTGGCGTAGCGTCGTGCTTACTGCCTTTAGTAACCAGCCTGAAAGCAATGCCCCATGGGTCGGAGCTGGCGTTCTGCTCACAAAACGTCTTGAAGGAGCTCAGTTTGGCGGATTTGATCGCGGATTTATAGCGCCGTCGCGTATGCATGTACCTGTCTTTTAGTCGCTCCCTAGTTTCAGCGTCCCTCTCATGTTGGTATCCCGCTCTGTCTTTCCTGCACTCCTTGCGCAGTTTCTTTAGCTCGTCATTCCACCATGTGTAGCTCTTTGATTTTCTGGGCTTAGGCTTATGTGGCATTGACCTCCGGCATGCTTCGATACATGTCCTTTGAAGCTCGTCTGCTGTGCTTTCCACCTGTTCTGTCGTAAGAATATCTTTCACTGTAATTTTAGGAATTTCGTTGCCCAAGTAGTCTTTGAATAGATCCCAGTTGGCTTTGCTAGTGTCGAATAAAACCCTGTCATTCCTAGCTAAGGGTTCCACGCCTCCAATAACGTACGATACTATTCTATGGTCGCTTAGGGACTCCGTGGGTAACACTGACCAGCCTTTGACATCCGTTTGTTTGTACAGGGTTAGGTCCACCCAGCTTCTCCCGTTCCTGGTTTCAAACGTCGGAAGTTGTTGAGGATCGTTTGCTATTTGCAACCCAGTAGTCGCAAGAAGGTCCATGACTTTTTCGCCCCTAGTGTCTATGATATCGCCTCCTCATGCGCCGTGCTTGCTGTTAAAGTCTCCCGACACCACTATGTTCCCGGGAACACTCGCGCAAATGTCTTCAATTGTCCCAAGAATCGTTTCTATATTATCTGTTGGAGAAATGTATACGTTCACAATTACAAACACACCACTGTTACAAACAAGTTTAAACGCAACACAGTTATCACAAGACCATTTGTCTAATATGAAAATGTCGCAGTCACACCTACACACCACCATAACTTTTTATTGCGGAAGGTTCTGTCCCCCGTCCACAAGCGGCCGTACTCGTAGGGTTCCTGAATTAATATAAGGTCCACATCATGTTCAATTGCTAATTGTTGCAGATTGGTGGTAGCTGCTCGACCTCTCCCTAAGTTGACCTGGAACATTTTAAGATCGCGGGCTTTAGTCCTCATAGTCGGTTCTTGCTATTGCGATTCTCTTTCTGCGCTGGTACGCAGGGCACGCGGGGTCCGAAGCCGCATGCTCTGTTGAGGAGTTTCCAATTCGCTTGCAGGTAACGCATGAAACTTTTTCTGATTTGCAATATTGTAAGGCATGTGCTTCCCCGCATTTCGGGCAACTGATTTCCTGGTCGCACTTACTCGCGATGTGACCATAGCCGTTACATTTGTAACATCTTGTTACAGCAATTTCCTTCTCGACTCTTATTCTGAGAAAGTCAAAATTTACAGTGACTTTTCGTATGAGCAGCTGAAACAACGTCGGTGAAACTTGGAAGACCCAGTTCTTGAGGAAGGTATTTCTCCCTTTTCTTTGCGTAATATACCTCAAGTCACGGCAAACATTTTCTGTCCCACCGTAAGCTTGCGCGATGTCTGGATTGTGGTCGCTGATCATCTCTTTGATCTCTTCCACATCGTACTCGTTGTCTATCCCCCTTAGTATCACCTTCGGATCTTGGTTTCCGAGCTCCGTAGCCTGTATAGTAGTACTATTCTCCTTTATAAATGACTGCAGACTGTCGCGTTGCTGTCTCGTATGGCTCTCTAGGATGATGTCCCCACTTTTTAGTTTACGGATAGCTTTAAAAGCTCCACCCACTTGGTCTGGCTTAACCTCTTTGCTCAAGATCTGAATAGCTTTGGTCGGCGATTTTAGATCTTTTATTTTTAGCATTGTAGCGAACTTCGTTGCTGGCGGGGGTGCGCGTGATTCGTTTGGTTTTGGACGCTGCTCTTTCGGCCTGGTGCTTGCGCTTACTGTAGCATATGATTTCGTGACAGAGGGTGGATCCTTGTTTTTGTTTCCATCGTTGTTAATCTGGCCGTTTAGCTTTGTTCGCTGGTCCGCTAGTAACCTCGCGAATTCGGCATCCTTCTCTGCCTCTTTCGCGTGTGCCTTCCACTGCATAAGAGTTTCCTTATTCTTCTCCATATCTAGCTCAAACTTTAGTGTCTGTATCATGAGTTCTTGTTGGTGCTGCTTTTGTTCTAGTTCCCAATAGAGACCTGTAAAATTGAGAAATGTCTCCATGAGTGAGTCAGCTCCTTCTCTGACCAAAGTCTTTTCCGCCGTGTTGAATTGGATCTTTCCACTTTGAATTCTGGAGGTTGCCCCTATGATGTCCTTGATGGCGGGTGATGGTGGGTAGGGACAGTGGGAATCTCGTTAATCCATTCATGCGCGTCACTAATTAGATGACGAGGCATTTGGCTACCTTAAGAGAGTCATAGTTACGACTGCACCGGGGGGTCTGGGGTCCAATCCGGTCTTTTTGGCAAGGTAATGCCGCCAGACCCCGTGAGGACAGTACAGATCGTCCGAAGTCTATTCTCAATCCCTTGGGTCACACACCGCCCCGTACGGGGTTACAACGTTTACGCCACAGCAGCCATCCTATACCCGCCCGGTATAGTGTGACCCTCACATATCCCCCAAATCAACTTCGGTCTATGCTCTGAAATGTGCACACGATGTTAACGGTAGTGCTAGCGTAGCTTGGTGGTTTTGAGTGGCTCGACTAAGGATACTAGTGGCCAGCACAGGTCGCCGACACCTGGGCGCCTTACCGCCTCTGCGTTCGTCCACCCTCAAACCAGCCGGGGATCAGGTAGGCTTCCGGTTCATCTCGGATACTAGCGAATCCCCCTTGTGCTAGGGGCCCGACACCTCAAATGATGTTATCCGGGCGTACCTGCCCCTCATTTAAGGGTACATGCGCGCAGAAGGATTTCGGGAACCCGCTGTTTACCTGACCCATATAAGAACCTATCTAGTTGGCTGAACCAGATTATCTGCCCCTGCGAATCCATCCTCACCGAGTGGGCACCATTAGCCATGGTGGGGCTCCCACTCACCCGCAGTTCCAGTACGGCGCCAAAACCGCTATTTAACTGGTCACTTGCGAATCGCCACAGCAAACGACTCTACCACATCTCTAATACTCAAGCCGGCGAGACCATTTAAGGAAGACACTGGCAAAAGTTTTATGGGTAAACGGCATGTGGCCAAGAAGGCCATCTCGGATACTAGTGATGGACATGTCCAAACCGACACCTCAAGCGACTAACTTCACCGTTTACCCGCTCTTCATTTGGCTATGTAAAGATAGCCGTGAATGAGAACAAGCACAATAAAAAATAAAGTATGTGTGCTCACGGACAATTTCGTGGATAATGTTGCGCCACGTTCGCGAGATATATATATAAAAGAATATATCAATTAAAAAGCCAAATTCGATCGAGATCCGTGGTGTGCAGGACTCATTCGACACGTTAAAAGAGTGGACGTGTACATTTAAAAATAGCCTAAAATATATGAATACACAGATAATAAATAAGGTTAAAAACATGCATATATAAAAGAAAAATCCCGGGGCTAGCGGGGAGGGCAGGTGCTGTACCAGCGAGATCATCTCTAGCCCATACGGTGCGCATAAACTCCCGATGGATTATTATGCTGCCGTTGATGGTATTCTGAACTAGAGAACGAATTTCGATGTTGTTCAGGCGAAGAATTCCGGCAATCTGTCTGTTGGCTAAACACCACGTGCCCCTTACACCAATGACTAAAGCAGTGATGACAATAGCTTTTCCAGGATACTTGCGCTGAAGCGCTTGCATCATTAAGGGCTCTGAATATAATCCAACTTTATGTTGGAACGTGGCTGCCAACGACCTAGGTCCCTCCCAGGAAATTGCCACATCGCAAACGATAACTCTGTCTGCCTGCAAAAAGGTAAGATCAGGCTTTTTCAGAATACCGTTTGCCAGACGAATATATGACACCTGTTCTACCAAAAACCCCTTTCTTTCAGCCAGATGTTTAAGGCGATTACAGATTCGGTCATGACGCCGAATCCTCGGCGAGTGAGTTAGGGGGCACCCTTGGAGTACGTGGGATAACGAATCTGTCCGGGCGCACCCCGCCCTACACCACCGGTTGGGGCGAGGATTGGATGGTATTCCTACGGAATCCCGGAAAAAAAGTCACTGGAAAAAAAGTAACGGAAAAAAAGCCCCCGGAAAAAAGTCACCCGGAAGAAAAGCCACTGGAAGAAAAACCACCGGAAAAAAGCCACCCGGAAAAAAACCACCCGGAAGAAAAGCCACCGGAAGAAAAACCACTGGAAAAAAAGCCACCCGGAAAAAAAGCCACCCGGAAGAAAAACCACCGGAAGAAAAACCACCGGAAAAAAAGCCACCCGGAAAAAAGTCACCGGTAAAAAAGTCACCGGTAAAAAGTAACTAGAAAGTAACATTTTAAGTTTAACTTATGATTATAATAAATTGAATAAGTAAGTTTAAACTTTTTATTGTAAAATTTTTTAAAGCAATTTTACAATAAAAAATTTAAACTTACTTATTCAATTTATTATAATCATAAGTTAAACATCGGTACGTAACAATTCGGCGCCGGCAGTTCGGTGCTGGCAATTTGGCCATTATTGACCAGTTATTATACAATATATTACCTGCTAAGAGCAACTAACCTCGGCCTAATGTACACAGACTAAGGTGCCATGTACACAGATATCGACAAGCAACTCCGTTACGTACTATTTATTATAATATATACCTGCTAAGTAGATTGTTTTGGACAGTTCTGGGACACTCCCCCCACTCCTAACCTTGAATCCAAGGTCAAGGTCAACTCTCAAGGTCAAGGTCAGATCTCAAGGTCAAGGTCCTTGAATATTAACCAAGGTCACTCCCTTAGACCAAGGCCGAACGCAAGACTAGAGCTAGTAATTGAAACAGTGTAACATTTAATAATTTTATTTAGAAATGGTATACATTTATTAGTACAGTATTTATTCACACAGTATTACATTTGAACATGTCGAGTATCCTCAAAAAATATCAATTTTCTTGCATGTGTTGTCCTCATGAAGATCAAGATTATCAAAATCTCCAATAATTTCTAGGTGTATACGATTCAAGTATTTTGAGTTCTTCAAAGCAGCGTTCTTGATAAAAGTTTTGTCGAACCACTCATCGAATCGGGTATCACAATTTACTTCGGTATGTGGAATATCAATACTTTTAATTCCTTTGCTAATACAGCTGACAGACCCTTTAATTTGCAAACGCTGATCACAAGAGTTGTCTAGCATCACTAGTAAGTTATTAATAATTTGCGGTTTAACTTGTAGCATACAACAATTGTAGCAGTAACCTAAAGAAGCTACACCATCTAATACGTACTCAACAGTCAAAGTTGGATGCAACATGTTTACAGCTCAAGATAAATTTTCAACTGCAGCAAAGTAGTTGTAACATCGTTTATATAGTTAGGGAAACACAGAATTAAAGTTTCTTAATATAAGTTTTATTACATTTAAACAAAGTAATACAAACAATGGGATTATTTAAAACAATGTCTAGAAATGTGCGAAAGCAGTGTGTTTATACCAAGTTGAACGTTCCGACCTGAGTCAGTATTTCCAGCAACATCTTCGCCCCTTTGAGTGTGTTCGTTCGATTGCAATTTGTTTTCTAGTAGTTTTAGAAGATAATCAATTCCATTCAAGTTGGCAGCTAATTCGAAACCGTTCAGAGTGTTGAAAACCTCATCCAGCAAACCCTTAGCAATTTTAAATTCATTCATTATATTAGCAAACTTGCAGCTTTGAGACCATCGGAGGTGTTCAGTTAGAGGATCATCCGCAGATTCCCACTCATAAATTCGAATTCCGCAGGAGTAGCATTGAACGTCGTCAACACCTTCACAAGCACGAAAGAAACCTGCACTGGCAAGGGATTCAGGAGATTGAGTCCTGATCCAATTTGTACGAAATGTTTTTAAACGTTCCAAATACGATTGGTAATGTTGACCGTTAACTTCGAAACACATGTTGGTTGTAGATGTCGAGAACAACTGACTAACAGGAAGCTGCTAGTCCGTGTTTATATAGTAGAAGTCGAATGGGCGGAGTCATATTGCTTGAGGTTAAGTGTGGTTGGTTCAGGTATTACTGGTCAGACCAGAAATACGCAATATGACCCAAATACGGATCGATACATCGAACCATAAATTTTAGTATTGGGTCCACAACCTGTTTCCTGTAGCAGTGGTGAAGCGATCCGTTGATAGGGAACGGTCGGCTGGTAAATTTCACCACGTCCTGGAGGAGCTCTCCGTGACTCATTGTCGTGCAGTGAATTGTTGCAACCGCATATAGTTGGCGATCCTCTGTCGGTGTTGATGGTGGACTTGGTGGTGCATCAGCCGGAAACACGCCTCCGACAAACTCTCGAAACATATTATAAAAGTAGTATTGGTCTTCCAGAGGAAGAACTTCATTAAAGTCGTTGTATACGAATGCCGCCATGGTAGGAAACTGATTGGTGCCACTTTCAAAATTCGATTAAATAGTGAATGTTGAACCTTGAACGGTAGCGGAACTGGTAATTTCAAGGTGAACAAGTAGACTGTCAAAAAGACCTTGAAGAGTTCCCCCACCCACTACAACCCCACTCTCACCCCCACCCTTCCCCAACCCCTCCCCGCGAACTCATGTAACCTTGAAATATGTGTATATATGAATAGTTTTGAATCTACGGAGGTTAGTTCCAAATCGTCAGTGTGTAATAAGCCGTTCGTAACGTAAGAAACAAAAGTGCTAGGGATAATTTATTACAGTGTATCGAAAATGCTGCGAATCAAGTGAAGCATAAATCTGCTGAAGCGTCTGTGATAAGCAGTGCAAAGTATTGTCCAGTACTACTACGACGTCGAAGCTATCCTCTCAATAAATCGAGGAGTAAATTCGTAGTTGCTGGTTTGTCTGGCTACACACCGTTTACACCTGTTATACAGTTGCATGGTGTTAAACATGATTTTGTAACATTAGACGAGACTGAATTGAAAATTCTGTTTAAAAATCGCGGAGCAATAGCAAATTATTTCGCAAAAGATGTTCAACTACAGTCATTGAATTTAAGCGGTTCAAAGAAAATTAACTTTCAAACAGTGGGTCCAGTCAAAGTAATATGTGTTAAGGACCTCACTGAAGGTGGTGGTGAAATTTATCTCGGAGTCGAGTCGTTGTTGGAATTGTGGAGTTTACAGCATTTAATTGGTTATGGCGCTGAAATGCTGAAAACATTGGAATTTTCAACATTTTATACAAGTATTATAAAAAGTGTCGCTCAAATATCAGGAGACGTAAAACAAAACATTGAAAGTATTTTGTTAAATCTGAATATCAAATCAGAAAACGTTGAGTGCATGATTGAAATGCTAAAATATTGCGAGGATATAATAAGATGCGATATTGAACTTGAACAATATTTACAAGTACAGACGCAATAATTAAATATGTGGATGGCTTATGCAGAAGCTTCCAGGCCAACGGCCACGGACTTACGTACATCAATAATCAGAGCTGAAAGTCAGTTTAGCGACTTAGTGTTCTATTACGAACACGAAAGTGTGTATAACTTTTGGAGCTACTGTAGCAGTGGACTAGAAGAACTTGCAAAATCGGCCAAATTGTATGAACGTGCTGCATCCTTTGTCGCGAATTTCTAGACGGTGAAATTTCTGTAACGAACTTGATTGCACAACTGGACCGTATGAAGTTGGACACGGAAGAAATTAAGAAATTTAAGACTTTGGAAGATCGTAATGATGGTGGTAAAATTTGATATGACTAGAAACAAAGTGTATAATATGGTTGCATGGAGATATGCCTATGAAGCTGCTAGAAAAGGAACGTGGCAAATTGCAGCGTTAGATCGTAGCAGATTTAAAAGAAGAATTGTAGAAACGGCTACGGTCCTGGAGGAGGTTTTGAATGTGAATCATAGGACTCTCATATATATTGAACGTTTTTTATAACTTTATTAACAGTATTAACTGTGTTAACTTAACTATTACTAGCTTTTAGATAATAATGTACTATAAATGTATTAATCTTGTAGTATGTGCGTATTGGAAATAAATATTAAAAAATTTATTAAATGAAACTATTTCGTAAATAAAAAGATTTATTGAAAAACTATTGCATTACATAGTGTTGGTATAAATGATAAACGTTGGATAAAGCACAGTAACAAAGCGTTTTCAAATGATACATGCAGGCTGGTTTAGATGCGGTTAAAGCGGGGTGTTCTTCAATTTCAATGATGTTTTTGCAGGTATATGCTCTTAAAAATTTAGCCTTCTCATTCCCTTTTATATAAATGACATCAGCATCTCGAACAAGTCGCTGAAAGATTTTTGGAAAAAGGAAGACTGGTGTATGTCCATCATCCCAATTAATACAATGGTGGTTATTCATCAACCAAGTAGCTTGCTGCTGAAACTGGTGGGGTAGTGTTGAGAAGGAAAATGGGGATTTAAAGATGTGATGTGAAACAGTCTTTCCATCATACGCAGCTAATTCTTTTGGAGTAAATTCTTTGTCAGACGTCTTGAAACCTTGAACATCCACTATAACAAACATATTGATGCTTCAGTACTAGAAGCGACACTGCTTCTTCGAAGGTGTCCGACCAACTGGAGTACTAATCATTTAAAGTTGTTTAACCGCTTTTGTCAGAGCATTATACGAAAAAACGCGATCATGCAACACCAAGCAATACGCTGTTGTATCGTCGGCTACGTTGGTGGCTGTTTCAAATTCTAATCTAAACACCACTGCATTCGCCTGAATGTAGTCTTTTTGATTTGAGCAATCTACAACAATAAGAGGAGCTACTTTCTTGAAGTCCGGTAGAGATAGCATAGGCTCATCGTGTTTCTTGTAATATGTTGATTGGAAGTGGGAATACATGTCGTATAGGGTTGCATAATGATTATTAGCGATATCGATATTCAAATTATCATATGGATATCTTTCGGTGTTCAAGTATACTCTAATATTTTTGATATTGCAATGATCGAATGAACTCGAAACTTTATTTAATTGTCCAGATCGAGCCGTTTGGAAACCAAGTATAACTTGTCGAGGTGTTTGCAATTTTGTGCTGGTTGCGATAGCATGAGAATGGAGAGTATTGGTATGCACACCAGAGATTACATGAAGTTGCCAACTGCGAAACGCAACTTGTGTGTCGATGTTCTTATCAATGTATTTGGTTAAAGCCAGTTCCTGCGCAAGGCCTGCTGTAATATGGGGAACTTTCCAATAAATTTTGTCAATCTGAACTTTGATTGCATCAGTCGCCACGGCGTTGGCAAGATAAACAGCATCGTCATCAGTATTACTTCGGATTAATACCAATTCTTGTCGGATATTCAATACAACCTTATTATAATCTTCAGCGAACCCCAACAAGGTTCTGAGAGGGATGCAGACATTAAAATTACCGGAGGCATCCGTTATAGAACTTGAGCTATCAGGCAACCATCCGGCGTTTAGAAGTTTTTTAACATCTTCGGATGTATTGGAAACATAACCTTTCATAGTAGTTGTTATACCAGGCTTAGTTACAGAATCAATAACAACACCGTTCATTTCATATCGAATTTCGCTAAATAAGTGTGCGATACCATTATTTACAAATTTCGCTGTTGTAGGACCTCCCGTTGCTTTAAGTAGTTTTCCTTCTATGTACAAGTGGCTTAATCCGGGTAGAGTAGACATATCTTCTTGTATAGGTATTCGAATTTCATCATTATTGTTAAAACTGGTTGTGTACGGCTGATGGGTGTGGATTTGATTACTAACAATGGAATTGTCGACAAACACCTTTTCACCAATATTCAAAATACTCATTGTAGCAACTGATAACCCAACGACTTGAGGAATGCTTTATTCTTGTTTGTTAACAGGTCGGAAGTCGATCTCTTACTGACCTTGGAGCGCTTGGAAGGGGGCTTGTTATATCCTTTTTGAATCGGCTGCAAAGGATTGCAACCGTAACCGTGCGAATGGAATATGAAACCCATTACACCTTCTTCAAATGTAAACATACAGTTATGGTTTCTGAATTGAAACTGACCGGTCGATCGTCCTGATCAAGTATTTTAATTGTAATGTTCGTAATGGTTTTAGTACTGATAGGTAGATAAATAACTGGATTTGGAGACTCGACGATTTTGTAGCCAACGGGGACAGTAGGAAAGAATTGATGAATTGTATGGCTTGGTTTTCCATTGTTATAAGACCCCACAGAAATATTACAATGTATTAATATGGTATTAACTTGCATTATTTTGGTTGTGTTCAGATTCAACCACTTTATTTTTTGAATATATTTTTTTGTCGAATCCTAGTATATCCCTTATAGAGTTGTCATATTCGAAGTCTATTTCATGAGAGGCCTTAATCTGGGTTTTCATAGTGCTTGCATGTCCTCGCAGGTTCACGTATTCCCTGTCGCCAACATTACGATTTAATTGCGACTGTATGTATTGGTTGATGCCATTAAGTTCATAAGCACCTTTCGGAAATACAATATCTGGTCTACCGACGAGTCTAAATACATTTTTTGGCTCCACAATATTAGGAATGCTATTGTACGATTCAAAACTTAGTAATCCCAGAACATATTCTTGTTCAGATTCCAAAAAAATTGGAGGATCAAAATCGACACTTAACACCGACGTATTTCCGGAAAGTGTGAAAATGGTAGACATTGCGATGCGTTGTATGCAAGAAACAACAGTACACTGACGTTGTAAAAATCATCTTGCACAGCTATATAAAAATTGCAAGCATAAATGTCCGCAATTGTATGAATTTAACTTTTGATATCGTTCAAAGTTGTATGTAATCTTATTCCTGCTACCGTCGCTGCGGAAATATTTTATTAATTCCGGTGGTGGTTTTAAATTCCCTATACTATCAAAGTATTCCACGTTGAAACTTCGCTTCACGTAGGCGGTCCAATGCGTACCAGCACCTATTTTATCGTCTAGGTTAACTACGCCCGATTCGTTTTCATAAATCGTCTGAGGTAAATCGTCACGCATGTAAACCCCTCGAAAATTGGGAATCCGTAATATCTTAGCATATTTCTCCAAATCCACGTTGGTAAGCGCTCGGCGCGGTAGCTTGACATTTAGTTTTTTGGCTGGTACGGATTTAAATACAGTCCAAATCCTTTTTTATACGGACCCAAATGCAAACCCTTTCCCACCGTTACAGCTTCCATCGCTCTGTTGTGTCGCTCCTTTTCTTTCAAATCCTTTGCAGCGGCTTTGGCGTCACCGACTGCTTTCGCCACTGCTGCAGCACCGCCTCCCAAGGATCCAAGAGCGCTTAAAGCGGCAAATATGGGGATAAGCGGTAAAATACCACCCGTCTTAGGAATTTTCAAAATTCTACTTCTGGGCTGGGCGATTTTTTTGTTTTTAATACCGCTTAAAGCTGTATTTACAACATTCATTAAATTACCGGTGTTACGACCTTTAATTAGTTTGCGAGCCCGATTAACAGCACCCGCAAAGCTTAACACTTTTCGCGAACGTCTCTTCTTACGCAAAGAACCCATCCCCAGCTTCGTTTTACCCTTCATAATGCCTGCAATAGCTAGCGCAGCTGTTTTTTCTCCAATTCCAGCGTCTTTTGAACGAACGCGACCCCAAGCCTTTTCAGCAAGCTTTCTATCAGCCTCGTGTCGGGTCTGAAGATCTTGATGTTGAGAATATACAATGTCGTGCTCCTTACAGGCTTCGTCCAACGAATTAATACCTCGATCTCCTCGAGCAAGTCTTTTTTTTAAGCGAGTTCCAGGACCGCTATAGTTATACCCGGGAATGTGTAATTCTACAGGCAATTTGTTTATAAGAGTGTTCACTAGTCCAGAACCTTTCTTGTCAACAGCTCGACGTCGAATACCGACGCTACGTTCGTAAACCAACATTTTAGGCAACTGCGACAGATATTCGAGCGTACCGTATTATATATATATATATAATTTAAATCACATTCGCCAATACTTTAGTGTTTTGGTTACGCACATTTAAGAAAGGTGTCGAGAATGAAAAAATTTAAAATTGAAAAGCAAAATCACTCTTTGCCAATCGTAAATCATGATCAAACTTCATTGACGGCGAACTATCAGAAACATGGTATTTTACTAGGAGGTGGGTGTAAGCGTGGACTTATCGTTGGTAGATCTAACTGTGGGAAAACGTACGTAATGATTAGTTTACTAGAACATTCCAACGGGTTGAGATTTGAAAATGTTTATTTATATTCGAAATCATTGAATCAACCGAAATATAATTATTTAAGGAAACTACTGCAACCAATACGGGAAATCGGTTTTTATGAATACGAAGACGGCTTAGAGATATTGAAACCTCAGGAAGCCAAACCCAATTCTGTAATTATTTTCAACGATGTGGCATGCGAAAACCAAAGTGTAATTAGAGATTACTTTTGTTTTGGACGGCATGCAAACATAGATTGCTTCTACTTATGCCAAACCTATTCCTCTATTCCAAAACAACTTATTAGAGACAACGCCAATCTTATTATAGTATTTCAACAAGATAAGACCAACCTAAAACACATACCCGATGATCACGTTAACGTTGACATGCGCTTTGAAGATTTTAAGGACTTATGTTCACATTGTTGGAACGATCCATACGGTTTTTGAAATGTCTAAAACACAAAAACCTGCATAGCTAGGTTTGTCGTAGTAAACCGTTCTGTTCAACTCAACAGCAACTAAATTTTCACAAAACACGGTTTTATCTTTAAAATTTGGTCTAGCAATTAAACTTTCGGCACCAATTCTGTTACCAATCTTCTCCCAATGACTGACTAGTCTGACATTAACCCTCTTATCCACGTTCTCGATCGTCTTACCGAACACGCTGTTGTTAAGCGCCTTAAAAAAATCTTTCTGAAATTCGTTCGTCGACCGGTTTCTTAATTTAGTATTTAAATCAATATAGGAACGCAACCAAGGGGTCTGTACAAATTTGAGTACTCTATGAACTTTGTCCAAAATCAAACCGGCTTCTAAACACTGTTTTAAATTTCTGTAGTGGATTACATACTTAAATTTGTGTTGTAAATTTGGAATTAAATAAAAATTCACGTTTTTCAATTTACCGTTAGGCGGTGCGATAAGTTCGGGACAAAAGGGTAAATCATTGTGGAGATGATGCAGATTTAGGGGATATCGCAGGTCCACTTCCAGCACATACCCAGTGTCGGATTCGTCCGAAGCGTCTAAAACATTTAACGTTTCAATTTCTTCGACCCCTAACCAACTAAAATCGCGTTGCGGTAAATATTGACGCATGGCATAGCCATACAGATTTGTTGCATCTAAATACATGATAAAAGAATTGGGTTTGGCGGGATCATAATTCTCCACGAATCTATTATTAGCTACAGCCTTTCTACCTATACACGTACTGACTCCACCGCGGATACCTTTTCTGAAAAAGTGCAGCATATCCATGTCAGTCAACAGTTCTAACTCTATGCCCGTGTATTTCAACATGGCATCCCAGCTTAGTCCAGGCGAGGTGTAATAATGGGCCGGATCTAAACTGTAATGTCTCAAACATAGAGCTCGAAAATTTTCAAACACGTCTGCCAAAATTAACACGTCCGATTTTAGATAAACGTCAGAGTAGTCTCCCAAAGTTTTACAGTCGAAAGTCGTCCACACTTCCACAGCGCGATCGTAATCAGCTGCACTAATGCCCGTACCATGTAACGAATCGAAAAATTGATCGATAGTGGGTAGTGCGGTTTGATCTAATTTTGAAAAAGAGTCGATATGTGAGTAGGGGAACACACCTTTCTGCCTCATAAGGTCGAATTTGACGCCATCACCGAATTCCCTTTTAATCTCGATACACTGATCGGAAGATAGATTCTTAGCCAACTGCGATAGCGAACAATTCATAAATCGGTAGCTGTCTAGGAATCTCATACTCAAATAAATTTTCTTTACACGATCATTATCCCGAATTTCATCAACTAATACACGTTTGCCAAACGATACATACTTTTCTTTATTCATCGGAATAACGTCAATTTCTTCATTATTTAAAGCAAGCTGCTTAACGAAAAGGTGTGAATCGTAATTTAAATTATGAAAAAAGATCGGTACGAACGTTGGAACATTGAAATTTAGATTACAAATCGAATGTGCAGCTCCCCGGTAGTTTCCAGTAAGGTGACAGTGGTCCTTAACTTTGTCCTCAAGCCGATCGAAAGCTAAGTCGCAAATATGACATGTAACGGCATCTTCGTAATTTTGAATTTCGGAGGGATTTAAAATTTTCATCGGTATCACACGCTTTAAATGGTTGTCATAAATCAAGTGCACATCCCTTTCCAGACGCTCCATGAATTCTGCTACGGCATTTCTACCGCGATAAATTTCGAATTTGGACAAATTATCATCGTAAGAACATTTAACAAAGTATGCGAAAGAATGAGGCTGGTGTACACAAGCGGTGACCGTGAATCCCTTTCCAGGATGCGGTTCTACGGTATCCACGGGTTTCAAAACGGTTTCAAAATCTGCATAAACGACAAAGGGAACTGTCATTTGTTTTTGATAATTTTGAAATTTCAGAACGTTCTGGGGAACCTGCTTCCCCAGTTTGTCAGTAATTAGGTCGGTCGACGGTAATTTCGTGTAAACGTGATTACAGTCAAAAGTCTGATGTTTAACCAACTGGGCTTCGGTACGGAAATAATGGAGACAACCGTCGCAAAAATGTTTAACGCCATCCCTAGCAGTTATCTGCTGGGATACCAATCTCGACAAATCTTTTTTCCAACAGTAATGACTATTACCCACCGAGTCAGTAGCAAGCAATAAATTTACATGACAGCGTCTTTTTCTGTCGGTGTAATACAAAGGTCCCACAGTTTCGTACTTCATACCATTCTTTGTAAGAACCGCTTCAAGACCGTAAACATTAATCGAAATTTGGGGATTATATCTTTCAAATTTGGAAATATCGGATAATCTGACCGGAAATTCGATGTCGTTGAAGACTAGGAACTCCCGGCAGTCGGGATAAGAACTGACTCGATTGGGTCGACCGGTAGGCTCACAAATAGCCGCGGTGACAGCCCAGCCGAAGCAGAACTCATCGTCATTTTGAAGGTTCACAACCGCTTTCTTGTACTGTATCGGTTTCGGAAGCTCGAAGTATGACGAAGCTCGAAGGGGGTTGTATTTATTAACGTTCACGTGTAGATACAATAACTCCTTCAAAGCCCAGCCTGTAACAGACAAGTAGTAAACATTAGTCCTGGGCAGGGGGGGGGGGGTGGGGGTTGCAAATCATTACCAGAGTCGCGCTCCTGAAACTCGGACGTCTTCTCATCCAGTATTGCAGTAAACTTATCATATAAACGATTAAGATCGGTGCCAAACGTTGCAACTTCATTTGCAGTGTTAAAGGATTTTATATCTTCTAATTCTTTCGCTTCCAAAATAAAATATCCAAATAATTCAAAATTTACTTTAACACTCTTAAACTTGACAATCTGCCTTTCCAGCAGCGGTATAATTTTATCTTTAATTTCATTCATAAACTCGGTAACATTTAGATGATAATTTACCGAAGTGATTTTGTAGCTGACAATACGGGACTGGAAGGCGGTTTGGTAGGTCGACACTCCTTCCCCCAACGGTACGAAACCAGCGCGACTGCAGTGTCTCCGGCTTCGAAGATGTCCGACGTAGCCGTTTCGAGACACGTTCTCATCGCAGACGTCGCAGTATCGGTTGGGAGTCGGTCTAAGTTCTAGAACACAAACGAATTAGCATCGCCGATGGAGTTCTAGAAAGGGGTACGAACCTGGAGTCTTTAGTTTTCGGTCGTTTGGCTGGCGAAGGCTCGACACCTGCAGGATCCATCGAAGGCTCCACACAACTGCCTAAAACAAGCGAACCACTCTTATATACTCAACACCTCCAAAAAACCTTCAAGTATAATACCGTTTTGCGATGGTCGACCTAACTGTTGGCAGCTGTCTCTTCGATGGCGATGCAAATTGTCGAGCCTGGTGAACCTCGAACCGCACGTGTCGCACAGGAACATCTCGACTCGACTAGGATCTGAGAAGCTACTATCTGCACAAACAAGGATTACGAAAATCGTTCGCGGCCCTTAGTAGCCTTCCCAGAGCTTATCTAAAAGTCGGAGAACACTTCCAGCTGGCACGACGTGGACGTTGGGAAACCAGCCACAAAAGGAAGGATACAAGGACTGGGCAGGCGTGGGTAACAAGAAAATTAGGTTGTTGCCAGAGAGAGCTGTCTGAGCAACAGCGACTTCGCATCTATAACGCGCATGAACCTGAACTTGAGCAGTATGGTGTTTAACGGCAGTTGTTCAACTTTCTTGAAGTTGTCGGTGGACATCCATCTGTCAGTCAGGTTCTGCTTACGTTCTATGATGGTTTGGAAGCGGACAATCTTCTGTTCGAGCTCTCGAAGTTTTGCGTGTAACGCTAGCAAATCCGCTTCCAATTTGCGAACGCTGTTCTCTTTGGCAGCAATCTCGGCAACGACAGCATCGTCAAAAAGCGAATCTTGGAACACGGTTGCGGGTTCAATGGGTATACTATCAACGTCCATGGAGTCCGCAACAGAAGCTACCGAAGAAGTATGTTGCGATACATCCACATTCTCCACCATCTCATCCTCACCCTCACTGAACAGTTCGCCACTAGCATCGTTGCAAACTAGTGCGAATGTATCGTCACATACTTCTTGTTTCACAAACATTGATTCTGAGTCACCGAACGCCGGTGGTGGTGGTATTATGCTCTGGGTCGTGGAAAGCATAAGCTGCGAAGAAGTGCCACAAGAAATACTTTCTAAGAAGCGATCTACAATTTGAGAGCGAACATCAGAATTTAATAACGAATCGTCTGAGGCGTCCATTGCACGTCTAAAATGGGTCGTATCCATAGCATTAACAATATTCGAATCGAACTCGTTAGAGTAACTACACAAATCTATAATTTCAATTGACGTGCTAGCTGAAGAAACATAATTTTCACCGGTCTCATTTGCAGCTGTAGTTGCAACATTCATGACTTCGGCTTCTGAGTTAGCACTAACGAGTTTCTTGAAATTAAATTTAGATGGTACAATTATTGCACTCGATTCGTTCTCAAACTGTTGAGGATTTTTACCCTGCAATAAGTAATTGCGCAAAATACTGGTGCGGTCCTGAACTTCTACAGCTGGAACATTTTCCCAATCTTCGGAAACATTCTCAAATTCAGGACGCAACAGTCGGGCAGGTTTAAGCAAAACATTTTGTAAGATTTTAACAACAGGTTTACTTTCTTGGGGCAATTCTTTACATACCAGACTGACATCGCTGCCGGACTGCGTACATGCACACAACTTAACTTTCTTCGGTTGCAACTTTTTCAGGCTGAGTCTCGAGAACCTCGAAACTCGAGACACACCTGGAGCACTGCATCCTATCACGACACCTTCACAAACACCACAACTTCCGGCACTAGAACTGGTAAACATCACGAACAAGAGCTGAAGACGAACTGACGCTGTCGAAGGGGGTGGTTTGTACTTAAGCACATAAACCGGTTAACCTTGGCCTTGAACCCCGCCCCTTTCGGGAAGGGGGTGGCCTTGACCTTGAGGGTAGTATTTCTTGAGGCCGTTTTTCGACATATTTTCAAGGTCATTTTGTCTAGTTTTGGGCTCCATCGACGTCGCTGAGCGCAGCTCAGCGAGTGGCCTTGACCTTGAGGGTACTATTTTTTGAGGCCGTTTTTCGGCATATATTCAAGGTAATTTTGTCTAGTTTTGGGCTCCACCGACGTCGCTGAGCGCAGCTCAGCGAGTACAAAGATTTCTCTATCCCCATCGATGAGGAACACTTTTCAAAATTTGACCTGAACGGAGCGAAGCGAAGCGGAGCGAGTATCAAGCTTCCTCCATCCCTATCGATGTGGAGCACTTTTCAAAATTTGACCCTGAAAAAAATTTTTGATGACATCACATGAAAAACCTCGGAACGCAGCGGGGGGGGGGGGGTATTTTCGTGTGGAACATTTTTTGGTTTTTTTATTTTTTTATTTTTTCCATCCCAAATAATTTTTTGAGTACTTCTATCCATCCCAAATACTTTTTCTAGACAGTCTATCCCAGATAATTTTTCTAGACAGTCTATACCAAATACTTTTTTACTTAACCAGTTTCTTTTACAAAGGAATGCACTACCTTAACACCCCTCCAGACCCGTAACCACAGCTAAAAGTCAGTCGACTACAACCATCGTCGCAGTTATGTTGTTTTTCGGTAAACGTGACGGTGCACGACTCCAAGTGACATTAGTGTCGTGTACTCTGAGGGAATATCAATCAAACACTTTGGACAACTGTGATAGGCAAAGACACTTCACGCCTTCGTGGGAATTGGCGGAGATCATCATACAGCACCTGGAGGGTCCCACATTGGGAGAGGGTTATACCCTCTTCCATTCGCAACCGTTTGGTGGTATTTTTACCAACCGCAACGGTGAAGAAACATTCTACGAGCTTCACCAGGTTGCAGGTTTAGTAGAATACTCCAACCGGTTTTGCACGTTAGGGGCCTTCAGAAGGACAGTGCTGCAGCGTTGAGCGTTGGTGTGGAGTGGAGTGGAGTGGAGTGTTTTAGTGTTGAAAACACTTATACGGAGGCAAGTTATAGGTTCTCGCGTCACGAAATATCGTCACGCGGGATCTAAGCAGGGTGCGAGCATGCGGAGTTGGTTGCGTTGTCGGACTACACGCGTTGTTCTGTAAGCGGTTGCGGAGAAGCGTTAATTCTGTCCTTACATATATATTTTTGTTGTGAATATCTTCACTGGAAAAGAAAACAAAACCAAAAAATACAAAATGTTCAGAACGTAATAATAATCTATTTTTACCAAATGTTTCTTCTGCTGATATTCTGTAATATTATATTATAATATACACACTTATATATTCGTTTCTGATTCTCATAAAATTATATATTTTGATTGCGCAATTAAACACTTGGGTAATCGAGCTGCAGAACAGCTTATACGCATCTTCGCAAAATTGTGCCAAGCTGAGGGTTTTGCCCCCAAAATAAGGGACTTTTAAAATTTTACCATTGAATTCCACATGTATAGCGTAATTCAATTCGACACCCTGTATAGGTATTCACTTAGTTTATTAGTTTAGCCAAGTAAGCAACATTTATACCGAGTGGTTGGTCATATCGGTCATATCCCTGTACATAAGCCGTATACATTGCTTATCACGTTTATGCGAATTCCGGTTCCCCATTTTTATGGAACAAATTGGTAATGGTATCAAATTAAAGAGAATAATATTCCGCGTCGTTCAATTTTAAGAATTCTTTGTATAATAAATAATATAAAAATAAATATATAAAATTTAAATACCTACATATGAAAGTACATTCGAAAAATATGAGTATGTTTTGTTTTGACAAGTGTAGCACCTCCTATTTTTTAAATAGCTACATTTTTAAATTTTAAATTGTTATGTTGAAGAAATAGTACACAAAGAATTTTTAACGCGGAATATTATTCTCTTTAGTTTACTACCATTACCAATTTTTTCCATAACAGTTAGGGGCAGGAATTCGGATAAACGTGATTATGCAATGTATACTTCTTATTCAGATACCAACCACTCGGTATACTAGTCTGTTATAATAGTCTGTTTGGTATTTGTATTGTTAACGTTATAATAAACCATTATAAACCACAACCATGTTCATTATACAGAATGTATAAAAATGGTGGTGAAAGCTTTAGGTAAAGTTATTCCTTAGACAAAACTAATACAAAAAGCTGATATCAAAAAAACTGGCAAACGCTTCCTGAACTTACAGTCGTCAAAGTTAAAAATTGGTAACAGTAAAGAATGCTGCTCTTTCAAAATAGTTACTTGACGAGTATATTCAGTGATAATAGCTAAAAATTTTTACCATTGATCGTTTAACTTAACTTCAATTTAATTGTCGACTGTAATCGCTGTTTTTACGATTGTATTCGATTATATCAACTATAAATATAAATATCCAGCAACAGTCAATGAGGTGCTTATTACCAAGTTAGAATATATAAAACATAAATGGCAAGAATGGGAGAAGAAGAAAAAATAAATAGTATCCTAATAAATTTAGAATAAATGCTGTCTAAATTTAACCTATAGCTCCAAAGTACAGCCTTAATATTAAAAATACTAAAATAAATTCAAGCTACCGCAGTAATATTTTGTTTTCCCAAAAGAACAAGTTTTCAGGCTGAAGAAATAATATGTTCGTTAAACTTTCTAATGTATTTTCGTATTTTTCTAATGATCGCTGTAAGATTTCCACATCTGAATATCCCGTTTTCCATCATGTTGTCTCACTAGCATTACAGAAAACAACACAAGACCACCAAAATATATTTTTTTTAATAATTCATTGTTTCCCTTAGTCAATCGCCAATCGTATACCACGAATTATAAGCCGTATTTGGTTTATCGAAATTAATTAAAGTTTTGCTCAAAACTATTGTTTAAAACACGAACTTGCATCTCTCCGTCGTAGCCTAAATGTGTAGCTGCCGTTCAACTTGAAAAATTTTATTATTGATTACTTAGATACAAAATCAAAATTAGTTTCCTTTTTAGTGCGATATCCTGCATTACCTGAAACCTGCACCACAATTTTTACACACTCTGTATATTCGATTACCGTATTAAATATACATCGTGTTTGTTTTCAACACCCTACGATGGTTGCAAGAATTGCGAGATCTGTGCATTTTTTTAGTTTAGTTTAATGTTTAGTTTAGTTTAGTTTAGTTTAGTTTAATGTTTAGTTTAGTTTAATATTTAGTTTAAGGAATATTGTACAGTTTTTAATATATATTTATCATTGCTATTGTCCTTTTTTTATTTGTTGCATTTATTTTGTAGGAATACTGTAACTCCATAATATTTTTTCTATAAATTTAATTACAAGTGAAACAATTCCAAATTTAATTAAAACTACAGCTATATAATAAACATAATTTATTTATTATGCTTACAACTGCACATCAATACCTTCTACACCAAGCTTTTGAAGATATTTTAGAAACTGCAAGTCATCTCTAGCCCCACCATCATTACAATTTGAAAACAAGGTATTGTATGCTGTAGCACCATCAAGGACGCAATTATCAATAATTGCGTTGTAGAAGTGCATGTTATCCAATTTCGCAAACGGTAGGTAGCAGTTTTGTAATACACACTCACTTTCGTCGACCACTGCACAAGCCATGTTTAAAAATGGTCTATCATTATCGTCGTACCTTGGACATACACTAACACAATCTTTACACTTTTTAAACATATAATCACTACTTGCGATATAACCCTTTGCCAGCCATTTCCGTATAAATTTATCAGATAGAAAATATTCTTGAATCCCCTTCTCCATTTTATTCCAGAAACACAAGAAATTATATTCGCTCCAATCAGGTCTAACGATGCCTGCATTAACTAATTGTGTAGGTTTTCGCACGCCTTCTGATGTTGTTATTAATTCAAATAAGGCTTCTTTGTTACACTCATTTAAACGACGAATGTTACCTCGATTTGCAGGATTTTTTTTCAACAACTTGCTATCGTACCACTGCGGTTTTGAGTTACTCGTCGACATTTTTAACACTTTACGCCATACCGTTTACGCGCAACTTTTATATAGTATCCCCCACCATCACGTCCTGAGTCTGCGCATTGTTTACAACTCCCCACCTTACTATACGAGTCCTTGAAAATCAGCCAGTTTGCTACAAACACTCCTACAGTCAACATGTTGTTTCTGTACGTTCCAGACGAAGCTGTTTATTGGGTTCATGATAATGCTGAAAGTCGATACCATAAGACTGGGGAAATACCAACTATAAACCCTGAACTGAGCTTCCCATTCCCCGAACTGCTTCATCCGCTAAATATCGCATTATCCGATTTTTTTGGAGCGCAATATGGCTTCTTCCACTATAGTGCATCAGTTATTTATACAATCGACCCCTTGCATATAATTTCCCAAGATCGTTATCCAGCTCTACACAATTTAGTTTTGAGGGTTGAAGTTTTCAAGAGACTTCATGATTTATCAATCGTGAGTACTAGCGAAGAAAGTGATTCGGAGGGATCTGAAGATTCCGAAAATGAAAAAATGCCTCTCGTTCGCAGGAGATTGTCATTCGAGCACAACCTGCGGTAGCGTCAACATGGTTCCGGTAAAGTTGTTAGTGGCTTTAGCTGCCGTTTACGATGGGTTTCTCTATGTACTACAACCGCCAAATTCCATTTCCGCATCTATAACCTATGATCGTAATATGAGTAACGCTACTTGGTATAAAATGAACAACTCCGTCTTGGCTGAAATCCCTGTATTTAAAATACCTGTGAGAAATTTTACTGAAAATGGTTTATTAACTTTCAAGATAAAATTCCAAGCACCTACATACGCCGTAACTTCCAATTGGCAAACTATTAAGATAAGTGATGATGTGTTTAAGAACTGTACTGGCTTTAACAATTCCTGTTGGGTATCTGTAATTATTCTAGGAACTGTACTATTAATCATAGCGTCATTATGTATTGCATATTTTGTCATATATTGGTCAATGATGTCTTATAATCTTAGATAGTGTGTTAATGATAATTTTTTCGTTTCTGTGAAATACTGTACTAATAAATGTATACCATTTCTAAATAAAATTATTAAATGTTACACTGTTTCAATTACTAGCTCTAGTCTTGCGTTCGGCCTTGGTCTAAGGGAGTGACCTTGGTTAATATTCAAGGACCTTGACCTTGAGATCTGACCTTGACCTTGAGATCTGACCTTGACCTTGAGAGTTGACCTTGACCTTGGATTCAAGGTTAGGAGTGGGGGGAGTGTCCCAGAACTGTCCAAAACAATCTACTCTGCTAAGAGCAACTAACCTGAACACAAACTAAGGTGCCATGTACACAGACTGCAACGACCACCACCATTTCGTGCGAGTTCATATATATATTGCTGTGATTTAAGCATTATAGATTAAAAATAAAGATTAGTATGATTAGTTTTATTCGTATAAATACATTTAGTTAAAATGGGTTAGTAATATTGTTGATGAAACACAAAATAATAAAAATTAGGGTTGCGAGTATCATTTCCGATACAAGTTTTCAGTTTTCAAATTTAATTTTTCTTTCATTTAACTCTTTTCCATATGTGGTGTATTTTAGTTCGTCGATGGTTGTATTCTATTTCAATTTATCAATTATAGATAGAACTTCTTCTTTAAATGGCTAAAAACCTATAAAGTAAATTTTATTAGAACGGTTAAGTTAAAACATAAAAATTGAACTGGTTAATGGATTTTGATGATTGTAATTGGGGTAACAAGTATGTATAATCTTTTTAAATAGTTATTTTTGTTGTATAAATTATGTATAATTAGAATTAAGGTGTGAAAGTATGAATGACTGGATATTTTTATAAATCGGGAACTGTCAAAAGTTTTGTATTTATTTAAATATTGGGTTTTAAAATTGATTAGATGTTAAGATGTTTATGTAAAAAGGAGTAGTTGTTTGTGAGCTATAAGTTTAGCATAGTGATTTTGAACAAAAAGAACAGAGTAGGGAAAAATTTTGTGAAATTGTTAAAAGTGTGCAAAAGTGTTCGCTTCGAAATCAGCTTTATCCTACATCAAAAGAAAGAGGAAAATTTATGGATCAATAAGATTAAGAAAGTTTTAAGAAGTTTTCAGGCGCCAGAATGGAATAATTAAAAAGAAAAGTTAATTAATTCTAGTGATTAACTTGCAATTGTTTTTGGTGTGATATCCTAGTTTTATTACTAACTGTTGAATTTACCATGACAACGATCTTCTTTTGTCCAAAAATTTGCAGAAGTTATATATAGGAGAGCACAGAAGACAAGAGAGCTTTTTCTTTAATATCTTCTTGAACCTATGTGAGGTTATAGTCAAAAATTTAAGGAAAACTTGGAAAGTTCTTAAGTTTGTCCTTGTTTCTACAATATTATTCAAGTTTGAATGTTTATAAATTGGAAATTAAGTGTTGAAAGTGCAACATACCTGTTTTAATGAGGTGAAATGAAGATATAAACAAAATTTTGCAATTTTGTTAGCCATTTGCAATTTTATGTTAATTCAGTTTGGAATTAACTTGCGCAAGTCTGGAATAGCTTCGAACTTCAGTACCGGATTTAGGATTATCAGAAACTTTAAGATAAGTTTAATTTTTAATTTGTGTATTTATTTCTTTGTGACAATTTGTAAATTATTTGGGGGGGGGGGGTTTATTGTTGGACATTGACAGTTCAATTTTGTGTAATTTTGTGTGTATGATTTGGTTTAATTCGTAAATAGTTAATTTTTATTTGTTTGCTTGTTTGAATAAATTTATGTTTTTCGTTCAGTTAATGAAGGAGGTTTTATTTAAAGTTTTACTGTGTTTCATAACTAGCTCTATTCATCGACAACCTGAAACGACCCTGAGGAAAAAGAGTTGTTTTTTTGTATTTTGTATTCAAAAGAGGAATACTGGCGCCCAACAATTTTTTTATTGTGTGTTTCAGGACAACAATTATTGAGCTTATCATAGCATTTATTTTTGGATTCCAACGTGGGGCTTTTTAAAGTCTCTTAGCATAGCAATATATTACCTGCTAAGAGCAACTAACCTGAACACAGACTAAGGTGCCATGTACACAGATGTCGGCAAGCAACACCATTTCGTACTATTTATTATAATATATACCTGCTAAGAGCAACTAACCTCGCCCCATGTACACAGACCTCGGTACCAATTAAAACGTGTATTTTCATTTGTTGAACTGCCGAAAATGTTACTTTCTAGTTACTTTTTACCGGTGACTTTTTTCATGGTGACTTTTTTCTGGTAACTTTTTTTCCGGTGGCTTTTCTTCCGGGTGGCTTTTTTTCAGGGTGGCTTTTTTTCCAGTGGTTTTTCTTCCCGCGGCTTTTCTTCCGGGTGGCTTTTTTTCCGGCTGGCTTTTTTCCGGTGGTTTTTCTTCCGCTGGCTTTTCTTCCGGGAGACTTTTTTTCCGGGGGCTTTTTTTCCGTTACTTTTTTTCCAGTGACTGTTTTTCCGTTTACGTTCCTACGGTAGGTAGAAGATTACCTCGGAGCTGGACACTTTTGACAAAATCCCCCAGAAAGGGGGGGGTTATCAATCCAGGAACCCGAGTGTGAAGAGTTTCTGCCCTGTATAAACCCATTGCCAGAGTAAGAGGCTTCCAAACGATCACCCCACACTCGACAAATGGCGGCCTTTGATGTGCCAAATGTTGCTGTCCAGCCCGCTAGCCTTTCCCAGAATTTAACGTACTCCGGTAGTGCCAGCACGGCTGCGGTAGTGATATCCGCCGAGGCGGCCAGGTTTACGATTCTCCTATATAGAACCGCAGGGACCTGTGACACGAAAGCTATTATTCCAAGACCGCCAAGTCTTATGGGAGCGTGAATGAAAGCGTCGGCACAAGTACGGTTTAGGTGAAGCACCCTACGTACCCACATCCGGATAATTTTGTCCGTCTTTTTCAGTAGACCACGCGTCACTCTTGTACTGACCAGGACTGCACTAATCTTCGGAAGGAGATAGGTCTTAAGTATAGAGAGTTTCTGAGCTGGTTTGGGAGGTGCAGCGGCAATCCTGGACAACTGGAGTTTCAATGAGGAGATTAGGGGCCTTGCTTTTCCGAGGTAAGTATATCATTCCCCCAGGTATTTAAAAAATTCCTCCGGCCTTAATTGCCGGATCGGACGTCCATTGACGTAAAACCTGGATGTGGAGGACGACAACAATACCTTTTTCCCCGGAACCACACGAACAGCAAGAGCAATGCTCTTGGTTGGATTTAAGCTTAACCCCCTATCCTCAAAGAAATCCACAGCCGCCCTCAGAAGGCGCTGACTCTTCTCGAAGGTGTCACTGACTAGCATTAAATCGTCAGCGTATGCCAGGCACGCTACGTTGAGGTGTTGTGTCGCTTGGAGACCGAGGTTCATTCCTTCCAGTTTTTCCACTAATTCATCGATGACCAGGTTAAAGAGAATCGGTGATAGGGGGTCGCCCTGCTTAACACCACGATTAATGTTAAGCCATTCGGTGGTCTCAGAACCGATGTCGACTCTTATACGGGCGCCGTTGTATCCCCCTAAAATGAAACCGTTCGTCCACTCCGAAGCGGCGGAGTGCCCTCTCTATCGAAAAGTGGGAGACCGTATCAAACGCCTTGGCTAAGTCAAGGCATAAAATGTGATACGGTCCGCCAGCCCTCCTTCGGTGTTTAATTAGGGCTTCGATAGTCAGTGTATTGAGGAACACTCCATCAACAGCGCGAAAACCACGCTGGTGGGGATGAAGTGGTAAACTGGAAAGTCGCCTTGCGAGCATCTTATGGCATACGCGTGAGAAGATGGATCCGATAGTAATGGGTCGCCAGTTGTCTACCTCTCTCATATCTCCTCCCTGGGGTATTAGAATAGTCCTATTGTGAAGCAGGGAGGTAGGCAGTTGTCCGAAAATAAGAAGAGCGTTAAAGAATAGCTGAAGCCTCTGGATAGGGATTCTGCGGACATGGTGAATGGTAAATTTATCCGGGCCAGCTGCCGCGGACTTGGTCTGAGATAACGCCCAAAGCACATCATCTTCTTCGAATGGTCTCCACGCATTCTCCCCCTCTTTAGTGGGCCCCAGAGCATGGTTGTCAGGAGGTGACTGGGAACCGAAAATGTCCCTATACATCCCTTCAACTTCTGCTAATGGGGGGAAATTAACAACGCTGTGCACAGGTTCATCGTTTAAGATCTTATTAGCGAGCATTTTTGGGTTGTGCTTCAGCATACGCTGAACCCTTTTGAACCTCTCCACTCTGTTATTTCTGACAGGGCTCGCTTTGCGTTGAGGAAGAGCTTTGCGCTGAGCCACTCGAGTCTGATTGGCCAAATCCTCCAACCAACCACGCAAGGCCGTCTCCAGAAGCGTCTTGTCAGCAGGTGTTATATTGTTGATGGCATGGAACACAGCAAAATCATACTGTGTCCATCCATTCCAAGTAGCTCTGATCTCGGATACGCGTCTAACTATCGGGTCGGCATTCGTGATGGCCGGTCGCGGAGGAGTCAGTGCAATGTCGGCAGGAATTGGACTTGGAGATCTAGGGGCATTGTCGGGAGTGTTTGCAACATGACTAGAGTCGCGTCTTCCAATTGACGCTGTGCTACGCAAAAAGTAACGCGGCGCCGCGCTTTTCTCACCAGCGGGCCCGGGGTGAGTCTGCGGAGAGGGAGTCTCCATCCTAAGAGGACGGATAGGCCCTTCTCGTGATACAAACACAGGCGACTCAGAAGAACGTGACTCATCCTCAGACTCCGAAGAGCCAGAAGTAGAAGGACGAGGACTATTGCGTTTTTGCGCTCCACTCCTTAGATACCCCGCTGGTCCAGGAATGGCAAGAGGTTCCTCCACAAGTGTGATGTCCACCTCCCTGTCACTCCGTTCGATGTTATTAATAGCATCTTCCTGCTCGACCTCCTCCAAGAGATCTCGACCGACTTCATCCTCCTGCCTCCCCTCAGTCAGATCGCGTACCAGCTGTTTATAATCTGCGTTCAATCTGCGACTTTTGATGGACTCACGCGTGCGGTTAGGGAATTTGGAGGCTAGATGAACGTTAATAAAGCGACCTTCATAGGCCGCTTCCTCTCTAGCCAGAGACATCAGCTCTTCATCAGACCAGCGACTAGGGTCGCGAATTGGATTGTCAGCCTCATGTTCTAACCCCCTTTCGTACACCAGTGTGTGGGCCAACTTCAGATGTTGACGCATACCCAGATAGCTTTTAAAAGCAATGCGGCATACAGGGCACAAATTGTCAGGATCGGGTTCAGGCCCTCGGCAATATCTTCGCCTGATATGCTGTTTCAGACCAGCTTCCGACCCGAAGGTCTTGCCACAAACGCAGACAACCATTGAATTTGGATTTGTACCAATTAGAGAAGTCAACGGCGCTACAAACAGCCGTAGGTTAAAAATAAAACTAGGGTTAAAATACTTCTCTGATTAGAAAGACCCCGGGAAGGGGTTAAAAACACCACAAACCAACTAACTACCTTACTGTGTTCAACGCGATCACTCGTTGGCTTGCCTGTCCCGGGAGGCTAGATGGAAGACGGCCTCCTGGTATGGGACAGTAGAACACAGCAAGTCGCCTGCCTAGCTTGGCGCTGCCCGACTCTCGGTTGTAGGAAGCGAGGCATCCGAAGATACCCTCCTACGGAACCACTGAGACGCACAAGGCACTCAGCTGCTAGGGCAGACTTGATCACAAGTGGGAATCGAAGAGAGCAGAGGATCAAACCTACGGTAAAATCGCAGCTAACGCTTTGATTATACTTGGGTAAAGAACATGCGACTCAAACGATTCTGAACACCATGTGACCCGAGAGTCATAGTTACTCCCGCCGTTTACACGCGCTTGCTTGAATTTCTTCACGTTGACATTCAGAGCACTGGGCAGAAATCACATTGCGTCAACACCCGCTGGGGCCATCGCAATGCTTTGTTTTAATTAGACAGTCGGATTCCCCCGGTCCGTACCAGTTCTGAGTCAGGTGCCAGGCCCGTAGGACCGCCGCAGGCAACGGGAGGACCTCTCCTCAGAGTCGGGTTGCTTGATAGTGCAGCCCTAAGTTGGTGGTAAACTCCATCTAAGGCTAAATATAACCACGTGACCGATAGCGAACAAGTACCGTGAGGGAAAGTTGAAAAGAACTTTGAAGAGAGAGTTCAAGAGTACGTGAAACCGTTCAGGGGTAAACCTGAGAAACCCGAAAGGTCGAAAACGGAGATTCAACCGCGTACCATTCGATCCGGAATGCGTTCGGAAGGCGTCGACGGGCGTTCGCGCCCGTCGCGTACCGACCGACGGCTTCGGTCGCGGACGCGTGCACTTCTCCGTTAGTAGGACGTCGCGACTCGTTGGGCGCCGGTCTACGGCCCGCTCGGGAGCCCGTGCGGCGTGCGGTCCTTCGTCCGTACGGACCGACACGGTGTCCCGACCGGCCCGCTCGACGGTACGTCAGAGACGTGGGGCCGCCTCCAGTAGGCGTCCGGCCCGTCGCAAGCGCGGCGAAGTTTCGCAAGTTCGGGCTCCGTACCGACTTCGGCACCGTCCGGCTGTTAGCGGCGGAGCTCTCGGACAGACCCAGTTCACGTCCGTCGGCGACGCCCGAAAGATGGTGAACTATGCCTGGTCAGGACGAAGTCAGGGGAAACCCTGATAGACGTCCGTAGCGATTCTGACGTGCAAATCGATCGTCGGAACTGGGTATAGGGGCAAAAGACTAATCGAACCATCTAGTAGCTGGTTCCCTCCGAAGTTTCCCTCAGGATAGCTGGCGCTCGCATTTCGCGAGTCTCATCCGGTAAAGCGAATGATTAGAGGCATTGGGGTCGAAACGGCCTCAACCTATTCTCAAACTTTAAATGGGTGAGATCTCCGGCTTGTTTAAATACAAAAGTTGAAGCCGCGAGATCGGATCAGAGTGCCAAGTGGGCCATTTTTGTAAGCAGAACTGGCGCTGTGGGATGAACCAAACGTGGAGTTAAAGCGCCTAAATCGACGCTTATGGGATACCATGAAAGGCGTTGGTAACTTAAGACATATACTTTATTGATACATGGGAGGTGCATTCGCCTCCTCCACTGTCGATAGGTGCCCCACCATTGGTATTACACCTGTACTAGCCCCAGCTATTTACATTCTTCCTATACTAAATCATACAATCTTTGTTTGTTACTTGTCCTAACCTATTCTATTCTATTCTATTCTATTCCTATTTAATTAATTGATACACTTTCACCCTTATTACCAGTCTCTATTCTAAATCGTTCATTACTTATTGTCTATGAATTCCAGTCTGTTTTGTGCCCCCCCCCCACTTTCGCATCTTCACAGCCGCGTCCGCGGTCACTCCGAACTTTTAATCACTTTTAATCACCGCGTAACTTCCCCACCTTGTCCGCGAAAATTTGCAGTTCCTGCCACCAGTTCTCCTCTTCGGCCAGCATCGTCACCTCCTCCATTGTTCTTGGCCAGCGTAGTCCCCCCCTCTCGAGTCTTGTGTCCGCGACCCCCCTGGCGGCTTCCTCCAGAGGGCACCTCAGCAGGACGTGCTCAGCGTCGTCTAGGTCTCCGCATTCGCAATTTGCTTCGGCGCCGTCTTTCCCTATCCTCTGTAGGTATGCCCCGAATGCACCATGCCCGGTTATTAGTTGGACAGTGTGCTTATTCAGCTGGATCGATATTTTTCCCCTGCTCTGGTGGTTAGGTATGAACTTTGCTGTTAGTCTACCTGTTCGAGCCGCGGTCCATCTCTCTGCCCAGTGTTCCATTGTCGTCTTCCTGACTTTCGCCTTTAGGGTACTGATTGGCACTAGGTCATATCGTATCTATTCTTCTTGCAGCTGTGCAGCCTCTTTTGCAAGTTGGTCTGCCCTTTCGTTTCCTCTGCTGCCGGCATGCCCTTTGACCCAGTGGAACCTAATCAATGCGTCCGCAGCTAGTTCCTTAGCCAGTCTCCAAGTTTCCACCTGCAGGCCCGTTGCCCTTTCCATGTTTGCCAGTGCTTGCAGCGCGGATTTACTGTCGCTAAGGATCGACCACTCTCGTACGATGACCGCGTTCCTTCGAATGTAGTGTAATGCTTCTCTAATAGCGAGTAGTTCGCACTGGAATATCGAGCACCCCGTCGCTACTCGGTGCTTCTCCGTGTGGACCTCTTCCCCGTCCATGTATGCCGTGAAAGCGGCACCCGCAGCTCCGTCGTCCATGACCGACCCATCTGTATAGCAACGATTGCTACGCGCCGTCTCCTCCCCCTCGATGAACGTGAAACGGTGCAGTTCCGCTGGGTGCGCGAACTCATGCGTGTGGAAGTGTTCTTCCACCACTCTTCCATCTAGCTGCAACCGGCCTAGTTCTTCTTCTGCTTAATGTCCTCGCCCTCGTGCTTTCCACGCTCTTTCTATCTCCTTCGCTGCCAAGTCGATGGGCACGACTCCTACAATCATAAGAGCAGCCTCGGTGCTGACCGTACTGTATGCGCCCGCTATTTTTACCGCAAGCACTCTTTGCGCGCTTAGCAGCTTTGACCTGTCTTTCACTTTGCACTCGCCCCCCCACACTTGCGCCGCGTACAACACGGCTGGTTGCACCGCTCCCTCGTACACTCGCGCCAATGATTTGCCCCTAAACCCCCACGTGAGTCTGGCCGCCGCCGATATTTTGTGGGCCATCTCCTTGCCTTTCCTGCTGCAATAATCGATGTGTTGGTGCCAGCTGAGCTTATTGTCTATTATTACCCCTAGATATTTGATCGCCTCCTGGCAGCGGATGTATTGCTCTCCGAGTCGGAAGGTGGGGCTCTGTTGACCCGATTTCTTCGCGAAGAAGACTGCCTCCGTTTTCCCGGGGTTGAAGCTTAATTTAGCACTACGCGCCCACTCTCCCAAGTCCTCCAACGCTTTGTTGACGTTGGCTTTCAGTGCTTTATATTGGGGAGCCCGCGCTACCAACACCGTGTCGTCTGCGAACCCCGTCACTTCGCATCCGGGGGGTAATCTCACGCGGAAGATTCCCTCGTATAGTAGCTTCCACAGAGTCGGGCCGCTGCACGAACCCTGTGGGCAACCTCTTTCCACTTCGCGAACCGTTGTCCCGTTTGCTAGTTCCACCATCGCGGTTCTATCGCGGAAGAACGAAGACAGCAGGACGGTGGCCATGGAAGTCGGAATCCGCCAAGGAGTGTGTAACAACTCACCTGCCGAAGTTATTAGCCGTGAAAATGGATGGCGCTGAAGCGTCGTGCTTCTACTCCTCCGTCAGAGGCATGTGAGGCAGCGCGTACGCGCGCTGCCATGAAGCTCTGACGAGTAGGAGGGTCGCGACGGTGAGCGCAGAAGGACTGGCCGTGAGGCCGTCTGGAGCCGCCGTCGGCGCAGATCTTGGTGGTAGTAGCAAATACTCCAGCGAGGCCCTGGAGGACTGACGTGGAGAAGGGTTTCGTGTGAACAGCCGTTGCACACGAGTCAGTCGATCCTAAGCCCTAGGCGAAAGCCGATGTCGATGAAGGCGCGCTTATCGCACACTTTAATTGTTGCTGGAAGCCGCGTCCGACGGGCGAAAGGGAATCCGGTTCCTATTCCGGAACCCGGCAGCGGAACCGTTAATAAGTCGGGCCCTCGCAAGAGAGTTCGTCGGGGTAACCCAAAATGACCCGGAGACGCCGTCGGGAGATGCGGGAAGAGTTTTCTTGTCTGCATGAGCGTTCGAGTTCCATGGAATAATCTAGCAGGGAGATATGGTTTGGAACGCGAAGAGCACCGCAGTTGCGGCGGTGTCCGCATCTTCCCCTCGGACCTTGAAAATCCGGGAGAGGGCCACGTGGAGGAGTCGCGCCGGCTCGTACCCATATCCGCAGCAGGTCTCCAAGGTGAATAGCCTCTAGTCGATAGAATAATGTAGGTGTAAAGGAAGTCGGCAAATTGTATGCGTAACTTCGGGATAAGGATTGGCTCTGAGGATCGGGGCGCGTCGGGCTTGGTCGGGAAGCGGGTACCGGCTCACGTGCCGGGCCTGGGCGAGGTGATGGCATGCGTCCCCGTCGGCGTTCGCGTCGGCGAGGCTCCGCATGTCCGGATCCCAGCTCGGTCCCGTGCCTTGGCCTCCCGCGGAACTTCCTTGCTGCGAGGCCCCGGAGGTTGGTTCGCCGATCCCGGGTGCACCTCTTCGGCCGCCATTCAACGGTCGACTCAGAACTGGCAGGGACCGGGGGAATCCGACTGTCTAATTAAAACAAAGCATTGCGATGGCCCCAGCGGGTGTTGACGCAATGTGATTTCTGCCCAGTGCTCTGAATGTCAGCGTGAAGAAATTCAAGCAAGCGCGGGTAAACGGCGGGAGTAACTATGACTCTCTTAGATAGATATTGCCGAGGGTCCGAACCCGCTATTGACAATGTTTGTCCTGTATGCCGCATTACCTATAATTCTTTCCTGGGTATGCGTCTACACCTTAAGTCGGCCCACCCACTTGTGTACGAAAGGGGGCTTGAACATGAGGCAGTCAACCCCATCCGCGACCCTAGTTGCCGGTCCGACGAAGAACTGATGTCACTGGCCAGGGAGGAAGCGGTTTATGACGGTCGTTTTATTAACGTCCATCTACCCAACAGATTCCCTAACCGAACGCGTGAGGCTATTAAAAGTCGCAGAATGGCGGCGGACTATAAACAGCTGTTACGCGATCTGACGGAAGGAAGGCAGGAGAATGAAGTAGGTCGAGATCTCTTGGAGGAGGTCGAACAGGAGGATATTAATGCTACTATACGGAACGACGTGGAGGCTGATGCCACCCTGGTGGAGGAGCCCCTCGCCATTCCAGGACCTTCGGGGTATCAGAGGAGTGGAGCTCCAGATAACAATAGTCCACACTCTACCATTGCCGACTCCTCGGAGTCAGAGGACGAGTCACGCTCTTCCGATTCTCCAGTGCATCTACATCGTAGAGGGCCGGTCCGCCCTTTAAGGATAGAGACTTCCTCGCCGCAGTCGATAAACCATCCCGGGACCGCCGATAGAAGACGCGGGACACCGGGTTACTTTCTGCGTAGCACTGTGTCGATCGGTAGACGTGGCCCACATGATCTTGGAACCACTCCAGGCAATACCCCTCGTCAGTTAAGTCCAACTCCTGTCCGTAACTCCGTAACTCCTCCGCGAGCTGCCATTTTGAATGCCGACCCTATAGTTAGACGCGTATCCGAGATCAGAGCCACTTGGGATGGCTGGAATCAGCATGATTTTGCTGCATGCCATGCCATCAATAACATCACACCCGCTGACAAGACGCTTCTGGACGTAGCTTTGCGTGGTTGGTTAGAGGATCTGGCTAATCGGAATCGATTGGTTGAGCGTAGTACTTTTCCTCAGCGAAAAGCGAGTCCTATTAGGAACAACATAGTGTATAGGTACAAAAAGGTTCAGCGTATGCTGAAGCACAACCCTAAATTACTCGCAAATAAAATCATTAACGATGAACCTATCCAGGACGCTGAAAATTGTCCCCCCTTAGCAGAAGTTGAAAGGAGGTATAGGTACATCTTTGGTGCTCCCTCGCCTCCGGACGATCATGCTTTGGGGGCCACTAAAGAGGGAGAGGATGCGTGGAGACCATTCGAGGAAGAGGAGGTGAAATGGGAGTTAGCCCAGACCAAATCCGTGGCCGCAGGCCCGGACAAACTGACCATCCATAATATCCGCCGAATCCCTGTTCAGAGACTTCAGCTCTTTTTTAATGCCCTACTGATTTTCGGACAATTGCCTACCTCCCTGCTCGACAATAGGACCATATTAATACCCAAGGGGGGAGATAGGAGAGTGGTGGATAACTGGCGACCCATTACAATCGGGTCCATCACGCGCATATGCCATAAAATGCTCGCCAGGCGACTTTCCAGTTTACACCTACATCCCCACCAGCGTGACTTCCGCGCTATAGATGGAGTGTTCCTCAACACACTAACTGTGGAAGCACTTATTAAAAACCGGAGAAGGGCGGGTAGGCCGTATCACTTTTTATGCCTTGATCTAGCCAAGGCATTCGATACGGTCTCCCAGTCTTCGATTGAGAGGGCACTCCGACGCTTTGGGGTGGATGAACGGTTGAGGAGTTTCATTTTAGGGGGTTACAACGGCGCCCGTACAAGAGTCCAGGTTGGCTCAGAATCCACCGAATGGCTTAACATCACTCGTGGTGTTAAGCAGGGCGATCCCCTATCACCGATTCTCTTCAACCTCGTCATGGATGAGTTAGTGGAAAAGCTGGAAGGGATGAACCTAGGACTCCAAGCGACGCAACACCTCAATGTAGCGTGTCTGGCATATGCGGACGATTTAATGCTAGTCAGTGACACCTTTGAAAAGAGTCAGCGCTTTCTGAGGACAGCGGTAGATTTCTTTGAAGATAGAGGGCTAAGCTTAAACCCAACCAAGAGCGTTGCTCTTGCTGTTCGCGTGGTTCCCGGGAAAAAGGTATTGTTCTCGTCCTCCACATCCAGATTTTACGTCCATGGACGTCAGTTCCGGCAACTAAGGCCGGACGAATTCTTTAAATATCTGGGGGAACGATATACTTACCTAGGGAAAGCAAGGCCTTTGATTTCTTCACTGAAACTACAATTGTCAAGGATTGCTGCTGCACCTCTTAAACCGGCACAACAGCTCTCGATCTTAAAGACCTATCTTCTACCGAAGATTAGTGCGGTCCTGGTCAGTACAAGGGTGACGCGAGGTCTACTTAAGGAGTCTGACAAGATTATCCGAATGTGGGTACGAAAGGTGCTTCACCTTAATCGTACCTGTGCCGATGCCTTCATTCACGCTCCCGCAAGACTGGGCGGTATTGGAATCACTTCATTTATGTCCCAGCTCCCTGCGATCCTGTATAGGAGGATCGTAAACCTAGCCGCTTCGGCGGATATTACTACCGCAGCCGTGTTGGCTCTACCGGAGTGTGTTAAACTCTGGGAAAAGCTAGCCGGCTGGACTGCAACGTTTGGCACTTCCAAGGCCGCTATCTGTCGAGTGTGGGGTGAACGGTTGGAGGCATCCTACTCCGGTAATGGTTTAATACAGGGCAGAAACTCTTCGAATTCGGGTTCCTGGATCTACAACCCTCCGCCTTTTTGGAGCGGAGGCGACTTTGTCAAGAGTATCCAGCTCCGGGGAAACCTTCTACCTACCAGAGGTATTCCATCAAATCCTCCCCCCGACCGGCGGTGTAGGGCGGGGTGCAATCGTACTGAGTCGTTATCCCACGTACTCCAAGGTTGCGCCCTAACCAACTGGCCGAGGATTCGACGTCATGATCGAATCTGCGCTCGTCTAAAACATCTGGCGGAGCGGAAGGGGTTCTTGGTAGAAGAAGAGCCGCATATCCGTCTTGCAAACGGTTCTCTACGTAAGCCTGATCTTGCCTTTATACAGGCTGACAGAGTAATCGTTTGTGATGTGGCCATTTCCTGGGAGGGGCCTAGGTCATTGACAACCACGTTCCAACATAAAGTTGGTTATTACTCAGAGCCCCTAGTGATGCAGGCTCTTCAGCGCAGGTATCCTGGCAAACTTATAGTAATCACAGCATTAGTGCTTGGTGCGAGGGGCACGTGGGATTCGTCAAATGACCAGATCGCCGGAATTCTTCGCCTGTCGAATAACGAAGTTCGCTCAATAGTCCATAACGTCATCAACGGAAGCATAATCATCCATAGGGAGTTTATGCGCACCGTATGGGCTAGAGACGATCTAGCTGGTAGAGCTCCGATCCGTCCCCGCTAGGCCCGGGTATATTATTTTATATGTGCATGCCCTTTATTTTTAACCTATTTATATCTATTTATTTGCATGTGTTTTAGGCTATTTCCCTTTTAAATGTACACGTCCATGGCTTTTTAACGTGTTGAATGAGTCCTGCACATCACGGATCTCGATTAAATGTTGGATTTTTATTTTATATGTGTATATACATCCCGCGAACGTGGCGCAACATTATCCACGAAATTGTCCGTGAGCACAAGATTATTTTTTGTGCACCTCATTCACGGCTACCTTTACATAGCCAAATGCCTCGTCATCTAATTAGTGACGCGCATGAATGGATTAACGAGATTCCCACTGTCCCTACCCACTGCCCTCGTGCACGTTGGATTTCAGACCTGGTCCAACGGAAAGTTCGACCCTTCGTGGTCATAGCGATATAAAGCTACCAAAATAGTGAATAAATCGAACATAGAACTGCCGAGCGTATTACGACGGTTCATAGAGAGAGATATATGATAAATAGAGTACACAGATCACACACACACATAAAGTGTGCAAGAGAAAGCCCGTCCTAGCCTCCAAGCGGCGAGGGTGGAAACGATTGGAAGGCGTTAGTCAAAAAGGTGACGGATAGACCCTGACCCTAGGTTGCCATAAGACCTCAAACGGCTAAGGGACCGGGGAAGAAGCGCTACGGCTAAAGCGACTTCCCCACATCAACAGGTCAAAATGGACCCGCTTGAGAAGGCAGGGCTCCTAGGAGCCATATAAGTAATTCTAGGAAATGCTAACATTATCCTAACCCTAAAGCAAAGTAAAGCCACCAGGCACAACTAAAGCCAAACCAAGGAAGACTGTTAAAATAGTCATAAAGCCCAAGGCTACAAATGAAAAAGTCAAAACCAGTGACGATACAAAGAAAGAAATACTTGATATCATTGACCCAAGGCAAAACGCTTTCAAAATTGATAGAATCATAAAAATTAAAAATAAGGGTATCATCATAGAATCCCCAAACGAAAGCATTACTAAAATATTAGAAAATAAACATGTTAAAAAGGCAGGATTCAAAGCGACCTATCAGCAAAAACAAAACCCAAGAATGGCTGTATATGGAATTCCAACAAACTTGGAAGAGGCAGACATCACAGAAGCAATCATAAAGCAAAACATAGATCCGGACGTCAACGTCAAAGACGAGGACGTCAAACCGATCTTCAAATTTGGCAAAAGAAATCAAAGCACAGTACATTGGGTAATGGAAGTAACCCCACAAGTCAGAAACGCACTGCTTCACACAGGCAAGGTGTACATAGACACCCTTAGACTAAATATAAAGGACTATATCAGCGTCAAGCGCTGTTATAAGTGCCAAAGATATGGACACCTCTCAAAAGATTGCAAAGACGAAGATGATGTCTGCGGCATATGCGCAGGCCATCACGAAACCAAAGCATGTGAAGCAACAGAGGAAGATAATTACAAGTGTGCAAACTGTTGTAGAGCAAAGCTCAACGACGAGGAAGCAAACCATGCCGCAAACAGCAATCATTGCCCGCAATATAAGAAAAGGTTAGAAAACATTATAAGTAATATCGACTATGGTCAATAAAGACAAAGCAGTTAAGATAGGCCAAATAAACCTTCAAAGGTGCAAAGCGGCAGCACTTGAATTAAACAAAATCGGTCAAACTCACAATCTAGACCTAATCCTGGTCCACGAACCATATACTTACCAAAACAAAGGCTCTAACAAGCAAGAAATACCCGGCCTGGGTAACTGCAAACACATAGCCCACAAAACTGATGGCAGATTTTATGCTGCCATCATAATAAGAAACCCAAATATAGACGTTATAGAAAACGTAAATCAAACTACAAGTCACTGTGCAACAGCGACAATAGTAACTAAACACACGGAAACCAAAATTATAAGTATATACTGTCCCCCATCAGAGGATATAGAACGTATTTAGAAGTCCTAGAAGACAATTTCGGAAATACAAGAAACGTAATCATAGGCGGAGACGTCAATGCAAAAGATCCACTCTGGCAGGGGGACAACACAGACGCCAGGGGCGTCATAGTCAGAAACTTTATAATCGCAAATAACTTGCACATCCTGAACGAAGCTGGACAGGCACCAACTTTCCAAACAATAAACGGGAAAAGTAACATAGACGTCACCCTTGTAAGTGACCCACTGGTACATACCACAGAAATTTGGCTGGTACACGAAAGTGAAACAGTCAGTGACCATAACCTAATCACGTTTAGAGCCCTAACAAACGTAATAGATGACACCGAACCAGAAGTCCGGTACAATCTTACAAATTTTAACAGAGAAGAGTTTCTAGAGCAAACTAGAACACTAATTGGTGAACTCGAAAGAATCCTATGGGTACCAACAAAAGACCACATAGATGAACGAGTAGAAAGGCTAACTCTAGGCCTGCAAAAAATATGCGAAAATGTCTTGTCAAAAAGAAAAACTTTATCAATAAACCCACATGGTGGACAGAAGTAATAGATAACAAGCGAAAAATCGCTTTAAAGGCTCGCAGAAAAATGCAGAAAGCCAGAAACCCAGATGACAAAAGGACCTACCAAGGAAGGTACCAAGAAGCCAAGGAAAGGTATAAATACGAAATACTCAAAACTAGAACCAAATCCTGGCAAACATTCGTACAAACAGACCTGGCACAAAACCCATGGAGTACGACATACAAATTAGCTGCAAACAAAATTAAGCTTAAAACTCTCAAAACCACACTACAAACCGAAAACAGTTTTACAGAAAACATGGAGGAAACTCTAGACTACACATTGTTTAGAATGTTCCCTAGGGACAGTGAGGAAAACGAGCATGCAGAGCATGTAGAAAAACGGGCACAAGCACTAAGAGCTACTGGAAACCTAGCCATAGACACTGAAATAACTGAAGCAGATGTCCTTGAAGCAGCCCAAGAAATAAAAGATAAAAAAGCACCTGGATGGGATAAGTTGCATGGCACAATAATTAAACTAATAATTCCTGAAATAGCCGATTACATAGCAAGAATATATAATGATTGCATAACATTCGGGTACTTTCCAACCGACTGGAAAATAGGAAACGTAGTAACCATATTAAAAGGCACAAACAAAGACCCGGTCGATCCAAAATCTTGGCGGCCAATTACACTACTACCTGAACTAGCCAAACTATTTGAAAGAATTATCAAAACAGAGATAATAGAACACCACACAGACGAAGGACTCCACCACGAAAACCAATATGGTTTTAGAAAAAAGCGAAGCACAAAACAAGCAATAAGCAAGCTAATAAGCACAGTAGAAAACACAGATGAAAAGCACGTAGTCTGTATTTTCATCGACATAAGTGGAGTCTTCGATAACCTCTGGTGGCCCGCCACCATACAGAGACTAAATGAGTTAGACACACCACACAAACTAATAGGCATAATCAAAAGTTATTTGAGCAACAGGAAAATAACCCTAAGCCCCCAAACAAGATCAGCTGAAATGATTCCAAATAAAGGGTGCCCACAGGGTTCCATCCTGGGCCCACTGCTGTGGAACCTAGCCATGGACCCCCTGATGGAGGTCCAAGCAAATGAACAAATCATAGCCTACGCAGACGACGTAGCTATAATAATATCTGGAAATAACAGAAGGGAACTAGAGCAAAACATAAGAGTGGCAACAAACAAAGTAGAAACTTGGGCCAAGGCCCAGAAACTAGCAATATCCGAAACCAAGACAGTATAGATGAGCCTCAAAGGCAAATTAAATCGGGCACCAACTGTCAAAATAAATAATAAAAATATCAGAAGGGTGCAAACAAACAAATATCTTGGTATATACCTAGATACCAAACTGAGGTTCGATCACCACATAAAAGAGGTTACACAAAAAGCAATAACCATTCTCTTAACTTTGACAAAATATACTAAAAGAAAATGGGGCGAAATAAGCGACTCCATCAGAACCATATATAACAGAGCAATAATTCCAATAGTAGCATATGGTGTCTCAGTATGGGGACATAGAGTGGTGGATAACTGGCGACCCATTACAATCGGGTCCATCACGCGCATATGCCATAAAATGCTCGCCAGGCGACTTTCCAGTTTACCCCTACATCCCCACCAGCGTGACTTCCGCGCTATAGATGGAGTGTTCCTCAACACACTAACTGTGGAAGCACTTATTAAAAACCGGAGAAGGGCGGGTAGGCCGTATCACTTTTTATGCCTTGATCTAGCCAAGGCATTCGATACGGTCTCCCAGTCTTCGATTGAGAGGGCACTCCGACGCTTTGGGGTGGATGAACGGTTGAGGAGTTTCATTTTAGGGGGTTACAACGGCGCCCGTACAAGAGTCCAGGTTGGCTCAGAATCCACCGAATGGCTTAACATCACTCGTGGTGTTAAGCAGGGCGATCGCCTATCACCGATTCTCTTCAACCTCGTCATGGATGAGTTAGTGGAAAAGCTGGAAGGGATGAACCTAGGACTCCAAGCGACGCAACACCTCAATGTAGCGTGTCTGGCATATGCGGACGATTTAATGCTAGTCAGTGACACCTTTGAAAAGAGTCAGCGCTTTCTGAGGACAGCGGTAGATTTCTTTGAAGATAGAGGGCTAAGCTTAAACCCAACCAAGAGCGTTGCTCTTGCTGTTCGCGTGGTTCCCGGGAAAAAGGTATTGTTCTCGTCCTCCACATCCAGATTTTACGTCCATGGACGTCAGTTCCGGCAACTAAGGCCGGACGAATTCTTTAAATATCTGGGGGAACGATATACTTACCTAGGGAAAGCAAGGCCTTTGATTTCTTCACTGAAACTACAATTGTCAAGGATTGCTGCTGCACCTCTTAAACCGGCACAAAAGCTCTCGATCTTAAAGACCTATCTTCTACCGAAGATTAGTGCGGTCCTGGTCAGTACAAGGGTGACGCGAGGTCTACTTAAGGAGTCTGACAAGATTATCCGAATGTGGGTACGAAAGGTGCTTCACCTTAATCGTACCTGTGCCGATGCCTTCATTCACGCTCCCGCAAGACTGGGCGGTATTGGAATCACTTCATTTATGTCCCAGGTCCCTGCGATCCTGTATAGGAGGATCGTAAACCTAGCCGCTTCGGCGGATATTACTACCGCAGCCGTGTTGGCTCTACCGGAGTGTGTTAAACTCTGGGAAAAGCTAGCCGGCTGGACGGCAACGTTTGGCACTTCCAAGGCCGCTATCTGTCGAGTGTGGGGTGAACGGTTGGAGGCATCCTACTCCGGTAATGGTTTAATACAGGGCAGAAACTCTTCGAATTCGGGTTCCTGGATCTACAACCCTCCGCCTTTTTGGAGCGGAGGCGACTTTGTCAAGAGTATCCAGCTCCGGGGAAACCTTCTACCTACCAGAGGTATTCCATCAAATCCTCCCCCCGACCGGCGGTGTAGGGCGGGGTGCAATCGTACTGAGTCGTTATCCCACGTACTCCAAGGTTGCGCCCTAACCCACTGGCATAGAATTCGACGTCATGATCGAATCTGCGCTCGTCTAAAACATCTGGCGGAGCACCTGGATGGGATAAGTTGCATGGCACAATAATTAAACTAATAATTCCTGAAATAGCCGATTACATAGCAAGAATATATAATGATTGCATAACATTCGGGTACTTTCCAACCGACTGGAAAATAGGAAACGTAGTAACCATATTAAAAGGCACAAACAAAGACCCGGCCGATCCAAAATCTTGGCGGCCAATTACACTAC
Source organism: Hemicrepidius hirtus (assembly GCA_963082805.1). NCBI lineage: Eukaryota > Metazoa > Arthropoda > Insecta > Coleoptera > Elateridae > Hemicrepidius > Hemicrepidius hirtus. Next base: position 1,320,664 of record OY720167.1, read on the forward strand.
TACCTGAACTAGCCAAACTATTTGAAAGAATTATCAAAACAGAGATAATAGAACACCACACAGACGAAGGACTCCACCACGAAAACCAATATGGTTTTAGAAAAAAGCGAAGCACAAAACAAGCAATAAGCAAGCTAATAAGCACAGTAGAAAACACAGATGAAAAGCACGTAGTCTGTATTTTCATCGACATAAGTGGAGTCTTCGATAACCTCTGGTGGCCCGCCACCATACAGAGACTAAATGAGTTAGACACACCACACAAACTAATAGGCATAATCAAAAGTTATTTGAGCAACAGGAAAATAACCCTAAGCCCCCAAACAAGATCAGCTGAAATGATTCCAAATAAAGGGTGCCCACAGGGTTCCATCCTGGGCCCACTGCTGTGGAACCTAGCCATGGACCCCCTGATGGAGGCCCAAGCAAATGAACAAATCATAGCCTACGCAGACGACGTAGCTATAATAATATCTGGAAATAACAGAAGGGAACTAGATCAAAACATAAGAGTGGCAACAAACAAAGTAGAAACTTGGGCCAAGGCCCAGAAACTAGCAATATCCGAAACCAAGACAGTATAGATGAGCCTCAAAGGCAAATTAAATCGGGCACCAACTGTCAAAATAAATAATAAAAATATCAGAAGGGTGCAAACAAACAAATATCTTGGTATATACCTAGATACCAAACTGAGGTTCGATCACCACATAAAAGAGGTTACACAAAAAGCAATAACCATTCTCTTAACTTTGAGAAAATATACTAAAAGAAAATGGGGCGAAATAAGCGACTCCATCAGAACCATATATAACAGAGCAATAATTCCAATAGTAGCATATGGTGTCTCAGTATGGGGACATAGAATATCACAAGCCAGAAACAAAAGAAATATAAGACAAGTATATGGCACTGCAAGCAGGCTAATAGCCAAAGCTTGTAAATCCACTTCAGCCGAAGCAGCCGGCATACTGGCTGGCGAGCCCCCGCTGCATTTACAAATAAAAGTTCTAGCTATCAATAAATACCTTAAGTCAAACGACACAGCAGATTAT
>OY720167.1:1324218-1329218 GCA_963082805.1 Hemicrepidius hirtus
CGCAGGTCAGTGTCTTGTAGTAGAGGCGGAGAGAGAGACTCCAAAGGAAACCGGAGCGTTTGCTCCCGGGGATTCGTCTTGTAGCTGAGACAGAGACCCCAGAAAAAAATCTTGCAGATGGCTCCGCCGCAGGAGGGGCCAGCGTTGTCAAATCGCAAGTCCGTCTACGTCTCCTTTTTTTGTCGGTCACCGACGCGATCGGAGACGCAGGTCGGTGTCTTGTAGTTGAGGCGGAGAGAGAGACTCCAAAGGAACCCGGAGAGCATAGCACCCGGGGATTCGTCTTGTAGCTGATACAGAGACCCCAGAAAAAAATCTTGCAAATGGCTCCGCCGCAGGGGGGCCAGCGTTGTCAAATCGCAAGTCCGTCTACGTCTCCTTTTTTTGTCGGTCACCGACGCGATCGGAGACGCAGGTCGGTGTCTTGCAGTTGAGGCAGAGAGAGAGAGAGACTCCAAAGGAAACCGGAGAGCATAGCACCCGGGGATTCGTCTTGTAGCTGAGACAGAGACCCCAGAGAAATAGATAATTATCCCAGTTTTCCACCCGCTTTGGGTATCGAGTTCTACAATTTTGCGATGCTAAAAGAGCCGCAGAATACTCGAGAATATAATATCGCATCTGCAATATTTACAGGTTAGAGAAAACAGCAAGGTATATATCGAATAGAAGGAATATTATGTAGAATATGGCATGGAATAGCTCCATACTCGTGAAACACGTTTTCACTAGCTACGTGCGCGTGAAACACGTTTCGGACCAGGGAGAGGGAGAGAGAGGGAGAGGAAAGAAAGAGATGGAAAAAATATGTGGGAGGAGTCTGGACGGCGGGCGCCGTCTGGCGAAGACGCTGATGTGCTCCACGTCCAAGTCCAATTCATCATGAACACCAGACTGACGCTACCCGCAACACCTGAAGTTTTGTGTAGTGTACCTATATTATATACGTGTATATTTAATAAGTTTATCTTTTTATATATATGCATGTACTGTTAATTATAAATTTTATCTGACAGGCAGATTCTAACATAACCTGAAATGTATTTAAGCACAATAAATATTATTAATAGCCAAAGCGGGTAAACGGTGAAAGTCGTCGTTTGAAGGTGTCGGTTGGGGCAAGGCACGTCCATCACTAGGATCCGAGCCGACTTTCAGTGTAGACCACATGCCGTTTACCCATAAAACTCTTGCCAGTGTCTTCCTTAAATGGTCTCGCTGGCTTGGGTATTAGAGATGTGGTAGATGCTCGCGAAAGCGAGTATGAACTTAAACTTTCAACAGGAGCGAGAGGAATCTTGCTAAGATAAGTACTATGGGTGAGAGGGAGCCCCGCTGACTCGGCTTTCAGCGCCCTCTCAACTGGTGTCGGCCTCGTAGTGGCATGGTATCAGTGTCTGCTAGGGGGTAGGCCGGTTGGGTTCGTGTTCATAAGTGCCGGCAGGAGCCTTAAAGGGGGGGGATGAAGTGGACATCCCTATCCCCGCTGACCTGGGGGTAACCACGACATCTTTGAATGTCTGGTACTCAGGTTGGTCCACACTGCAAGTGGAACATCTCTGCAAAATGGAGTTTTCATAGGGCGCCACTGCGTCTTCAAGTTTTGACTGTCTAGATTGTCCGGGCGCTCGGTGTCTGGCCTTTCGCCTAATCTGTTTGGTTGTAAGAGGCGCAAAGTCTCCGGTTCTGGACAGGATCTTAAAGTAACCAGGTGGATGTGGCCGCAGCTGACCTCACTAGGGCTTCAATGTCCAGGGGGTGTGTTCGGGTCGCAAGACACGGGCACAGCACCGAAACCCGCTAGGTGCCAATAAGTCGTCGTTTGAGGTGTCGGTTGGGGCAAGTCCCTTCACTAGTATCCGAGACGCAGTGCCCGGCGGGGGCCTAACCGGCCCCCCCGGACCCCCCGGTCGTTCCTATGACTCTCTTAAGGTAGCCAAATGCCTCGTCATCTAATTAGTGACGCGCATGAATGGATTAACGAGATTCCCACTGTCCCTACCCACTAACTCCGCCTAGGAAGTTGTTAGTCACAACGGCCTAGCAGGTCCAAAGCCCTGGTAAAGGAGGATAATCGTAAGCAGTGCTGGGCGGCTGCTCGTAAAGGGATACGCTCCCCCAGTGGACATCTGGGAAGTGGTGGTGGTGCTTGTCCGTCGCGTTTTGTTGTAGTGCTTCGCGTCTGAAATAAAAAGCACTCTCCTGGCACGAGAGTGGTCTAAGTGTCTGGAAGATAGACCACCCGGTCTAGACCTGGATCTGATCAAAGGTCCTGGGGGGAAACCGAACTTCGTCCTTGAAGCGTGCCTCTTTCTCTGCGGGGGGGAGGATAGTAGGGTTTGCCGCCGAAGCTTGGGACGAAGGGAGGGGACTTCCTGGGAACTGGGTCAGTGAAGGTATGGACGATCGGCTCCGTACCAGCGCGGCCCCTGCTACGAAGGATTCTCAGGGCGTTCTGCACGAACGTGCAAATTTTTCGGCAAATACAACTATAATAATCATAATATTACTCCAAGATGGAAGACATCGTGAACAGAGAGCTCGAGGAAATCAAAAAGCATATCACCGAAATGGTGGAAAATGCCAGAGGTCTGACAGGGCTAGTCACCTCCCTCACCAGAGAGTCAAAAGAGACTAAACTCAACCTTGGGAAATACTCAGAGGACATAATGAATGGCGCGATCGCAATAAGCCAAAGATTTGGTAAAATTGAAATGGCAAAAGAACTGGGAGAAACCCTCCAAAAAGAACTAATCGAAATTAAAGGTAAAATCTCAGGAAGCCTAAGGCCTTCTTATGCTGAAACAGTCGGCACGAAAGCAGTCGGGGGGCAACACGCCACAAGTGCGCGAAGGGGCACACCCCAAAAAGGCAACGTAAAAATCATTGTCGAGCCAATAAACGAAAGCCAAAGAAATCTGGAGACTAGCGACGATACAAAAAAAGTAACGTTAGCTACAATTAACTACAGAAGGAATGCATATAAAATAGAGAGAATAACCCGCACAAGAAACAAGGGCATAATAATAGAATCGCCAGACGAAAACATAAGGAATATAATAACAGACAAACAACTGACAAAAGCTGGACTAAAAGCCAGAAAAATGGAAAAACAAAACCCCAAATTGGCAATATACAACATCCCGACAAATATGAAAGAAGAAGCGGTGCTAGATGCAATAACTAGCCAAAACCTATCAAAGATAGAGGAAATTGAGGAACATGAAATAAAGGCGGCATTCAAATTTGGAAGTAGAGAAAGAGACACGGTGCACTGGGTATTCGAAGTATCCCCAAGGATTCGACAAGAGATTAAATATAATCAGAACAACAAGGTGTACATAGACGCCCAAGTACACACAGCCAAGGACTACATTAGAGTAACAAGATGTTACAAATGCCAAGGTTTCGGACACATGTCCAAAATATGTAGGAACGAGGTAAAGTGTGGAAAGTGCGCAGGAGCACACGAGACAAAAGAGTGCAAGACAGCAAACGAAAACTTTAAATGTGCTAACTGTCAAGCTGGAAAAGAGAAAGACACCAAACACGCAACCGACGCTGAAAAATGCCCGACATACAGGAGAAAACTGGAGCAACTCGTTAGTAATATCAACTTTAATGGATAAAAGAGGAAATAAAGAATTAAAAATAGGCCAAATAAATTTACAAAACTGTAAAACTGCAACATACGAACTAAAAGATCACATAACAAAGCACGATCTAGACATCGTTCTCGTCCAAGAACCTTACACGTACAGGAACAATAATACTCAAAAACACGAAATTCCCGGTTTAAGTAATATCAGGTACACCGCACACAAGACCGAAGAAAAATTCTATGCAGCAATAGTGGTAGCCAATCCTAACCTGGACATTCTAGCACACCCAAATCTCACCAATTCACACTGTGTGACCATCACCCTAACCACTCCTACAACCGAAGTCAGGGTAATCAGCATCTACTGCCAATACAGAGAAGAGATACAACCATAGATCGGGATGCTAGAGGAGGCAGCAAACACGCGACACGGAAATGTGATAATAGGAGGCGATTTCAATGCCAGATCTGAGATGTGGCACTCGAACCAAACAGACAATAGAGGCGAAAGGATAATCGACTTTTTAGTGTGGAAAAACCTAGAGATACTGAATGAACCACTCCAGGCCCCAACATATCACTCAGAAAGGGGCAGTAGCAACATCGACATCACCATGGTGAGCAGCAACCTATTCCCGAGTACCACTAGCTGGCGCACGCACCCGCAGGAATCAAGTAGCGACCACAACTTAATAACTTTCTGCTGTTTCAAAAATCAGCAGACACAAAAAGAAACAAAGAAAGCATACAACTTAACAGACATAGATAAAGACAGCCTAGTAGAACAAACAACAAACCTCATAAACGACCTAGAAAGAAGACTCTGGCAGCCCACTAAACAGCACATCGACGAAAGAATAGAACTCCTGACTAACGGTTTACATAGAATCTGCGAGAGAACGTTACGAAAGAGGGCAATCAACATTAAGGGCCATGAATGGTGGAACGCGAGGGTGGAAGAAGCGAGGAAGAGAAGCAGAACTGCAAGAAGAAAAATGCAAAGGTCCATTAATCCAGAAGAGAGAAGAGTAAACTTAAACAGGTTCAACACAGCAAAAGAACACTACAAGGTCCTGCTAATAAGAGAAAAAAATAAATCATGGGACCACTTCGTTAAAAATGACCTTACAAACAATCCCTGGGGCACTACCTACAAGATAGCTGCACAAAAAATCAAGACAAAACACCCCAAAACCGCACTTCAGACAGGAGATGGAAATAGATACACAGAGAGCATGGATGAAACTGCAAACCTGATCCTAAGAAAAATGTTCCCAGATGATAATCAGGAAGACGAAGAACTAACCCACACTGAATTGAGACAACTAGCGCAAGAAGCAAGTGGAGATCTAAATCTAGACAACGAGATAAGTACAGGAGACGTACTCGAGGCAGCAGG
>OY720167.1:1334218-1374218 GCA_963082805.1 Hemicrepidius hirtus
ACGTTTTCCACCGTAACCGTGAGACAAGTTAGATATCGGTACGCGTCAGACACGTTTGCACCGTACGCGGAATACACGTTTTTCACCGTAACCGTGAGACAAGTTAGTTAGATATCGGTACGCGTCAGACACGTTTGCACCGTGCGCGGAATACACGTTTTCTACCTTACGCGTGAGACACGTTCGATATCGGTACGCGCCAGACACGTTTGCACCGTACGCGGAATACACGTTTTCCACCGTAACCGTGAGACAAGTTAGATATCGGTACGCGTCAGGCACGTTTGCACCGTACGCGGAATACACGTTTTTCACCGTAACCGTGAGACAAGTTAGTTAGATATCGGTACGCGTCAGACACGTTTGCACCGTGCGCGGAATACACGTTTTCTACCTTACGCGTGAGACACGTTCGATATCGGTACGCGTCAGACACGTTTGTACCGTACGCGGAATACACGTTTTCCACCGTAACCGTGAGACAAGTTAGATATCGGTACGCGTCAGACACGTTTGCACCGTACGCAGAATACCCGTTTACCACCTTACGCGTGAGACACGTTCGATATCCGTACGCGTCAGAAACGTTTGCACCGTGCGCGGAATACACGTTTTCTACCTTACGCGCTCCGACGCCTCGTCGCCGCCGCATAAGCCGTTCTTCTCGCAAGATTGTTCGTGACTCGGGGAACCGGTCGGTCGCTGGTTTGCGGCCGGCCGGCACTCCTCCGAAAACACGTCGTCTGCGGAAAACAAACCTAAAAGATTACCCTGAACGGTGGATCACTTGGCTCGTGGGTCGATGAAGAACGCAGCTAATTGCGCGTCAACTTGTGAACTGCAGGACACATGAACATCGACGTTTCGAACGCACATTGCGGTCCTCGGATACTGTTCCCGGACAACGTCTGGCTGAGGGTCGTATCAATTCTCAAACGACTGCTCGTTCCACGGAGATATCCCCTGTTCCTCCGGTCATCCGCGTCGCCGCCGCGTTGCGTTTCGGGTTCGCCCCGTTCGCACGCGAGCGCGCAGGAAGCGCGGCGGAGGACAGACCAGGACCCCTGGAGTGCGGAGCGAATTTGGGAGTTCGCCGGCGCCGTTTGCGGCCGCTTCGAGCGGCGGGACGGAGCTCGCGTCTCCTTGAAATAAGCGCCCGCCGAATACAAAGGCGCGCGCGAGCGATAGCGCAAGGCGCGTTCTCGGAAGACGTTCGTCCGTGCGGCGCGGCCGTCGTGTCCTAGACAAGTCGTAGGATGAACTCGAGGGACGTCTGGCCCGCGCTCCGCACGCGAACGAACGCGCAGTTTCCGAACGTGCGCCCGTTTGCGTTGCGCTGTCGGGCTGTGAACTTTGAATACGCGACCTCAGAGCAGGCGAGACTACCCGCTGAATTTAAGCCTATTACTAAGCGGAGGAAAAGAAACTAACTAGGATTCCCCCAGTAGCGGCGAGCGAACAGGAAAGAGCCCAGCGCTGAATCCCGCGGTCGTAACCGGCCGCAGGGAAATGTAGCGTTTGGGAGGGTCCATCATCCCGAGGTCGCGCGGCGCGTCCAAGTCCTTCTTGAACGGGTCCCCTTACCCAGAGAGGGTGCCAGGCTCGTAGGACCGCCGCAGGCAACGGGAGGACCTCTCCTCAGAGTCGGGTTGCTTGAGAGTGCAGCCCTAAGTGGGTGGTAAACTCCATCTAAGGCTAAATATAACCACGAGACCGATAGCGAACAAGTACCGTGAGGGAAAGTTGAAAAGAACTTTGAAGAGAGAGTTCAAGAGTACGTAAAACCGTTCAGGGGTAAACCTGAGAAACCCGAAAGGTCGAAAACGGAGATTCAACCGCGTACCGTTCGATCCGGAGTGCGTTCGGAAGGCGTCGACGGGCGTTCGCGCCCGTCGCGTATCGACCGACGGCTCCGGTCGCGGACGCATGCACTTCTCCGTTAGTAGGACGTCGCGACTCGTTGGGCGCCGGTCTACGATCCGCTCGGGAGCCCGTGCGGCGTGCGGTCCTTCGGGGCCGTATCGTCCGTACGGACAGACGCGGTGTCCCGACCGGCCCGCTCGACGGTACGTCAGAGACGTGGGGCCGCCTCCAGTAGGCGTCCGGCCCGTCGCAAGCGCGGCGAAGTTTCGCAAGTTCGGGCTCCGTACCGACTTCGGGACCGTCCGGCTGTTAGCGGCGGAGCTCTCGGACAGACTCAGATCACGTCCGTCGGCGACGCTATAGCTTTGGGTACTTTCAGGACCCGTCTTGAAACACGGACCAAGGAGTCTAGCATGTGAGCGAGTCATTGAGATTCTGTGCTAAACCTAAAGGCGAAATGAAAGTGAAGGCGCGCCTGGCGCGCCAAGGGAGGATGGGCGAGAGTAAGAATCTCGCACCGCACTCCCGGGGCGTCTCGTTCCCATTGCGAGAAGAGGCGCACCCAGAGCGTACACGCTGGGACCCGAAAGATGGTGAACTATGCCTGGTCAGGACGAAGTCAGGGGGAGGTCCGTAGCGATTCTGACGTGCAAATCGATCGTCGGAACTGGGTATAGGGGCGAAAGACTAATCGAACCATCTAGTAGCAGGTTCCCTCCGAAGTTTCCCTCAGGATAGCTGGCGCTCGCATTTTGCGAGTCTCATCCGGTAAAGGGAATGATTAGAGGCATTGGGGTCGAAACGGCCTCAACCTATTCTCAAACTTTAAATGGGTGAGATCTCCGGCATGCTTAAATACAAAAGTTGAAGCCGCGAGATCGGATCAGAGTGCCAAGTGGGCCATTTTTGGTAAGCAGAACTGGCGCTGTGGGATGAACCAAACGTGGAGTTAAAGCGCCTAAATCGACGCTTATGGGATACCATGAAAGGGGTTGGTAACTTAAGACAGCAGGACGGTGGCCATGGAAGTCGGAATCCGCCAAGGAGTGTGTAACAACTCACCAGCCGAAGTTACTAGCCCTGAAAATGGATGGCGCTGAAGCGTCGTGCTTATACTCCGCCGTCAGCGGCATGTGAGGTAGCGCGTACGCGCGCTGCCATGAAGCTCTGACGAGTAGGAGGGTCGCGACGGTGAGCGCAGAAGGACTGGCCGTGAGGCCGTCTGGAGCCGCCGTCGGCGCAGATCTTGGTGGTAGTAGCAAATAATCCAGCGAGGCCTTGTAGGATTGACGTGGAGAAGGGTTTCGTGTGAACAGCCGTTGCACACGAGTCAGTCGATCCTAAGCCCTAGGCGAAAGCCGATGTCGATGAAGGCGCGCTTATCGGACACTTTAATTGTTGCTGGAAGCCGCGTCCGACGGGCGAAAGGGAATCCGGTTCCTATTCCGGAACCGGGCAGCGGTGTAGTAGTCCGCGTGAAATTAAATTAAAAATTTTAGAAAATATTAATGTTTAACAAAAATAATTATAGAAGTATCGTTTTTATCACATAAATTCCAGTTATTGGAAAGTTTCATTAAGCTTACAGTGTCGTTCTCACGGAAGCTCCCAAGTTCAATATTCTGCACATTCAAACCAAAGTATCAAAAAATCGTAAAGTCAGATATATCTGAATTAAGCAAATTAATGGGAAACAACTTAATAAAGCACAAAGCCGGAAATACTAGCTTTGCAGAAAAATTGAAGTTCGGAACAGGTGAAAGAACGCTGTTTTATACAAATCAGCAAACTAAGTAAAACTGAGAAGGAAATGTATAAACACGAAATAATCAAAACTAGAACTAAATCTTGGCAAACATTCGTACAAACAGACCTGGCACAAAACCCATGGAGTACGACATATAAAATTGCTGCGAATAAAATCAAGCTCAAAACTCTCAAAACCACTTTACAAAGGGAAGATGGGTTCACAGAAAACATGGAGGAAACGCTAGATTACACACTATCTAGAATGTTCACTAGAGACAATGAGGAAGATGAGGACGCAGAGCACACAGAAAAACGAGCACAGGCAGAAAGAGCTACTGGAAACATAAACATAAACACAAAAATTACTGAAGCAGATGTCCTCGAAGCAGCCCAAGAAATCAAAGATAAAAAAGCACCCGGATGGCACAAGCTGCACGGCACAATAATTAAACTAAAATTCCAGAAATAGCCAATTACATAGCAAGAATATACAATGATTGCATAACATTCGGATACTTCCCTACTGACTGGAAAATAGGAAATGTACTAACCATACTAGAAGCTACAAACAAAGATCCGGTCGACCCAAAATCTTGGCGGTCAATTACACTATTACCAGAACTAGCCAAATTACTTGAAAGAATTATCAAAACAAAGATAACAGATCATCACACAGACGAAGGACTCCACCATGAAAACCAATATGGTTTTAGAAAAAAGCGAAGCACAGAAAAAGCAATGAAAAGGAAAAACACAGAAAGCAGATGCGAACATTGTTGTATCTCTTCGAATTTGATATTTTATACACAAACGTGGGAAAATCTTTAGAGACTAGTAGAAAAATACACGAGGCATGACTTGTTCCTGAAATTTAAAACATCTCTTGTACAATGCAGAGGACAAAAACAAAAAATAAATCTGAAGACTGTTGCAACTCTTCCCATTTGATTTTATTTACAAAAAAATGATGGTCTTCAACGACTAGTAGAAAAATACAAGCGAAAATTTATCACTTTCACTTGTTCCTGAAATATAAACTCTTTTCAATGCAAAGGAAAAAATCAAAACCCAGATCTGAAGATTGTTGTACGTGAGAAAATCTTTAGAGACTAGTAGCAAAATACACGCGACAATTTATCACTTTCACTTGTTCCTGAAATGTAAAAACTCTTTTGCAATGAAAAGGAAAAACACAAAAAGCAGATGCGAAGATTGTTGTAACTCTTCGAATTTGATATTTTATACACAAACGTGAGAAAATCTCTAGAGACTAGTAGAAAAATACACGAGGCAGTTTATAACTTTGACTTGTTCCTGAAATTTAAAAAATATCTTGTACAATGCAAAAAATAAATCTGTAGACTGTTGCAACTCTTCCTATTTGCTATTATTTACAAAAAAATGGCGGTCTCTAACGACTAGTAGAAAAATACACGCGACAATTTATCCCTTTCACTTGTTCCTGAAATATAAAAACTCTTTTGCAATGCAGAGGAAAAAATCAAAACCCAGATCTGAAGATTGTTGTACGTGAGAAAATCTTTAGAGACTAGTAGAAAAATACACGCGACAATTTATCACTTTCACTTGTTCCTGAAATATAAAAACTCTTTTGCAATGCAGAGGAAAAAATCAAAACCCAGATCTGAAGATTGTTGTACGTGAGAAAATCTTTAGAGACTAGTAGAAAAATACACGCGACAATTTATCACTTTCACTTGTTCCTGAAATGTAAAAACTCTTGCAATGAAACGGAAAAACAGAAAAAGGAGATGCGAAGATTGTTGTACCTCTTCGAATTTGATATTTTTTACACAAACGTGGGAAAATCTTTAGAGACTAGTAGAAAAATACACGAGGCAGTTTTTCACTTTGACTTGTTCCTGAAATTTAAAATATCTCTTGTACAATGCAGAGGACAAAAACAAAAAATAAATTTGAAGACTGTTGCAACTCTTCCCATTTGATTTTATTTACAAAAAAGGGATGGTCTTTAACGACTAGTAGAAAAATACAAGCGAAAATTTATCACTTTCACTTGTTCCTGAAATATAAAAACTCTTTTGCAATGCAGAAGAAAAAATCAAAACCCAGATCTGAAGTTTGTTGTACGTGAGAAAATCTTTAGAGACTAGTAGAAAAATACAAGCGACAATTTATCACTTTTTACTTCTTCTTGAAATATAAACACTTTTGCAATGCAGAGGAAAAAATCAAAACCCAGATCTGAAGATTGTTGTACGTGAGAAAATATTTAGAGACTAGTAGAAATAGACACGCGACAATTTATCACTTTTTACTTCTTGAAATATAAAAACACTTTTGCAATGCAGAGGAAAAAATCAAAACCCAGATCTGAAGATTGTTGTACGTGAGAAAATCTTTAGAGACTAGTGGAAAAATACACGCGACAATTTAACACTTTCAATTGTTCCTGAAATATAAAAACTCTTTTGCAATGCAGAGGAAAAAATCAAAACCCAGATCTGAAGATTGTTGTACGTGAGAAAATCTTTAGAGACTAGTAGAAAAATACACGCGACAATTTATCACTTTCACTTGTTCCTGAAATGTAAAAACTCTTGCAATGAAAAGGTAAAACACAAAAAGGAGAGTAGATATAAATACGCCGATACTGGATAAGGGCTCTTATGGGGTTTGTGTGTAAAATAAGGGCGCTTTATTCAGGTAAGTTTGTATGGGTGCGAGTGAGAAGGGTGCCTGTATTAGGGTGCGAGTGGGATGGAAGTAGTCCCTTCGTAGGCGTGTCTGGTCGTGTTTTGTGGGCGTATCGTCTGGCATCGGCCATTTTTGTTGTTGTTCGGCCATTTTTGTTCGGTGAGTAGGCGTGGTTTGTTAAAAAGTTGGTTTTGTTTAAAAAGTGTGTGTGTGTATGCAACCGTGCATACTTTTTTTCTTGTGCGTTGTGGATTCGAACGCAGGTCCTGCTGAGTGGTAGTCTGTCGCGTTAAGCATGTGAGCTACCGGGGTGCGTCGTGGTTGTAGCGTTTGAAGTTGTTATATGAAGGTGTAGTTGATCGTGTTATTTTTTTTCGTTTTAGGTACTAGTTATGCGATATTAAATAATTTGGTATCGGATATTTAATATGGGATATTTGATTTTAGTTAATGTCTTTAGTTGTAAATTTGTAGCGGAGCTGTAAACATGTATGAAACAATTATTCTCGAATTTATATTAGATGAAGTGTCACAACGTCACAGTTTTCAAAGCAGTATGCAGAGACTCAAACCTACCGTTATAAATGAAATAAGCATGTTTTTACGAAACTCTTATTGTGGACGTTTAGAAATTATTGGAGCGGTAAATTTTATTAGGAATGGTATTGAGGAAGAAATTAGTATTGAAGTACCACCCGTTGTAATTTGTGAAACGGTATTGGATGAGTGGTTTCAAGAATTAATTAAGGACAGCGACAGCATTAATCCTGACCACCTGCAGGCTATATATCTGGAGATTACTTCCAAATTTTTTATATCTTTCATTGATGCAATCACGTGTAAAAGAGTTCGACTTTATTAGCAAACAAAAAATAAATTGTAATGTGGGGGATTCGAACCCTCGCTCACTTTCAAGAATCTGAACTTAAGTCAAACGCCTTAGACCGCTCGGCCAACCTGACGACTACGTCGTTAACTAAAATTATTATTATAAGAAAGTGAACCACGTATTAATTTAGTACAAACTTGAAAGCTGAAGAAGTAAGAAGTACAACAAACAAAAAAAAAATGAATGCTGTAGCCGTTTTTGTGATAGCAGGGATATGGAACAGCACCCTGCTGTTGTCTTACCCGCCCAACGTCGAAGAAGTTAGCGTTTCTCTTAGATTCTCCAACGGGTCTCTGACTGAGCAAAACCTAAGCGAACAACCTGGAGAATGGGTTAATTTAACACCGTTTCAATTTAGAGGGCTGTTCGTGGTTGGAAAACGGATGCCCTCTGTCATACCGGAAACTCCGACTGCAAGGTTCATTTATGTAAAGGCCAAGTATATTTATAACAAGAAAATAGGAAATCGTGTCGAGTTCCTTTCTAATTGGGTACCTGTTGTATGGAATGCTATCGGTTGTAATGATGAAGAAGTACCACAGCAAGCGAAACCTCACAAACAAGTGGATACATATTTTTTTGCGAGCCTTTTGATGCTCGGTGTGAACTTACTCTTGTGCATGATAGCCTTGGCAATTCGTTATTTAATTAAAAAATATTACAATTCATACCATGTTTAATGTTAGTTTTATTTTCTCGCTCTCTTATGCAATGTAATAGAATTTAATAAAAAAAAAACATACAATGATAACAAGTTTTATTTTTACACATAGAGTACAATAAAAAATCAATTTTACGATAGAAAAACTCGAATGGTACCAGTAATAAATATACTGCACACAGGACACTTGGTAATTTGTTGTGAACAAGCTATACAAGACGTTAAGTGTCCACAGGGTAAACAAACAATATCTAAACCGTTACTAAAACACATTTTACAAACATTATTAATAAACTTAGAGGCTGCAGGTGCTATAACAATTTCGGATGGGTGTGGTCTGTAACTTTCTGGAAAACTATTCGCCCTGATCTCAATAAAAGAATCCGATGAAGTCGATGGTTGATTGAATTCGGTGATTAAAGTAGAGGTTGGTGCAGGTGGTTGAATACCTACAGCATCATCTGTGGTGGTCGTTGCCAAGGAGATTGGAATGTTGGGGCAGTTTATTCCGGTGATCATGGAGCAGTCAGGTGAAAATTGTATATGTGCTTCCCAGGGGGTTAGAAGCGTGCAATAAATGTTTGCATATAATAAACAAAATGGGCAGCGTACTCTATCTTCAACGTTGGTGTAATAATAGCCCATCTTAGCTAATACTTCGGGCTCAGGATCTCGCAGAGGCCAACTGGTGAATGTTGCTAGGCGATTTTTTTCACTATACATGTCCTCTGTAGCCATATTAAAAAATTATTAGCATTTATCACGACCGCGGACACACAACAACTAAAAGTTCTTGCGTGGTGCTATCCCTATTGAGAGATCTCGGCTTGTTCCTCAAGGCCGAGGTTACGGTGGTCGTTCACACAAACATGTTTGAACACGTTTTTTTTTTTTTCTTGTGTAAAAGCAGTGGTAAAACCTAGTATAAAATATGTTTTTGTTTTAGGGAGGATCCGTTATATCATAATGACCCCAAGGTAAAGAATTAATCCCATCCTGTAATATATACCTTTCATTGTCGAAAGAGTCTAAAGCTTTTTTCTTTATTATAAAAGTAGAAACGAGATGTCTCTTAGAACGTATTGTAGTATTAGTTGTATAAAATGATTGATTATTGTGTAGACAGTCGTAGTATGATTGAAAGGTGATTCTGTTTTTTAGAGCTACTCTACCTACACCCTTGGCCTTTTTAATTACGTAATTGTTTTCGTTGTCATCGTCGTTGTCGTCGTCGTCAGAGTTATCTCTATGTTGTTTTTGTAATTTTAAAGAGTACATTTTTGCACGCAAACCCACAAAACTCGTTATAACTTTCCCTTTTAATTCATCTTTGAATTTACCCAGTACCTTATTATTTATGCGCGGAATTCTGTATAAATTTTCAGGGTGGTAATCAAATGTGTCAAAGGGTGCCTGACTGCCCTTCTCCTCAATTTCGTCCCTCAAAAACTTGTAAATATCGTCTTGAAAGGCATAGATAAACGAGTCCGTGTCAGTGTACAGCAACGTTACCGGATGACGCAATTTTGGATTACGAATTATGTCTTCGTAATGGAAAGAGTACATTAAAAGTTTGGAGAGGTCTAAAACAGTTATCCCTAAATAGATGGGCTTATTATAAAGAATAGACGTTTTGCTTAATTCTACTGCAACCATATTCTCTTTGAAAATAGTGAAAGATTTAAAGTTTGGTTTTGCAATTAATTTACGCGCTTGCTCCCAAGTGGTGGCCAATCGTACGACACGATAGGTGCGCAAATTTTCCATTGACTTTCCATAAATACAGTTATTAAACAATATAAATAGGTCCTTCTCAAAGTTATTCTTAGCCCTAGCACGTAAACTAGTGTTGAGATCGATATATTCCTTTAAACAAGGTTTTTGGGTGAATTTAAGTATTCTGTGAACTTTATTTAATTTAAGACCGTGCAATAGGCACTGCAGCAAATTTCTAACGTGAAGTATGTATTTTTTCTTGTCAAAAGTGGTGGCCATTAATTTTACGTAGCGAGATTTGAGCGGGGCCGGCTGTTCCGGACAGAACGGTAAAAACGTGTGGGCATCCTGAATCTCGGGGGGATACCACAGATCAACTTCTAGAAAACAAGATACGCTATCGGCGGTAGTGTTGTCCTTGGTTGGAAATAGCAACGCAGCACACGAGACATCGCTATAATTAGAATACACCACAGACTCGGGATTTGGTTTAATATTTTTTAATTTGTTTTCTATACAGGTTATTTCATCTTCGTTCTCGATCCATTCGAAATTAGCATAGGGTAAGGGTTGAGACATGGCGTATCCGTACAAATTGTTCGCGTCCACGTACATCAAATAATTTTCCGGTAGAGTAGGATTGTAATTTTCGGGGTCGTAGTGATTGTTAGCCCTTGAATAGCGCTGTGAACATTGTACTAGACCACCGCGAATGCCTTTCTCGATAAATAAAATTTTGTTTGGATCGTCTAATAATTCTAGCGAGATACCCGTTTTTTTAAGAGCAGCATTCCAAGACAGCCCTGGGGCGGTCACGTGATGTGCAGGATCGATTGTATAAACATCTAAACATAAATTTCTAAATTGTTCAAAAACGTCTGTTAAAATTTTGACGTCGCATTTCAGGTACAGGTCGCTGTACTCTCCCAATGTTTGAACACCAAACGTGTTCCATACACTTTTTGCATGTGCATAATTTTCTACTGAGACGGTGCTTTCTGAGAGCGAACTGTAGAACTGGTCTCGACCTGGCAGTTGACCTTCCTCGAGCCGTGCCCACGAATTTAAATATTCGTAGCACAGCGTACCTTTGCGCGACATTAATTGGAATTGCGCGTCATCAGGAAACGCTTCGCGTGTATACTTAAACATTTCAGGAGTTAAATTTTTAGCTAAACTATCTAAGCTTTGATTCATGAAACGAAATGAGTCTATAAAACGCCACCTGTACCCGTTATATACTTTCGTGACCGAAATATAATTTTCCTTAGTTATAGGTAATAATTGAATGGGTTGACTGTTAAAATCGAGTTCTTTTATAATAAAATGCATATCGTAGCCTGATAAATTATGCATAATGATTGGTATGTATTTGCCTACTTTATAATTTAGATTGCAACCCTGGCACAATGCTAACCTGAATTTCCCCGTCTCGTGCGCGTGATCTCTACATTTTACTATTAAATCGTCAAAGGCTTGTTTACAGTGAGGACAATGCGTTGCGTTATCGAAGCGCGCCTGTTCTTCCTGTGTTAACGGTACCGACATGGGTACAATATTACTTAATTGTTCTTTAATAGCGTCCGTCTCCTCCTGTAACCTCCTAACAAACCATTTTTCAGGATTTTTCCCCCTATAAAAATCGTAATGTGACAACGAATCATCGTAAGAATACACCACTTGATATCCCACCGAATACGGTACGTGTTTTTGAATGGGTCTAGTGTATGAAGAAAATGATACGTCATCGTCATCCTCCTCGCCCCTCATCCCTATCACCGGTTCAATTAAACATTCAAAGTCCGCGTAAATAACCACCGGATGTCGTATTTCGTACTGAAACTTGTCAAACGTTAATTTTGATTCTTTCGTATTCGGTTTGGGTAGTCTAAGTTTAACTGGATCTACCCTGGAGCAGTCTTCGGAATGTTGTTTGAGAATACGTTCGCTAGAAAAATGATTTAGACACCTATCGCAAATAAACTGTGTATGTTGATGGTTAGATATTTGTTTGCTGCATAGACGAGAAAGATTTTTAATCAAACAATAGTGACTTTTATTGTTACCCGCTTGTCCGTTCCAACCACGAGCTGTGAGATATAGCATGTTAACGTCACGTTGTTTGACCTCTTTTGTATGATATAACGGACCTATCACCACATGTTTCTTATCCAAACCAAAAACGTTTATAGAAATTGTAGGATTTTTCCGTTCGAAATGTTTTATATCGGTTAGTTTAACAGGAAACGTAATACCGTTAAAATTAAATAAATTTTCCAAATTTTGATGAGGGTAGGAAGAAGGGGCGCATACATTCCTTCCATTAGCAGGAGGATATAATGCGGCTAATAAAACAAAACCGAAACACCTGTCATCTAAATTTCTAATGTTTACCACTGCTTTTGTCGCCTTGATGCGTGCAGGTAAGTCAATGTAGCTGGAGGCACCACGAATTGGCTCGAATTTACACAAATTGACTGCTAGATTCACTATTCTATGTAAAATCCATCCGCTACCTTCGCTTTCACATTCTTCCATCTATTGAAAGATCAAAAACAAAAAAAAAACCATTTTAATCAGTTACACAGACAGAAAAAAACAAATAAAGTTATACCTGTGTAAGAATGTTGTCTCTCATTTGAGTGAAAAAAATATTTCTAATGTTAGTGGAGCGTGTAACTTGAACGTTGGCTGTGTTGAAATATTTTCTAGCCACCACCGAACGGTCGTGACCTTTCACATAATCGCAACAGAACGCTACATTGACTTTGATGGCTTTATTCCTGGTTCTTCTAATAGTTGCATTAATTTTTTGGATGAAAATGGGTAAAGCATTCTCGAAAAATTCCCCTGGATTATGTATGGAATGGTTTATAATCACGCCTGTAGACAGTCTGTTTTTAAACGCAGAATCCACCTGTGTGTGTGTGACAAACAGTATATTTTTAAGAAAAAATAAACGAAAAATTAATAATAAATATTACCTGAGCCCATTCGAGACTATGATTAGGCTTACGATCTCGTAAACCTTTTCCGCTTCTCAGCTTTGCTCGTATTTGAACACGTAAACCCAACAATTGACCGAGCACTGTTTCCAGATGTTTTTTTCTACCTACACTGCTTTCACCAGTCTCGCTTTTTCCATTAATAATAAGTTCTCGAATAAGTTTTATATTTTTGTCGTTCAACTCGTATATACGAGTTGCTTCCTGGCTCGTTACGCACACCCCCAAAAATTCTTGAACAATTGTAACCAACCTCTGATATTCCATTTTTTGTTTTTTTTTTGTGCTGTTGCTAGTGGTCTTCTAGTACCTGCATCAACCAACTACTAACGTACGTTGTTTCAAAACTCAATAGATATAGCAACTATCCCACTACAACAATCACCTGTCCTCTTGCTTTCTTAAAAAATAAAACCAGACATCGTAGTAGTACATATATATAATTATATAGTATGGGGTAAAAAGCAATACAATAACTTTACAAAAAAATCAATATTAAAAAATGTTATAGTACATACAAAACATCTTTTGTTATTGTTATAGTACATGATTACATACACAAATCAATGGTTATACAAATCAATAAACAAATCAATGGTTATACAAATAATCAAATAAAAAAAACCCTACTACTTACACATAGAAAGATTATTGAATTTTTTTTAAATATTTTTCACTGTAGTACAAAGTTTTAATTTTTTTTTTACAAATCGCAAGTATATTATAAGCATATTATTATAATAAAAAGAAAAACCTAACGTTTTTTTAATTTTTTTGCTTGGTGTGGGTGGGGGGGCACTGCTAGTACTACCACTAAGAAACTCCGATCTCTTGATAAATTTTACTAATGAAGTAGGATTACTTCCTTTAATGGGATGGGCTCCCTCGAAAATAAAGAATAAAGAATCCTTTTGCACATTTAAAACTGCAATTTCGTCTTCTCGCATCGCAGTAAATCTACGCGGTAAATAGACAATGCACTCGGCCATTTCCAAAACGACCGCCCTCTCATGGAATTGTGTTTTCACAAATCGTACATCGGTATAATGATAGGGATGGCCTTTCCTTAAATCGGAAATTTTTAATACGGGTTTCTGCAGTAACATACCTACAGCGTTAATTGAGTTGAGCTTGCTTTCGTCCTCGGCAATTCGCTTCTTCTTGATGGGAACCACTTCAACGTCCACATACTCAGGTATTTGAGATAGTATTTCCCTTGGAAAAACTTCTAAATCCTCATCTTCAATCAAGGTGGAGGTTGTTGTTGTACGGTCAGAAGATGACATGTTGATGCTTGTAGAGAGAGAGACGGGTAGGTAGGTATACTAGAAGAAAACTGTTCTGCTAGAAAACACTGAATGATGCTATTGAAATTTTGCTGATGAATTTATACTAAAAAATCCTTCACCCCTCCACCTCACCCCCTTATACTTGCGACACGTAAAAAATATTAACAGTGCTATTGAAAATATCAAAAAAAAAAAAAAAACATAAATAAATTACAAGTGTACCCTGATGGTACCATCACGTCGTTTAGATAATTTTTGTGGTGCAGCCTGACACCTTTCAATACATCCATCTCTGTATTGTTCGCATATCTCCAATGTATTACAACTTCCCTCTCGTTCCCTTCGATTGTATAAGCGGTTACATTTCTCGTAACAATTTTCCAGATTTTCGTTATATTTCCCACTCCAAGCGTCATTAACCATTTCCGTTAATTCATCAATTTCGTATAGCAGTCCCACATTGACGGAAAGCAGATTTGCCATATTTGCCCGTTCGGTAATTAACGTATTGGTACAGTTTTGGAACGCCACTGAATCCTCATAGTGTTTAGAGTTAAGCTCTAACAAATCTTTATCGCACGCTAGCCAGCGTGTTTTGAAATCGGTGCTGTTTTTTTCGTTGTAGTAGGTAGTGGTGGCTCCTAAAAAAATAATGTAGTAATTTTTTATTCCTAAATTATTAGAATAATATTATATTATTTACTACCTTCTAAAGCAGCAACATTGTTGACTAGGTCAGGACTATCTGAATTCGATTTATAAACTTGCATATGGAATCCGTTGGGGTTACTGAAGGGGGTCCATTGGCTTTGTACCAAAAACGATTTATTTACTCTATGTGCGATAAGGGTTGATCCAGTTTCGATATTATAGCTACTGTTCAAAATGGGGGTGTGATTGATATTACCATTAATTTCCAAAAACCAAAGGCCAGTAGCGTAAAGAAAGAGTAAACCAAACATGTTGCTGAAAAAAATATATCAAGTTGAAAAAAATAGAAAATATTGAATTAAAATTGAAAAAAATACAATAGTTTTCCTTAATATTCCACATTTCTACAAGAATACACTTATGTAGCGCTAAATAAATAATACACATTAAAAATAAAATAGAGAATGTAGGTAGTGAAAAAAAATAAAAATTCAATTTTGTCTAATATTTCTACAGAGATACAGGGGGAAACATACTACATATGAAATAAACTTGAACTCTGAAAATATTGAATTATTAATTGAACTCGAAAAATATTGAAATAAATTTGATATTAAGAAACCTAGGAGGCACTTAATTAAATATTAATATAACATACCTGAACGTATACACTCGTTGAAAATGAAACTTGTATTCACTCTGAATTAAACAAATAAACTTCCTGGTTATATATAATGCTTCACATTTTAAAAATTGATAAAATCATGCAGCACTTTCGAATAAAATGTGTGTAGGTCATACATATTTTCAAATAACACATGCATGCACGTAAACAGATTTCGAATTTTTAATTAAAATTAACTACATTGTAAGTAGCTAAAGGCCAGCAAAGCAACTTTTACAAAAGCAGATTGGTGATAGGTTAAACCTCGATCGCTCGATGGCCTCAAACCGGGTCATTAAAAATAATAAGATGATTTACTGATGTATTATTATCGGTTAGTTCGGGTTTTTTAAAATTAAATCGCATAATCGACTGTTTATGTAAATTATCTTAAAGGAATTTAACATGTTTTTTTAAGACATGCATGTATTAATTGACATTTTCAAGCGTAACTTTGTTAAAATCCTTGATTAAATATTAAATAAAATATTGCTTTCAAACAGGAAATAATAAGATTTATTTATTATGTTATAATTCTTATTATCTAAGTGTAATACCTGGGACTTCAAGAAAAATATTATTTGCTATTTACATCAATAAAAAAAAGGTTATAGGTATAAGATTTATTTTCTAATAAATTTTCGAACGAATCTTTTTAATAGTACGTTATTTACTTTTCAAAAGGATCTTTTATATGAAAAATTATACATCGATAACCTCGCTATCGTATAATTATATGTAATTATATGAAATAAATTGCTTACTCATAAAAAATAGTTTATTTTCAAGACATCTTATCTGCACTGTTGCAACAAACAACAAACTCATTACTTATAATAAATCAAGCGAGAAAATCGTTTTCTTGCCGAGATGGAAATTATATATTAAAAAATACAAGACATGCATGCAAATGTAGCAATTAACTTTTTGAAGAAAGCACATGACCGGAATTTATCTCGTATAAATTCAAAACGTTTTCACTGTGCATCATAGTTCGTTTTACAATGTTGTTACGAGCACGAGTTGATGTATTCTTGGTGGTGCTGGTGTTAGAGGTTGCACCATGCGTAGATTTCTATAATAGTCATAATCGGGAAATGAGGTAGGAGGCCCCACACCGCCTCCTGCCTTCATGCGGCGGCGGTACATATTTTAATAATTTGGCGGCAGGAATACTGCCGCCATCATGCTATAGCCGTAGACCGCCGCCCCCCCCTCACCCCCCCTGTGACGCATCATCTGCTGCCCCCGTGAAGAAACGTAAGTTATATTTATTATTTTTATTAATAAAAATTCAGTTTTTTAAAATACATTTAATTATTAAACTTGCAGGTAGCATCCCTCTACCACCAACGCAGAGCCGCCCCCGTCGTCTAGCAGTTAGTTTCGAAAACAAAAGAAAAAAAACTACACGGTGACGTCAAAATGATGGTTTCTACTTGTTTACTCCTTGTAAGTACTATAGATTAATTTTTTGTAGAAATAAATAATAAATAAAATATCGATTTTAACCATGAAATAACAATATTTATTTGCTAATAATTTAATATTGTTATTTCCCCGTTAAAATCGATATTTTGTTTAATATTTATTATTTCTATAATTATGGATTTTAATAAAGTAACGCTTGAAAATCTTTTTTTACTTTATAGCACCTGTTGTTTTGTTGGATCCACCTCGCCCCTTTGCCGCAATAACAACCACTAAGGACACTAAGGTTTTTCCCTCTGCAAGCAAAAGTGCGGAATCCGCCCATTCACTGTTTTTTCCTCCTGCAAGCCAAAGTGTTGGATTCACCCATCTATAAATTATTGTATTTGATATTTATTTATTTTGTTGTCGCTAAGTGTATAATTAATTTTTTTTATTTGTATTTCTTATGTTATTATTATCTTTTTTAATTTTTAATATATTAAATGTATTCTATCTAACTCAACTTTACTCGGTTAATTGGAGTGTTTACGTTAGTTGGGACTAGCATTAATTTTTTTTTTATTTTAGTAAGTTTATTTGGAGATGTATGTACATTGAGGTGAGTAGTTTTCTTTTTTATTTTGTTTTTGTTTCATGTATTCTTTTAGCAGTATAAGGGGTTTTTGTTGGTCCACATGTTATTTGTCAGCAGATGACGTCTCATTAAAATATAACTCGCTGCTTGAGGCTGGGGGGCAGACAAAAAAAAGACCAGGGGTTCTACCTGCCACCCCAATGCCGCTGGTGTCTCCTTTATCTCTGCTCCAGCAATTCGTGGTTCATTTAACGAAGTGTTGGTTTTTGATTTATAAAACTTTTTGTCTTTATGGGAATTTGTCAAAGCCCAGATAACTGGTAAAGTATGATGAGGATGATGGACAGCACATTTTTCAATAATCATATTAATTATAACTCGTTGTGGACCCCTTTTTTTTATTTTGGTTGATGAACAAATCTTGTGTTTATGGGCTGATTATTATTATTATTATATTCTTGATGTAAATTTTGTGGTGGAAATCAACCTTATTTTTCGACTGTGACTATTTTAGAAATCTACGCAGGCCACCTCAATGTTGATGGTGTCTCCTTAACTCTATGGAGATGACCCCTTTTTTTTTATTTTGGTTGATGAACAAATCTTGTGTTTATGGGCTGATTATTATTATTATTATTATATTCTTGATGTAAATTTTGCGGTGGAAATCAACCTTAATTTTCGACTGTGACTATTTTAGAAATCTACGCAGGCCACCCCAATGTTGATGGTGTCTCCTTTATAACTCGAACTGTATGGAAATGACCCCTGAAATTGGATGTAGCTGTACCTACATGATTTCTTTTTTTCATCTTATTTTTCGATTGTGACTATTATAGAAATCGACGCAGGCCACCCCAATGTTGATGAATTCGAACCTTGACGATTTGGACTACGCATCGAATACGTTGCTATATGGATTGGTGCAAAATTGCTTTGACCAGTAATTTGAAATGGTTGCCTCATTTTCCTATTATGACTATTATTGCCCTTGTACCTACTTACCTGTAATCTTCAGAACTTTCCAGCTCCATACTCCCTTCATCAGGTACCTTACTAACCTCGTTAGCAAAGGAGCTTACAGTAACAGATTTATTCGACACTGGTGAAGGGGTATGTCATTGATGGTTTTTAATACTTATTCATTTTCATAATATTTTTGTTGATGATGAATATTATTATTTATTGAACTATGAAGGTAAAAAAAAAAAAACCCCTTCTATTGCTGACAGAATACATGAAACAATAAAAAATAATAAAAGAATTGGTACTATATATTTAATAATTTTAAAACAATAATGTATAACTTGTAGTTGATGTTTTTTTATATTTTTTTATTAATAATAAGAATAAAAAACATGTTTTTTAGTTATTTTACAAAGTCGTTTTTTTCAATCCAAGAATTGTGAGAAGTATCAAAACCTAACCACTTAACATAATATTTATTGTCTCGTTCTTTTAACACTTTTTCCACTAGATAAATGTCTTTAAGGCGTTCGTCAACTTTTTGCAGTTCTTCCGGGTAGAAGCAGCCCTTAATTGGTTCTCCCTCTAAATCTTCAAGCAAATAAGTGATAAGACTGGTGTTAAAATCGTGATTCGAAGTCACTTTAACAACACGAAACAGTTCAGTAGACCAAGACGGTAAATAACCTTTAGTGAAAAGGGATTTAAATTTAGAGATACGCACAATGTTGCCTACTTTTAAGTTTTTGTTTTTTAGGGATGTTTTCTTTTTGAGTGCTCCTGTTGACACAGCCGTTTGTTGATGGACAAATGTTGTTTTTTTCTTTACATCAGCAGGACAAATTCCTATACTACGATGTTTTCTTTGGTTATATTTGGCTGTTACGTTTGTAAGTACTCCTGCCGACGACGACGTCGCTTGCTTCCTGTCTCTGCTACCATCAATCCATTTATAACTTCCATTATAGCTAAACTCTTTGAAAATCCAAGTTTTTAAGGTACGAATCAATCTTTCAGCCATGGATGCCTTCTGTGAGATAAACGTTGAATAATGCACAATGTTGTAGCGGTTCATAAGTTTACTAAAGTGAGAGTTGTAGAATTCTGTGCCGCCGTCAGTAAGCAGATTTCTAGGTACACGCCCGCCTGATGACTTTAAGATTTTCTCGAAAGCTGTCGCCACACATTCTGCAGATTTATTTAAAAGCGGCTCGGTCCATGCGTACCTGGAATAACTGTCAATCACCACTAGTATAAACTGATGACGTCTATTTATTTCTTTGTAGGAAGTTAAATCTGCAAGGTCAGCTTGCCATAAATTATCGAAACCGCCTGTAATAAATTTACGGCGACTGAAATTTTTCCTGGCCGGCTTATGAAGTTCGTTTGTTAACAATCGTTTTTTATTAATTACGTGTATTTGCGCTGGTTTTTTTTGAGCGGACTCTGACACTCCCGTCGCCCCAGGTGATATCATTATTTACTTTTGTTTCTAGATTACCCAACCTATCTGTTAAATCTTCGTTGATGGGTCGAATCGATTGATCCAGTAGCTGCTCGAACTCCAGTTTTTGTTTTTTCAACGCTTCAGTAACGGTACTTTGCGTAGGAATTTGACCTTGCGTGTAGCCGGCTACAAGAGGTCTCAATTTCTCCAAACCGTTATTTATTTCAACGAGCTTGGGATCAATACGAGAAGTGTAGAATGTGTTAATCTGATTAACAACTGTTTCGCAGCTGACCTCTGCCATCTGTGTTAACACAAACTGTTTTGTAACGGTGTCGCTTTCATCTATGGGATCACCCAGGTTCCGTAAACGCTTATATTGCACGTCCAAATCTCCTTCCTCGGTCGCCACCAACAATAGGGGTTGATTTGGTGGTGGCGGTATACGTGTTACGTCACCGTTGCTGCCTACGCGTGTCTTGGATTGTATGTAACGACCAAATTTATCCACAGGCATTATTATTAATTATTATTCAACTATTCCCTCTTCACGGAGTTCTTCTATGATACTTTGAATTTCGTTTCGGTGGTCGGAGTGGCCTGCAGCACGCGACGCTATTAAAAGTCTCAATCGTTGCACCAGTTCTGACGTTTTGTTCCAATACACAAACTCGACCGGTTTACTATTGAATTGTTTTAAAAAATTGCTACTAGCCTTCTTCTTCTTCTTTTTCTGCTTCCTTTTTTTATTGTTGATCTTGTCAAGACCTCTACCCGATGATGATGATGTGGTAATATACCGTAAGAGTTAAGTTTTTTATACAACGGGGTTTTAATTATTTTCCTGTATTTGTCAGTTTTGCTGTCGGTCACGGGCCCTTGAAAGTCGGGTCCTCTCCGGTAAGCGTTTGTATCAAATATAATGTTGATGTATTGGGACAGTTCGTGAGCATTGTAATCCGTGGGATTTTTTAATACCATCAGTTGGTATAGACCGTCCGTACCCGGATATATTTAAATCTCTCCCTACTATTTCTACGCGCGAATCTCCAAACTGCCACGCTTCCGTTTGAGCGTTGAACTTTACACCGAAATTAGTTCTATCAAGATTCTTGCCTCCCAAAATGAGCAAACTCACGTATTTTCGGGGTAGCGATTTGTATTGACTGAGGTATTCTGCATCCGAAGGTCCTGCAAGCAGCTTTCTCCTAATTTGCTGATCGTCCTCGTGTGTGCGGTCTAGATCCTCGCCCGTTTCTTCCTTTTCTTGTTTTTGTTGTTGTTGTTGTTGTTGTTGATACGTTAACAGTTGTGGAAGTGGCGATCTAGGCTGTTTTCTCTTAAACTCAAAGGAGGCAGGAGTAATTTCTGCCGCAGCAGCAGCTGCGGTGGATTGTAGTTTTTTTTGGTTTTTGCTGTTGTCTGCAATTTTACGTAAGGGTTCCACTATCGGTTTGTGTATGCGTTCAAAGACCCGTTCGTTAGTCGTTACTCCTTCCCTTAACGATTTTAACTTTCTGCGTACGGACTTGGTCGCCTCCACTAGATTTTGCGTCACCTTCTTGTTATGATCTCCCTCCGCTAGCAACAATTGAGACATTGCGACGATGCGAAGTGTTCAGTCTGTATGTCTATCCGTGAGTCTGTCTGTGTGGCAAGGCTGTCGAATAGATTATGAGCTTTCAATTTACCGCGCTTTATTATTATCATTGACTACGATAAAACCGTCAAAGCATTTGCGATATCTGCCTAAATTTAATTCGCTATCCTTATCGATGTTGAGAAATCCGTAATCGTCGCGCCAACATTCTATACACATCTCGGAAAATCGCTCGAAAGCCATGTCAGTGCTTACGTGATCGCTAAACACCCTCTTCAGGTTGAGAACGTCTTGCTTGAACAGAATTATCATGTTGGCATTGTCACGAATCAAGTGTTTTGGGACACGCGCATAACTTTGACACAGGTAAAAACAGTCGGTTAAATGGTGACGGCCCATAGAAAAGTAGAGGCGCATTGGTTGTTGATTGTCGCAGGAAACGTCGTCGAATATAAACACGGAATTGGGTTTTGCAGCGCTCGGTTCCACTATCTCTTCGTTTTCTTTGAAACCGTGGTACGCTATGCCACGAATAGGTTTCAATACTTGCTCCAGGTATTGATATTTAGGTTGATGTAACGATCTACTGTACACGTACACATTCTCAAATTTTAAGCCGTTCGGGTGCGTTAAGAGACTTATCATGGCCAGAGTTTTTCCGCAATTGGACGGACCACAGATTATGCATCTTATGCTGGAGGGTAGCAAGGGACCGTGTCGCCTACGCAGTTCTTGAACGCCCCCGCCTCCGCTTGCAAATTCACAACTTTTATCAATAGGAAGCGTTAGTTGCTTCTGTCGCTGTTTAATAATCGGTAAAGGCATCTCTCTCACTCTCACTCACTCACCATCAGAACAGACGTCTTAACGTATATAACAAGCGTGTTACATCACTTTACCTTTTAAATGTTGGTGCACGCGACGGGGGAAGGAGTGGTCAACACTCTAATTAACAAGTTACCCTTTGAGGCACATTTAAAAGGTTACAATTCCTGTGGACCAGGTGAGAGAGAGAGAGAGATGGCTTTTTTCTGTGTACAATTATTATTATAACACTATCTTCTTTAGGTACAAAGCTAGAAAAGCGGTTGCAAAGGGGTGACAGAGGCATAAATCAATTAGACGCGGCGTGTAGAGAACACGACATAGCGTACGCTCAGCACGAGAATAATTTAAAAGAACGACATCGTGCAGACGCGGTGCTTGCAGAAAAAGCGTGGCAACGTGTGAAATCTAAAGACGCTACTTTAGGTGAAAAGGCAGCCGCTTGGGGAGTGACGAATATTATGAAAGCGAAAACAAAATTAGGAATGGGCTTGAGAGGTAAAAATAAGAGGAAAAAGAAAAAGCGTGGCGGCAAGAATAGCAAGAAGAAGAAGAACAAGGCGAGCACAACTTTCGGAGCGGTAGTGCGCGATACACGTGCTTCCGTTAAAAAGGTTATACCGTTTGAATTAGGTGAGGCCTCCAAGGTTGCTCTGGTTGCGGCTAGGAAAGCAATAAAAAAGGCTGGTGGAAAGAAAAAAATTCGTAAACTACCGCGTATCATACCTGTACCAAAATCTTCCGGGGGTATACTACCTTTGTTACCCGCCCTTTTCGGAGGGCTAACAGCCCTAGGATCGTTAGCAGGCGGAGCAGCGGGCATAGCAAAATCAGTGAAGGCAGCACAAGCAGCTCAAGCTAAACTAGCCGAACAAAAACGACATAACCAAAAACTGGAAGGTATTGCGCTCGGTAGCGGTCTCTACATGGGCCCCAGGAAAAAATCATCAGGCTTTGGTCTGTATCTATCAAAGAAACCCTCTTCAAAAAACTTTTAAAGTTGCCCCGACGTCCCCTGACCGACGTTGACATTAAAAAATATGCCGGGGCGCTAATACCTCACTTTAGGGGTGCCTTTATGCGTGATTCTCTGCCTAAGCGTGTACGGAAAAACGAATGTGGAGTGTTAAATTTAGACGACAGCAGAGGACCGGGCACTCACTGGGTAGCATACAAAAAAGTAGGAAGTCGTGCTGGATATTACGATTCTTTCGGTGATCTCAAGCCACCACCAGAGCTAGTCGAATACCTAGGAGGAGGAGGAGGAGGAGGAGGAGGTTCAAAGGTTAAAATATTATACAATGCGATAAGGGAACAGGACCCACGATCGTATAAATGCGGTCACCTGGCTCTAGCATTTCTATCGAAAGACAAACGTTGAGCACGTCGTGACATAAGAAAGAAAGAAACAATGACCACTACATTTAGTGTTACCGGTTCAGGTAATCACCTGAGCTGTTGTTTTTATCCTCCTATAGAACTAGCACCGGATCGCGACTAAGGTCTCGGTTTGATCGGTTTCTACAGTTATAACGCCTTACAAAATATTTACTCGGGTAATAATAAAATTTACTATTCCAAGGCTAACAACAATGACGACAATGCTCCACAACCAAATAGTACTTATCATATTATAACAATTCCAAACGGAGCTTATGAGATTACCGCATTAAACGAGTTTATAAATAAGGAAATGGTACATCAGGAATTCGAAGAAGAACAAGAACAAGAGGCTCATGCTACTGCCACTACTACTACTACTAAAAAGAGATCCACCACGCCACGAAAAAAGAGGGTTGGTGGTAAAGAGGGAGAGGAAGCGAGAGCGTTCACGCTTCGCGCCAACACAAACACTTTACAATGCGTCATCCACTGTCCCAAGTACGCAATTGATTTCACGCATTCTGACTCTATCGGACGCATGCTAGGATTTTCACCTGTGGTATTAAAAGCAAACATAATTCACAGTTCAGATCTCGACGTGCAAATATCCCCGGCTACTAATATACGGGTGCAGTGTAACATTACAGGCGGTGCGTTCTTAAACGGAGTTCCCGATCACACACTCTTCGAATTCGCGTTGGACGCGGAACCGGGCGAGATGGTTGCCAAAGAGCCCTCCACCGTGCTCTATTTAAACGTAATTCCGAAAACATTCTCGGACATTGTGCTCTGGCTCACCGATCAGAACGGTAAACCTATAAATTTCGGGAACGAACAAGTATCAATTCGTCTAGCGCTGAAACAATGGGAATAGATTTTACTGCTGCAGCTGCACCAAATATAAACTACTCCGTCACAGAGCAACCTGTCATTAGGGGATCAGCTTTGATTAACGGTGGTTCCTCCTCCTCCTCCACCCAAAATAATAGATTATCCTCTGGAGATTTACAATTCCTCAGGTCTATCGGTTTAAAAGTGTTGGTGCAGAGAAATAAAAACAAAAAACGAAAATGGAGTTAAACATTGATAAATCAGTCGTTTACGATAATAGAATAATAGAACGTGAGTACCACGCTCATCTACCCTTCGGTTCCAATAAATTGGGACCGGCGGACGAGGCACGCTTCGTGATCCAACACCAAGATTTAATTACCGTCACCTACGACAGTTTTATCTACATAGAAGCGACGGTCTCGACGGCTGCAGCAGCGGAAGGCAAAACCTACGAGTTAACCAGCAATCCAATAGCGTTCCTGTTTGACGAGATACGATTCGAGTTGGGGGACCAGACCATCGATACCAACCGGAATCCTGGCATAACCACCACTCTAAAGGGTTTAGTTTCCCTTACCCCGCAAGAGAGCAAATATCTAGAGATAGCAGGGTGGTCTCCCCTTGCATCCAAGTTAATTATAGAACAGTACGATTCTAAAACCAAAAAAATTGTAGGATTCAGCGCCATCGTGCCCCTACGGTTTCTTTTGGGGTTTGCCGAAGATTATAACAAAGTCATTGCGCACATGAAACAAACCCTAGTACTGCGACGTTCCAGGACCGACAACAATTGCTATACGGGCACGGCTACGGACCTCAAGATCAACATCGATAAAATCGAGTGGCGGGTGAACTATTTGAAACTTGGCGACGCGGAAAAACTTAAGATTATACGTAATTTAGAGAAAGACGGTACCGTACACATGCCGTTTCGTAAATGGGATCTGTACAGCATACCGGGTGTCAGAAACAGCAAAGTTGAACTCATCAATCTGAGCAGTAAAACTCCGTTCTCGAAACCGAGGTACGCGCTCGTAGGCTTTCAAACCGGAAAGGTGAACACCGTGGAAGCAAACAGCAGCGTTTTTGAGCCCCTCAACATTGTCAACATCACGGTGTATCTCAACGAGAAGGCGTTCCCATACGCCAAATGGAATCTCGACTTTTCCCTTAACCGATACCTATTGGCTTACAAAAATTATTGTG
This sequence comes from Hemicrepidius hirtus, assembly GCA_963082805.1. NCBI lineage: Eukaryota > Metazoa > Arthropoda > Insecta > Coleoptera > Elateridae > Hemicrepidius > Hemicrepidius hirtus. Next base: position 1,359,654 of record OY720167.1, read on the forward strand.
ACTTTTAAACATCTTACTATCAGAAACTGTCACAGCCCCTCCTCTCCTACCAGGAGTTTAAAAAGAACCCCATATTCGTCATAGACTGTTCCAAACAACAAGACGATATCAAGGCAGGAACAGTTGATATTAAACTGGAGATAGAAGCAACAGCCAGTTTCCCACAAAAACCTACGCGTACGTACTCATACTACACGACGCTCTCGTTACCTATCAACCCCTGACCAACCTCGTTTTGAATCAACAACTATAATAAAAACAATATGTTGATTGTTGATATTCAAGGGTTTTACACCCCCCAGTTTACGCCTAAGGAGATGGTCATCATGGACGGCGAGCGCGTCTCACACTTTTTATTTAAACCGCCGTTTCCGTTCCATATCTTGTCAACGCCCAACTTGCAACGTCAGGTCAGATGGTTAACCAGGTACCACCACGGTCTCAAGTGGAATTCAGGATTCGTTGATCTGAGTGAAGTTGATTCCATACTACAACAGGCTACTGAACGCGACAACGTAATTTATTGCAAGGGGAAGAACAAGGCCGAATATCTAAAACTACACGTCAAGAATGTTCATATTCACGACCTAGATGAAGATGAAGATGAGGATTACAACGTTGATGTCCACACCATACCTTTGTTACCTATGAAACCTCCGTGTTTTGCACACGATCTTAATAAATGTATTTGTAGTTTAAATAACGCTAATACCATTTATAATTACCTGTACAATAATAAAAACGTTGTTTAAGAAAAAAAGTTTATTTTTTTAGGATTAAGTACAGACATTTAAAGTACAATCAGCAACATCTTTAACAAAAAAAAATTTCATAAAAAGATCACTGTTTCTATAATATGTGAGGTACTCTAACAAAGATAATTTATTAGCATGTTCATTAACATTGTTATTGTCAGTTTCTTTAGATAGTACAACATGTTTCAACTCGTTTAAATTCGAGGAAGTATCAATTAGAGGTTGGATTTCTGTTTTCACGTAATGACTAAAATTTTGGGTACCTAATAATACAAATTTTTGATTAATTACATCCTTAATATTAAACAACGTCTTAATCAACAGGTAGTCCATACAAATCTGCATACTTCGACATTTCATTACCATCACCTTATAACTATCCATGGTACGCGTTACATCGGTCAAGGAAAAATTTAACACAAAGTCTTTAAAGTATATTGCTTCCGGTATTACGTCAGCATCCAAATCCATGAAATAACTCATTATAAAAGTTTCGCTCTCCAACAGCTCCTTCCAATCGGATACGGTCATAAATAATAATCCTTGTTTTCCACACACAATCTTAACGACCGGTTCAAAATCTAGAGAGAGAGAGAGATATGTAATTTTACATTAAATTACATCATAACCTGCTTACCTATCGTAGGTCCTAATCCCTCGTCGATATATTTCGATACACATCCCTCTTTGAATTGATATCTCGAAGCATTAATTAACCTATGTTGAGATTTTAATAATCTGTCTACAAGTTCATCCAGTGCGTCTAAAGGTGACTTGTAACCTGCAGCAGCACGTTTTCGTTTAACACCTCCACCACCACTAACAATACTAGTACATCCATCATTCGAGTACGATGCCATTCTTTTTCTTTGTAGCACTTTACACAACCAACAACGACTTGATACTAAACAAACTGTCTCATGCTAGTCCTCCTCCGCCCCTGCACCAGCACACGAATAGAGACGATGGATGCCGAACCGAACTATACTGCTTACAAATAAAATCAAATATCCCATATTAAATATCCGATACCAAATTATTTAATATCGCATAACTAGTACCTAAAACGAAAAAAAATAACACGATCAACTACACCTTCATATAACAACTTCAAACGCTACAACCACGACGCACCCCGGTAGCTCACATGCTTAACGCGACAGACTACCACTCAGCAGGACCTGCGTTCGAATCCACAACGCACAAGAAAAAAAGTATGCATACACACACACACTTTTTAAACAAAACCAACTTTTTAACAAACCACGCCTACTCACCGAACAAAAATGGCCGAACAACAACAAAAATGGCCGATGCCAGACGATACGCCCACAAAACACGACCAGACACGCCTACGAAGGGACTACTTCCATCCCACTCGCACCCTAATACAGGCACCCTTCTCACTCGCACCCATACAAACTTACCTGAATAAAGCGCCCTTATTTTACACACAAACCCCATAAGAGCCCTTATCCAGTATCGGCGTATTTATATCTACTCATAGTATTGTTTGGTATGAATTTTGATTGCTGCTTGAACTATTACTTTTTTCCAAGAGTGTCCATTTTCACTAAAAGATGTACCTTCGCAACTGCTGTCGTCATTTAAATGTCCCAATATGGTTAACGATGCTTGTGGTTCCATTTATAATAAGTCCACCAATCCACTGATTAAAAAGTTTTAGTGTTTTGTATCGATGAGCACGTTTACATTCCTCGGGTCCTATGGATTGTAAGTACGTAGATACTCCTCCGGCAACCGCGGATGTGTGAGAATGCATTCCACAATGGGAGATGATTCTAGTTACTTCCACCATGCAGGTTTGTACTTTATGTATTTTAAAGTCATTTTGTTGTATAATGTTGACGAATAATTTTTCCTCGTGATAACCTTGTTTTTCATCCGGGCCTCGACACACATCTTGTATGCTGATCACTGTTATATTATTGTTCATGTTTTCACAGTCATACACTATAAGCACTAAAACAGTTTTCAAGTAACCACTAAATATTAAGAGCACTAGTTGTACGAGCAGTATATTCTTCATTATGTAACACTAAAATTAAAATAAGCTGATTAATTACATTTCTATTAATATTTTCTTAACCTTGAAATTGTACTATACTATATTATTATACTGTACTATACTTTATATTTCCTAAATTTAAAGATACGTGAATAAAAATAAATTCCTCATCGTCCTTTATTTTTATTCCAGATTCAAGCTTTAGTTAGAATTTTTGAATGAAAATGAATAAGTATACTAGTTTCAACTTTGTATTTTATTTTATTTATTTATTTATTATTATTATTTTTTTGTTTGGTTATTGCCGATGGGATATTGCTGAAAAAAAATTGATTTATTTATTATTATTATTATTATTTTTTTTTTTTTAATCTGGCTGAGAGCGTAAACGTAATCTGGATGAAGCTCTTAGTCCCTCCTTCTGTATTGAACCTAAGTTTTCGACGTTTGGTAACTTTTGCAAGTTTTCTTGAATTAAATTTTTTGTAGGTTTGCTTATATCAAGTCTCCAATTTCTTTTATGCTGCTTTGGTGCTTGTTGCGTTGTTGGTTGTTGTTGTTCTGACAAACCCTGTAACAATGTTAGTGTTGCATTTTTTCGATGGTTTTCCTCGTCTGTGTCGTTTTCTGAACTCGCATCTTCAGTGTTATTGAAGTCTTCTATAGTACCCTGATTCTGATTACAATGTTCTGGTTGGTTGTTATCGAATCCTTTGCATGGTTTAAGTCTATTGACATGTACTATTTGTTCTTTATTTCTATTAAGCTCACGAATTTTAGAAGTAACTGGTCCTTTAATTTCAACAACTCTGAATGGATCTATCCAGGGTTTTATTAATTTCTTTGACAAAACCGATTTTTCCACTTGTGTCATGTAGATACACTAAGTCTCCTAACTGAAATGATTTTTCTTTAGTTTTCTTGTTATATTGTATCGCTCGCTTTTCTGCTGATTTTCTCATGTTTTCAGTTGCCTGAGTAAATGCGATGTTGAGTCTTGCCATTAGTTCAGAAACATAATTTTCGTCGGTATTATATTTTACTGTTCTAGGTTGTAGGATTTGATCTATAGGTAATATAGGATCTCTTCCATGAAGTAAGAAATATGGACTGTACCCTGTGGAAGTATGTGTTGACATGTTGTGGGCCATCTGCATAAACATAGGCCAGTTGTCCCAATCTAGTTGATTTTTGTTGACGTAGTGACTTAGAAAATCTTTCAATACTCTATGCACTCGTTCTATCGATCCGTTTGCCATTGGGTGATATGCTGTTGTTTGCAATTTTTCGATGTTTAATGTTGTACATAGTTCTTTCATTAGTTTTGAAACGAAATTCGATCCTTGATCTGTTATGAGTTTTTCTGGCGTTCCTTGACGTGCTATTATGTTGGTAAAGAATGCTTGCGCCACTGTTTCTGTCTTTTGATTTGGTAGTGGAATAATTTCTATGTATTTTGTAAAATGATCAATGAATGTTAATAGATATTTGTTTCCATTGTGAGACGTAACGAATGGTCCGGTTATGTCCATAGAACAACGTTCAAATGGTCTTGATATATCTGGAAAGTTTTGTAATGGTGCGTTTTTCAAATGTGGCGAAGTTTTTCGTTGATTACATGAATGACATTTCGAGACGTATGTGATAATGTCGTTTGTCATGTTTGACCAGTAACATCTAGTTTTTATAAAATTCAAAGTTTTCGTCTGACCTTGATGTCCAGCGAAGTGTAGATCATGAAAATCGTGTAGCACTTTCTTCACAAAACTTTTTGGTATTACCAAAACATCGTTGTTATTGTCTGTTTTATATAATAATCCTTCGTTGTCCAAAAAATAACCAAAGTGTTCATTTTCTAAATTTATTTGGTCCTTAATGGCTTGACAAAATGAATCTTTTTCTTGTTCTTGTTTAATATCTTCTCTATTCCAAACAGGTATACACGGTGGTTCTTCCATTTTAATTACGTTAGTTTGATGTAATTCTGTGTTAAATTTATAAATTACAACATGAATAGGCGTGTTATAGAATACATATTTAATCATTTCATGTATTATTCCCCACTCTAATTTATCTGCACCGCAAGCTATACGTGGTATTGCCAAAAAATTGTCATGATTTTTGAGCATCATTAGTTTTAAATTATGTAAGGTTTTCCATAAGGTTTCATAACTTGGTTTGTCTGAATATTTCGTTTTTGTGATTAGATAATAAATGTTTCGTTCCGGTAACTGTAAAATAGCAATTTCGGTTAAGGATTTATTTTGTGAACGCAATTCGTTCATTGAGCTAAACATATTCTTGAAGTTTAAAGCAATTCCTTTACTCATGTTGAAGTCTTCTGATACACAATGTGCTAAACTATAATGTTCAGGACAAGTAAATAAATTACCTTCCTTTTCTATTACGTTGTCGTTAAGTATTTTGTTTTTTTCAATGATTTGTAGAAATTCTTCGAAAGATAATTTGGTTATATGGTTGGGTTTTTCGGCATTTTCATCGTAAATACGGCTTAAAGCATCTGCGTTGCCATGTTTTTTTCCTGGCCTGTGGATAATTTCGAAGTCGTAATCTGCTAAAAGTAAGGACCATCTTGCTAACCTTGAAGTTGGATTTTCAAGGGAGAATAGCCATTTTAACGGTAAATGATCTGTGATTAAACTAAATTTTCTTCCGTATAAATAACATCTAAATTGTTTGATTCCAAAAATGATTGCTAAACATTCTCTCTCACTCACGGTGTAGTTTCGTTCGGCTTTGTTAAATGCCTTGCTTGCAAAAGCTATCGGCCTTTCAAATCCATTATGAATTTGCGATAATATGGCTGCCATCCCAAAGTTTGAAGCATCTGTAGCTAATACAAAAGGTTTGTTGAAATCTGGGTAACATAATACATTTTCTGACGTAATCGCATTTTTTAATTTTTCGAACGCTTTTAAAGCTTCTTCGTTCATTTTGAATTTAACATCTTTCTTGGTCAAAGTAGTTAATGGTATGGCTAAGTTAGCAAAATTTGGTATGAATCTTCTATACCAACCAACGAGTCCTAAAAATTGTCGGATGTTTTTAATATTTCTTGGAACTGGAAAATTGTTGACTGCTTGAACTTTTGCTGGATCTGGTTTTATTCCTTTTTTCGAAAGTATGTGGCCTAAATACTTCACTTCTGTGGTTAACATTTTACATTTGTTTAGTTTTAATTTGATGTTGGCTTCTCGAAGTCTGTCGAAAACTAAACTTAATTTTTGAATATGATCTTCTATTCCTCGCGAACTGTGTACGAGAATGTCATCGAGATATGCGAAACATGTTTCTCCTAGAAGTCCAGAAAGTGTAAAAGATATAAATCTTTGGAATGTCATTGGACTATTTTTTAACCCAAAAGGCATTTTTAAAAATTCCCAATGTCCGTCGAGTGTCGAAAAACCTGTGTGTTTTATGCTGTCTTCGTCCATTGGTATTTGATGATACGCTGATGTAACATCGAACACACTAAATAATGATGAATTTCCTAAATAATCTGTTACTTGTTGTAGTAATGGTAAGGGGAATACATCTGATTTGGTAACTTTGTTTAAAGCTCTGTAATCTATACATAATCGAATTTTTTCTGTTCCATCATCTTGTTTTTTCGTAATCAAGACTACCGGTGCGCTCCACGGGCTTGTTGAAGGTCTGATGATCTTTGTTTCTAGTAACCTGTCTATTTCTTTTTTTAAAACTTCTCGTTGACGATACGCTACTGGATATGGACGTTTGTTTATGGGTGGAACATTCTCTGTAATAATTTCGTGCTTAACTTTATTAGTGGTGGATATTTCACCAAGTCCATCACAAAAAATATCACTGTATCGATGAATTAGTTCCTGCACTAACATTTTACTACGGTCTTCTAGATGAGATAAGTCGAAATTTTCTTCAATCCAATTGTTTCATTTGAGGTGTCTATTTTGTTAATCTGCATATATACTTTTGATTGGTTTTGGCCATCTACAATATTTTCAACTGGTTCTGCAATTGCAACCGATGTATTTTTTGTTAATGTAACTTCTTGTTGTGATAAATTTATCATACGTATCACTACATGCTTAGCGTTGTTTACTACTGTTCTTGCGGTTAAAATTCCATTTGTTCCAGGTTGATGTGGTTCTAACATTAAGAATTTTTCTCTAATTCTGTTGAAGTTTTTATTAATTCCTATGCAATTTCTTTCCGACCAAGGTGGTAAAATAGTGTCTTCTAACAATTTAATTTTTTGATATTCGTTTGACCTTCTAGTTCGGGCAGTGTTACGTTCACTGACGTCTGGTGTTTCCTTACCAAGTTCATCAGTCGTCTTTACAGCTGTACTTCTGGAATTTGCTACTTCAGCGTATGTTCGGCCTTGGGGCGTGCTCTCTACTTGATTTGTTGTTTTTGTGTTGGTATTTCTTTGTAAATTCCTGAAATTGGTTTCTTTGGCGTTTACTAATTTGTTGTTTTCCTGATTATTTTCAGATATAACATCTGATATTTCTTTTTCTATATCATCCAATCTTTTGTTCATGAGGTAAATTCGTTGCCTTTCCACGAAATCTGTGTGAAAATCTATATCTTCTGATGAGTCCGATAAATATCCATTTTCTTCAATGACTATTTCTGGTTGAATATGCTTCTGTAGTTTCTTTTTACCTGCTGCTTCTGCTGCCGACATATTTTCGTTTTCACATTCTTTTGTAGTAACTATAATTTCATTACAGTTTGGTTTATTATTATTCACATTTTTCTTGAACTTAATTAATTCAAGGTTTTCTGTATTTCTTTTGTTTCTTGTTTTATTTGGAAAATGCTGTACATCTTTCTTTACATTTTCTGTGTTGCTTGAATTTTCTTTGAAAATATTAATTGAATCATCTTTGATAAAATTCTTAAGGTGTACATTTTCCTCGATTTCTTCTTTCTTTTGATAACTGTGTCCTATCTTATCACTTTTAAACACTTTTGGGATACTACTCTCAGAATTTCCCTTGTAGCTTTTTATTCTATTATCGTCTGTTACTTCTGATACTCTTCCTAGATTAACTTTCAACGAGTAATTGCAATTATCTGTAGAAGATGACGTGTTTCTCTGTTCAGTTGAATTTCCAATGCTCTCAGAGAGGAAATTTTTGGCTGATTCAGATTTTCTACGTCTGTCGTCCATTTTCATGCCTTGTCTAACTACGCTAGATGAAAAACCACTCTCAGGGATTTTCGTTGCTGTAGTTTGACCTTTCGCGAAGTACGGAATTTTGATAACATTTCTGTGATTATTAATACATTCAGAATAATAATCTGTTTCATCGCAATCTTCCGTATTACTTCTTGTTGTATATTCTTCCTGAACCCAATCACTGCTTGTATTTACATTGTTGTTGAACCCCGTATTTTCCCAATCTTGGCCATAAGTTTCTTCTATTTCTTCTTGATATAATAAAGGAATTTTATAGCCCCAAATTTTTACAAGTTTTTCCGTGTAATTGATACTGGCTGAGTTATCTTGTAAAAATGTACGACCAATAATTCCATCACAATCGAATTTCAGTCCACTGTCGCAAATAATAACGTCATATTCACAGTTTACCATATTTTTCGCAAGTCCAAATTGTAGAGTTCCTATTCCTATGGCTGGAACTCCATGTCCTGTTACACCTGTTAAATATATATTTTCCAATCTGCGAATAGGTAGGTACTCCTTGAACTATGCCTTTCTTAAAAATTGTGAGTTTCGAACCACTGTCTAAAAATAGTTTTCTTACAATGCCATTGACGTATAAATGAATGATATTTGGTGCATCTCTTGAAAGTACAGGTTCTAAATTTGTGACGTGGACGTTGGCTATTTGATAACTTACGATTGGAAGCTGTTCCCTCCATCTAGGGGTTTTAGACGAATTTGAGTTCCCATCTGGTTTCCGTTGCCTCTTGCATTGAAATTGAATGATGATGGTCTGTTGAAACTTTGCGTAGCATTGTACTTCCGATACGTTTGCGGGTTTCCATTAAAATTCCTGTGGTTGGAATAATTATTTGAAGGATTATTTTCCCATGCAATATTTCTATAGTTTGATTGTGGGAAATTATTTGAAGAATAATATTCTTTCCTTCCGCTGTTCGGCTGGAACTTGAAATTTTGACGATTCTCCTGATTGAGATTCCTGTTATAATTGTTGTTAGTGTTAAAACTATTGGAGGGTGTGATTTCTGGATATCTTTTTCGTACGTTTGAAAATTGTGTGTTGTTGAATTTTTGTTGTTGATTATTTTTCAATCTGCAGTCTCTGGTGAAATGGTTATCACGGCCACAATAGAAACATCTCGGTCTTTGTTGTATGGTCATAACTTTGGACGATGACGGTTGACTTCGGTTGTTGATTATTAATTCGGACAATTCATACTTTTTTGCAATTTCTTCCGCTTTCTCTAGCGTTAAGTTTTCTGTGTTCATGAAAATAAGTGTAAGTTGTTTAACTAAATCTTTCTTGAGTCCTGTACAAAATTGATTTAATACAAGTTCTTCGCACTTTTCTTTTAAAGCCGTTATTCTCTCTTGATTATTACCTGCTTTTTTAATATCTTCGGATAAAATTTCGGAACCCAGTTTTCTTAATCTTGTGATGTAACTTGCCACTGATTCGTCGAGTCTTTGGAACGTCTTGCTTAGGCGAATAAGATTTTCTCCAGGGACTTTTATTTTGTCAAAACGATCCACGAATTTTTGCTTGAAGGTTTGGTAATTATCTTCGTTGTACACATCGGGATCGGACATTAAAAATTGATACGCTTCTGCTGCAAGCCTTAGTTTAATTATCTGCAATGTAGTGTTGTCATCCCATTTGTCTACTTTTGCCCTGAATTCTATTCTTTTGAAATATTCTTTTACTGCTTGTTTTCCACTGAAACTTTCCACTGTTTGTGCTAACATACCTGGCGTCATGTATGGTAGAGTAAATGGGGAAGGTGTAGGTGTAATTGCTTGTGCTGCTGTAGCTGGTGATTGATTTCCACTTGTTGGCATCTTAACGAAATGTTTCTTCTTTTATCACTAAGATTAATGATCTAAATTTTCCTAAATTTTATATACCTTTACCTAGATAGAAATTTTATATAAATGGATTAATTGTTTATAGTTTAAATACTTTCCTGAAATGGTATTTACCTATAGAAAATAATACAGAAAACAGACATACATAAAATAAAAAATAGGTTAATCGAGATCTTATGTTTTTGTGTTTACGCATATGTTTAGGGTCATGTATAAGTGCTTTGTTGTAACCAATTGTTGTTTCCGCTGCCACCAGTTGTAACACTCACCGAGGGTGCCTGGTACTTGGGGTTAAAGTAAAAGGGTAGCTAGAAGATACCAGTACCCCGGTGAGTTACTAACGTAGTAAAATTTAAGTATTTAGAAAAGGACAGATTGAGCTGAAATAAAATTATAAAGAATTTTCTTGGATGCATTCAGCTGGAGCCGAGCCTGTACAGTTGTACCTAAGCAAGGAGCACTTAAACAAACATTCTTTTAAGCAAAATTTTGATTTTTATTAGTTTTACGTTAAAGTCTCAACAATGTAATTTTCTGAAGGAGTAAGGACTGAAAAAAAATGAAAAACTAAATGGAGGAATAAATGAATATATTAATAAGCATAAAAATTATTCATAACAAAACCAAATTGGGAACTAACATTAGCCCCGGAACTTAGCGTAACGTAGACACAAAAATGTAATTTTACTAATGAAATTAAAATAATGAAACTAAAATACTACCAATTCAATTTAGGACTGAATAGAATATTCAGAAAATAAAATAAAAGATTATTTAACGAAACTAATCTCGATTTACCCTTACAGAATAAAATTATAAATAATGACAAAACCGATATTCTGGCCTTTCGATGTATTCGGATGTATTGACAGAAGCTTGCAATATTATATTTAAACGAAGCTAAATAATTGATTTTTAAAATAATCTTCAGAACTAATTTTTCAATGAACAACACATTAAAATAATTTTAAAACACTTATCAAATATTTCTCCCGAGTTACGACCGATCTTACTTTCGTGATTACTTACACGTAACTGAAGTTTTGTCTTTTGAAAAATTATGCGTAAGTTAAAATGGAAGGAAGTATTGAAGTACTTTTAATTATTTTATAGATACACGTTTCCTTAAACTTGCCTCTAAACTTATTTCCATTTTCTCAGTTTTACTTAGTTTGCTGATTTGTATAAAACAGCGTTCTTTCACCTGTTCCGAACTTCAATTTTTCTGCAAAGCTAGTATTTCCGGCTTTGTGCTTTATTAAGTTGTTTCCCATTAATTTGCTTAATTCAGATATATCTGACTTTATGATTTTTTGATACTTTGGTTTGAATGTGCAGAATATTGAACTTGGGAGCTTCCGTGAGAACGACACTGTAAGCTTAATGAAACTTTCCAATAACTGGAATTTATGTGATAAAAACGATACTTCTATAATTATTTTTGTTAAACATTAATATTTTCAAAAATTTTTAATTTAATTTCACGCGGACTACTACACCGCTGCCCGGTTCCGGAATAGGAACCGGATTCCCTTTCGCCCGTCGGACGCGGCTTCCAGCAACAATTAAAGTGTCCGATAAGCGCGCCTTCATCGACATCGGCTTTCGCCTAGGGCTTAGGATCGACTGACTCGTGTTCAACGGCTGTTCACACGAAACCCTTCTCCACGTCAATCCTACAAGGCCTCGCTGGATTATTTGCTACTACCACCAAGATCTGCGCCGACGGCGGCTCCAGACGGCCTCACGGCCAGTCCTTCTGCGCTCACCGTCGCGACCCTCCTACTCGTCAGAGCTTCATGGCAGCGCGCGTACGCGCTACCTCACATGCCGCTGACGGCGGAGTATAAGCACGACGCTTCAGCGCCATCCATTTTCAGGGCTAGTAACTTCGGCTGGTGAGTTGTTACACACTCCTTGGCGGATTCCGACTTCCATGGCCACCGTCCTGCTGTCTTAAGTTACCAACCCCTTTCATGGTATCCCATAAGCGTCGATTTAGGCGCTTTAACTCCACGTTTGGTTCATCCCACAGCGCCAGTTCTGCTTACCAAAAATGGCCCACTTGGCACTCTGATCCGATCTCGCGGCTTCAACTTTTGTATTTAAGCATGCCGGAGATCTCACCCATTTAAAGTTTGAGAATAGGTTGAGGCCGTTTCGACCCCAATGCCTCTAATCATTCGCTTTACCGGATGAGACTCGCAAAATGCGAGCGCCAGCTATCCTGAGGGAAACTTCGGAGGGAACCTGCTACTAGATGGTTCGATTAGTCTTTCGCCCCTATACCCAGTTCCGACGATCGATTTGCACGTCAGAATCGCTACGGACCTCCCCCTGACTTCGTCCTGACCAGGCATAGTTCACCATCTTTCGGGTCCCAGCGTGTACGCTCTGGGTGCGCCTCTTCTCGCAATGGGAACGAGACGCCCCGGGAGTGCGGTGCGAGATTCTTACTCTCGCCCATCCTCCCTTGGCGCGCCAGGCGCGCCCTCACTTTCATTTCGCCTTTAGGTTTAGCACAGAATCCCAATGACTCGCGCACATGCTAGACTCCTTGGTCCGTGTTTCAAGACGGGTCCTGAAAGTACCCAAAGCTATAGCGTCGCCGACGGACGTGATCTGAGTCTGTCCGAGAGCTCCGCCGCTAACAGCCGGACGGTCCCGAAGTCGGTACGGAGCCCGAACTTGCGAAACTTCGCCGCGCTTGCGACGGGCCGGACGCCTACTGGAGGCGGCCCCACGTCTCTGGCGTACCGTCGAGCGGGCCGGTCGGGACACCGCGTCGGTCCGTACGGACGATACGGCCCCGAAGGACCGCACGCCGCACGGGCTCCCGAGCGGGCCGTAGACCGGCGCCCAACGAGTCGCGACGTCCTACTAACGGAGAAGTGCACGCGTCCGCGACCGGAGCCGTCGGTCGGTACGCGACGGGCGCGAACGCCCGTCGACGCCTTCCGAACGCACTCCGGATCGAACGGTACGCGGTTGAATCTCCGTTTTCGACCTTTCGGGTTTCTCAGGTTTACCCCTGAACGGTTTCACGTACTCTTGAACTCTCTCTTCAAAGTTCTTTTCAACTTTCCCTCACGGTACTTGTTCGCTATCGGTCTCGTGGTTATATTTAGCCTTAGATGGAGTAACCACCCACTTAGGGCTGCACTCTCAAGCAACCCGACTCTGAGGAGAGGTCCTCCCGTTGCCTGCGGCGGTCCTACGGGCCTGGCACCCTCTCTGGGTAAGGGGACCCGTTCAAGAAGGACTTGGACGCGCCGCGCGACCTCGGGATGATGGACCCTCCCAAACGCTACATTTCCCTGCGGCCGGTTACGACCGCGGGATTCAGCGCTGGGCTCTTTCCTGTTCGCTCGCCGCTACTGGGGGAATCCTAGTTAGTTTCTTCAACCTATAAAACGTGTCTTACGCGTATGGGGGAAACGTGTTTCACGCGTACGGGCGAAAAGTGTTTCACGCGTACGGGAATGACGTTCGCATTTAATTTCAATTACATTTTTTCATTTTTATAATTTTCTGCGATTGCTGTTCGCCGAATTACACCGGCGAACCGCAATGTCCGCGGAATGTGTTTCACGCGTACGGGCGAAAAGTGTTTCACGTTTACGGGCAAAAAGTGTTTCACGCGTACGGGAATGGCGTCCACATTTAATTTCAATTGAATTTTTTTCATTTTTAAAATTTTCTGCGATTGCTGTTCCCCTTGAAAGACCGGCCCGGAAAATTGCAAGCTTGTCTGCGGAACGAGTCTCACGCGTACCGGAAAATTTCAAGCTCGTCCGCGGAACGAGTCTCACGCGTATCGGAAAATTTTAAGTTCGTCTCCGGAAATTCCGGATATTCTACATAATATTCCTTCTATTCGATATATACCTTGCTCTTTTCTCTAACCTGTAAATATTGCAGATGCGATATTATATTCTCGAGTATTCTGCGGCTCTTTTAGCATCGCAAAATTGTAGAACTCGATACCCAAAGCGGGTGGAAAACTGGGATAATTATCTATTTCTCTGGGGTCTCTGTCTCAGCTACAAGACGAATCCCCGGGTGCTATGCTCCGGTTTCCTTTGGAGTCTCTCTCTCTCTTCCTCAACTGCAAGACACCGACCTGCGTCTCCGATCGCGTCGGTGACCGACAAAAAAAGGAGACGTAGACGGACTTGCGATTTGACAACGTTGGCCCCCCTGCGGCGGAGAAATTTGCAAGATTTTTTTCTGGGGTCTCTGTCTCAGCTACAAGACGAATCCCCGGGTGCTATGCTCTCCGGGTTCCTTTGGCGTCTCTCTCTCCGCCTCAACTACAAGACACCGACCTGCGTCTCCGATCGCGTCGGTGACCGACAAAAAAAGGAGACGTAGACGGACTTGCGATTTGACAACGCTGGCCCCTCCTGCGGCGGAGCCATCTGCAAGTTTTTTTCTGGGGTCTCTGTCTCAGCTACAAGACGAATCCCCGGGAGCAAACGCTCCGGTTTCCTTTGGAGTCTCTCTCTCCGCCTCTACTACAAGACACTGACCTGCGTCTCCGATCGCGTCGGTGACCGACAAAAAAAGGAGACGTAGACGGACTTGCGATTTGACAACGCTCGCTTTCCTGCAACGGAGCAAATCGCAAGATTTTTTTTCTAGGGTCTCTGTCTCATCGACAAGACGAATCCCCAAGCTAAGGGCTGAGTCTCAACAGATCGCAGCGTGGAAACTGC
>OY720167.1:1976718-2219218 GCA_963082805.1 Hemicrepidius hirtus
TGGGGGTTTGACCCTACTGACCCACCGCGTCTCTAGCTATGGGCTTCAATAATTTGCTATAAATATTAAATTATTTAAAATATTGAATTTTTATCTTAGATTTTTATATTATTTTCTTTCATTGTTACTTATTTAAAACAACGTAATGTTTAAGTCTCGTGTCCATGGTAGCACCTAAACAAGCCGCACGGCCGAAATTTGATTTAACTGCCGCCCTGGTGAGTGAATCCATCCCTATCAAGTCAGGAGTTTTGGGTAGTCTACATTTTAGGGGCATCACAAAAATTCTATAGCTGTTCCAAGCCGCCTTAAGGTAGGACCCCATTTAAAAAAAAATAACATGAACATAACCTTTAATTATTGTCTTTGACATTTAAAACACAAACAAAAATGTTGATCTGGAGACGATCATACATGATCGACATGGAAATCGTTAACGATTGGTGACATTCGTGTAATTGTTTCAAGGCGAATGCTTCAAAGCACTAGCCTATTCTCCCGCAGCGGGAGCAGTACAGAACAGGTTGGTTACGGCACTGTTGACAGTAGTGTCCTGTTTGCCCACACCTCCAGCAGATGGGGGAAGTGTCGGGAGTAGTAGGTCGAGTTGCTGGTCGGTGTCGGCTCTCCTGAGTATTATTGGGACGGTTTCCTGGTTGGTAGTTAACCGCGGGTGGAGGTAGCAGGTCTCTTTTAGCCGCGGGTGGCCTCCCTCTGCTCACTTCCACTCTAGAAACGGGTGCAGGAGGCGGCGGTCTTCGGGGGTTAGAATTAGAGTGGAACGTTTCCTCTCTAGGTGAAGGTCTACGGGGGTTGGGATTAGAGCGGTACGTTTCCTCTGATTGTGCAGGGGACAGATTTCTAGGGGTAGAAGAGAAACGTCTCTGCTCTTCTAAGACCCGTGAGGGGTGTAAGGCGGCAGATATAGGTACGGGAGTCTCGCGTTGAATATCCTCGTATTCCTTTGCGACGCGGCGGCTAGTAACTGGGCTAGTGAGGTGACAATAGAACGGTGTATGAACAGACGATACTCCGGTAGCAGGTTACGGTGCAACCAGTATAGCTCCTGTTGAGGGTACATACCTCCATGTCTCCTTATCAGCGTTTGAAGGTCGATCACATACTCCATTGCCGGTTCTCTTCTCCGCTGGTGTTGTTGAATGATCTGGGCTTCTAACTCACTCAGATAATCTGTAGGGAGGTAAAAAACTCGGAAGTCCCGGTGGTAATCATTCCAGCATCTCCAGAACTGGCAGTTATTTCGGTGCCACGCTAAAGCCATTCCCGTGAGTAGATCTGGTAGCTCGGGCAACAAAGACTCGGAGGATATATTATGTCGGCAGCGAACCTCTTCGAGTCTTTCTAGGAAAGCTACTGGATCGGTGTGGCCGTTGAAATGAATGTTCCAGTCGCTTGTCCTCAAGAAGTCGGTTCTTGGGGCTGGTGAGGGTACAGGGACTGGAAAACTTGGGGTTGCTGTCGGCAGGATATACGGGTGGCTTCTGGGATACGAGGCGGTATATGTCGGCAAGTACGGTGGAAATGTCACCGTTGGGAGAGCTAGACGGGGTTAGTAATGGGAAGTGGGTTCGATAGGACGGGGCGATTTAGAGAGTATATGGAGGTCGGTAGCGAAAAGGTAGGTGCCGAAACGTGCTGGCTGGTCAGGGTCACGGAGGTGGTAGTTGCGGTGGAAACCGTGAGCAGCGGTATTGAGGGGTGAAGCGGATAATATGATGTAGTAGTAGCTACTTGTGTCGGTAGGTGGTAATAGGGGTCGGTAAATGATGGGGGACCATCCCTGGGAGATGTTACTCCTACTCGGACGAAATTTACTAGACGGCGCGCGGCGTCTTAATTCTGAAACGGTGCCTTCGGAAGATATCGAAAATCGCTGTAGTTCTTCCATTAGTTGATCTTTTCTTAGTTTGTAGATCCATCCTACTCGCATGTCGGCTTCTTCTTCATTTCTTTATAGGGAAGCTTCAGGAGTCTGTGGATTTTGGTTGCGGTCATACATCCTGTCCTCGTCGTCTGAATGCATCGTGGGCATATTTAATTCTTACTAGTCGTTCTGTAAATATACAAATCAAAACTGCAAAAAAAACACGGTCCCTGCTCGGGCGCCAAATTTCTGACGCTATTTCGGTTTTCGGTGGTTTTTAAAATATTCGGTGATGCTCGAGCGCCAGATTTGATAGTGGAGTTTACTCTCCAGCGGCTTCGTTCCTTTTACGGGAGTCGGAGAAACAAAGACCTAGGTAACTTCAGTGAAGAAAACAGGGTAGTGCAATAATAACAATGAAATACAAATAAAGTATTTAGTTTATTAAGCACAAAATAAATAATCGGAAAAGTATGTACAATGGGTAACCCAAAAGATGCAACTAAAAATACAGTCAGCGGTGCACACGCTAGTAAATAAAAGGGAAAATAACTGGTAGTAAAATATATAAATAACGGTAGTTACGGTAGCGGTATAAACGGAGAGCTTACACTCTATCAAGACTTGAAAAATGCCTTCTATATGAACGGTAAAAACAAAGCTAAATACGTGACTTGGTTCGAATATTCTGGACCTGGGTATTGTGACCACAGCACCGCTTGAAGTTAAGATCGCCAAGAGACAAAATATCGGAGACCTGGGGCTCGTACGCGCGCTACCATGAAGCTCTGACGAGTAGGAGGGTGGCGACGGTGAGCGCAGAAGGACTGGCCGTGAGGCCGTCTGGAGCCGCCGTCGGTGCAGATCTTGGTGGTAGTAGCAAATACTCCAGCGAGGCCCTGGAGGACTGACGTGGAGAAGGGTTTCGTGTGAACAGCTTTTGCACACGAGTCAGTCGATCCTAAGCCCTAGGTGAAAGCCGATGTCGATGAAGGCGCGCTTATCGCACACTGTAATTGTTGCTGAAAGCCGCGTCCGACGGTTCCTATTCCGGAACCCGGCAGCGCAACAGTCAATAAGTCGGGCCCTCGCAATAGAGTTCGTCGGGGTAACCCAAAATGACCCGGAGACGCCGCCGCCGTCGGGAGATGCGGGAAGTTTTCTTTTCTGCATAAGCGTTCGAGTTCCATGGAATCCTCTAACAGGGAGATATGGTTTGGAACGCGATGAGCACCGCAGTGGCGGCGGTGTCCGCATCTTACCCTCAGACTGGAATTATTTGCACAAAAGATGGTGATAATGTCATTAAATTTACTAACATTAGAAGTTACAAGGAATATTTACTTCGAAAATAAACTAAAGCAAACGTCCTTCTATTGTAACTCTACCTTGAAGAATATACAATACAAATCGATTACGCTGTTATCTTCACACCTTTGCCAAACATGACTTATTTCCAATTCCTACATCAGTTCATTTAATAAATAATTAAATACTTCTATTTTAGTTACTTTATGTAAATATTATTCCTTTTGCATGGTATGATGCACATTACTGAAACGCATTTGGCGTAATGTCTTTTATGTTACTTACATTTTTGTTTTGAACTATTGTTTTAATAATGATTTTACTGCTATTATAATTTTTAGTTTCTTCCATTTTTACATGATAATTGTGTGTATTGGCCGTCACTATTCCAAGACTTGATATTATAATTAGTAAAGGTTGAGTAAGCAGATGCGGTGCTACACAACCACACTGCCTGCATCTATGGCTGAATTTAACTACTATATGCACGACCTGGACATATATGGCACAGATGAGAGTAAGTCACTGGATGATATAGGTACGCTTAACATATTATTTAAAAATAAAGATCAATCTCAAATAAATTTCAATATATTTCATATGAACATTCGTAGCATACAACGTAACTTCGATGAATTGAACGTATTATTACAAAGTTTTCAGTTTAAATGTGATATTATTGTTTTAACAGAAACATGGGGTATTACTGACACAAATACTTTTTCTTTAATTGGGTACAATATTTTTTACAACGAAGCAAAATATAATCAAAACGATGGAGTAATTGTATATACACGCAATAAAATAACTCCAATTTTCAAAAATTACATTTTTAACGAAGTGACGTTTACAAACAAAATTTAAATTCAATGACAATACATATTCTATAATAGCAATATACAGGCCGCCTGCTTCTGACAAGCTGATGTTTCTAAATGATTTGCACACAATTCCCAACACTGTCGTAAGCAATCAAATAAATATTTTTTTGGGTGATATAATTCTAAATCTTCTTGAGCCAAACAACACACATGTAATTAGATACACAAATGAACTAACAGGTATAGGCTACACATCCCTTATAAATCGACCTACCAGAATCAATGTTGAAACACAAACATGTCTTGATCACATTTTTCTTAAAAAGCAACATATAGCGGATAGCACAATAGCAGTTCCTGTGGTATTTGAATCAGCAATTACAGACCACTACAGCACTTTGCTGCAAATTCAATGTAATACAATCAAAGACAGTTCACATACAAACGAAATAAGTATAAGAAAATACATTAATTACAGAATAATAGGTGAATGCTTAGAATTAACAAATTGGATAGAGTTATACCAAATGACGAATGTAGATGAAGCATCCGAATTTTTCGTAACTTCTTTAGCAAATATCATTAATAGATACACTGAGTACCAGCAAATTAAATCTAAATATCACAAAATTAAGCCATGGATCACCTCCGGACTAATTAAATCAATCACTGTAAGAGATAAATTAAAAAAGAAATTATTAAGAAATCAGAATAATATTCAATTGCAAAATGAATACAAAACCTACCGAAACTTTTTAGCTAAATTAATAACAAAAACAAAACAAAACTACTATAAAAGAGAACTAGAAAAAACAAATAATAACCCTCAGAAAATCTGAAAAATAATAAATCAGTCAGTAAACAGAAACAAAATTAACAAAAATAATTGTATCGAGTTATCTGACAGTGACGAAACAATATCGGATTCTTTATCATTAGCAAACAAATTTAATCAGTTCTTTTCAACTGTTGGTGTAACTATGGGTAAAGCAGTGCAAGATAAGTTGGATGCTGATCCAAATCATTACAGGAATGCTGATATATACGAAAATAATAATAATAATTCACTGTTTCTCTGTCCTATTAACCACGACGAAATTGAGGAGCACATAAATAGTTTAAAAAATAATTCTGCATGTGGTTTAGATGGTATTTCGGCTACTTTTATAAAAACATTAACTAAGGTCCACTTAGTGCGTCCACTATTGTTTTTAATCAATATGACTATTCAAAGCGGTGTCTTCCCAGCAATACTCAAAAAGTCCGTTATCACACCGGTATACAAAGGTGGTAATCGACAGGAAATAAATAATTACAGACCTATATCAGTTACTAGTCAAATTGCAAAGATTTATGAAAAAACCATAAAAAAACGATTTTGCCAAAACAATATTCTATCACCTAAACAATTCGGCTTTATGGAAAAAATGTCAACAGAAGATGCAATATTTCACGTAATGAATAAAATATATAGTGCATTAAATGTGAAACTTAAACCTATCGCTATATTTTTAGATCTGGCTAAAGCGTTTGATACTGTTTCTCACAAAATATTAATCGACAAACTTGAAAAATATGGAGTTAGAGGAATTGCTTTAGAATTATTTAAAAGTTATTTATCAGATCGAACACAAAGGACAAAAAATAATAATGATATTAGCCTACCAGAATTAGTGACATGTGGTATTCCACAGGGAACTGTTCTTGGACCAATTCTTTTCCTAGTCTATATTAATAGTTTGTTATTAATTGATATGGGTGGAGAGATAGTATCATACGCGGATGATACAGTTTTGATATTTACTGGAGTTTGCTGGAACGACGTTGCTAAAATAGCGGAAGAAGGTTTATACCGAGTTAAGTGTTGGTTAGACGAGAATCTACTTACTTTAAACATGAATAAAACTAAATATGTAGCTTTCTCACCCAACAAAATAGGACAGCCTCAATTTAATAAAATACTATTTCATTTACATTGTGATCGAGTTAATTGCTCTGTACAACATATATAGATCAAACCACTGAAATTAAATATTTAGGAATATAGACAGTTACCTGAAATGGGATAAGCACATAAATTATATTTGTAGTAAAACAAAAAAACTAAT
Organism: Hemicrepidius hirtus; assembly: GCA_963082805.1. Classification (NCBI taxonomy): domain Eukaryota; kingdom Metazoa; phylum Arthropoda; class Insecta; order Coleoptera; family Elateridae; genus Hemicrepidius; species Hemicrepidius hirtus. The sequence goes on from OY720167.1 coordinate 1,982,841, forward strand.
ACATACATTTTATCAATTACGCACGATACTTAATAGGCCGATACTAATTAGAACATATAAATCTCTAGTAGAATCGGTGCTACAATATGGAATAATTGCATGGGGAGATGCTTACCCTACAACTCTAAATACATTGCAAATAGTCCAAAAATATATAATAAAAGTAATGTTCTTTAAAAATAAAATTTATTCAACTGAGCAACTATTCTCGGACGCAAACTTGTTAGACGTAGGTGGTCTTTATATCTTAAGAGTAATAAAATTTTATTACAAAAACCCCCAATTAAATACCACAGTTAATCATGATTATATCACACGTGCCCAAACCATGCAAAATTTAAGTATACCCACCACTAGAAATACTCTAAATCAAAGGTTCATTACTTATATTGGCCCTAAGCTCTTGAAATCCATACCACCACCATTGAAAAGAATCAATAACTATAATCTATTCGCAAAAAAAATTACTACTTATATCTTAGAAAACAACGCTCAACTAAAAGATGTACTAGTTGTCCTCAATTAATTCTCTACGCCTCTGCCTAATACTTTACTCAACAACGCTCATTTCTCTGCCACATAATGTCCTCGTCCTGCATTACATATTATATTGCAATTTATTATTTATTTCTGTTCTAAATGGGTGCATAAAACAATCCCCTTGAGGGATTAGGTGCAATGATTGTGATTTGTTATTTATTTTATGCATGTATATAATGAGGGAATAAATTTATTATTATTATTATTATTATTAATCTAGCTTCGTAATATTCGAGAACCAAACTCAAAATTAACCCGATGGAGCATAAAACTTGAAGAATTCAATTTTTATATCAAGTATATACCCGGTAAAAGTAATAAAGTAGCTGACGCCTTAAGTCGCATTCAAATACATCCTACAACTATCGAAAGTCTAAACACCCCCGAACCTAATTTCGACGAATTAAGTATCACACCCCAACGATCAGAAACACCTGATTTCACAGAATTTACTATACCAGTATTTGTACCACCCCCTACTGTTTCTGTCAAAAAGAAAATTAAGTTATTAACAAAAACTAAATTACAAAAAACACCATCAGGCAAAACAGAACCTGCTGACGTAATCAAAACTGATACATTAGTTCCTGACGAAATTAATAACGATGTACAAGATAATGACAATGAATCTCTCGTAAATACCGTTCACACACAACAATCTTCGAGCCCTGTTATGGATATTTCAGAGAAACCTCTTCAACATCACTCCCAACAATTAGAATTTATATCCGCTTCTTTACCTAAGAAAATCCTTAGAACAGAATACGATGACATACGACATTTAGCTGTTTTCGTAACACAACAGAAACAGAAATATTTAATAAGTTACTTCTAGAATATTGTACCCCTAAAAAACATTACTATTGCTATTTCCAAAACGAGTCCCTTTCCGAGACATTTTCAAAATTCATACTAGATATAACTTATGAAAATTTCCCGAAATTTCATAGATGTTTAAGACAAGTTACATGTTATCAATCCCGAGCAAAGATTAAATTACATTCAAAATTACCATACCGAAGACACGAACCATCGTGGATTCAAAGAACTGTGGTTTCTTCTTCATATCAAACGTACGCACTATTGGAAAAATATCGACAAAGACATTCAAAATTATGTTCAAAGTTGTGACATTTGCAAATCACAAAAATATAACAGACAACACCGTTTCAAACGCTTCATATCGACATATTTCTAATCAATAACAATAAATACCTAACCATTATCGATTCTTTTTCTAAATTTACGCAAGCATTTCAATTAGAATCAGCTGACGCTAACGAGCTCATTAACTAATTATTCATATATATGTCATGCTACAAAAGAAATAGTTGCAGACAAAGAATTTGAAAAGAAATTACTATTAGATTTTTTTAAATTACACAAAATCAAACTACACCTTACTACACCTTTGCATCACGAATCAAATTCCCCAATCGAAAGAGTTCATTCGACGTTACTAGAACATTACCGATTACTGCAGGATACCCCTGAGAATAAAAGAATCCCGTATTGCATCCTTGCTTATAATTCGATACATTCAAATTTGAAATTCACCCGTACGAGATCCTATTTGGACATACAGACGGACTTAATCCCTTTGACCTATGTACAGACAGATTTTACGATACGTATACCAACGACCATAAAAATAAAATGAAGACATTATACGATCAGTTACGCGATAAACAAGTCGAAACTAAAGAAAATCGAAATTTAAAAATTAATGTAAACAGAAACCTCATACAATTCAAAATTGGACAAAAAGTCTTTATTAAAACTGACCAATGGAATAAAAAGGCCCCTAAATTTAATGGACCATTTAAAATTAACAAAATTTTAGAGCGAGATAAATATCTACTCGAACATTTCGAAACTAAAAGAACACTGGAACGACATGCTAATGAAATAATGGCTCTTTCAGGACCACATACATCATCTTCTCCTGGTGCTTCTAATCACAGGTGAAGTTACCATTACCAGTATCACAGACAACCCTGGACTTTATCCCCTCGTTCTTGGCGACGCTTATATCAAAAAAAGTGAATGGACAGTTATCAAGACAATTACTATTCCCCTATTATTGACAACTATCACATTATAAGATCTAACTTACTTAAAACAATTAAATCTTTAGAAAATAAGACGTTCTCTGTCGAACATAGATTTATCAAACGCAAACAAACAAAATGGACTAATGACCTCATTTCTAATAATAACATCCTTTTAGTTACATCTCAATACATTAGAAAAGCAGATCGACTGATTGAACAAATCGTTCCTGAAATCTCCCTAAGACCTAAGCGTGGGTTAATAGACGGACTAGGCTCTGTTTTTAAATTTTTAACTGGCAACCTAGACGCATCTGATGGTGAAAAGTACGAGAATGCTATCTTAAAGTTACAAAACGATAACGACAATCATAAAAAAATTCTACTCGAACAAACAGATGTCTTAAACGATACCCTTATCACTATTCACGCTCTTAAAATTAACCAAGATTTATTAAACTCAAATTTGAATAAAATTATATTACAAAATAAGCAAATAAACAAAGTAATACCAAGTCTTTCCGTTAGGAACGTTTTAAACGAAGCAATATTTTCTTTACAACTTTTTATCAACATTTGGACTGAATTAGAAAATGCGTTAACTTTTGCTCAAAACCAGCAAATGCACATGTCACTTTTAGACAATGATGACTTAATGTCTAACCTAAATCAGATATCGACTTATTTAAACGAATTCCCTGATAAATCCCTAATAATTCCTTATCCTGCTAAATATCAGAATTTACATTTATATGAATCGATTATAACTACCAAAGCGTATCAATTGAAGAATCACCTTTATTTTCGAAATCCCACTTATTTACAAAAACCAGCACTATCAACTAACACAGTTGATACCATTTATTATCAACTATTATGATTTACATTGAAACAATAGAATAAAAATTAAAAAACAGAAAATTATAGCAAATACTAAAAACTAAAACTTTAATCGAAAACACAACGGGATAATAAGAAATATTTAAGTATTGTTTGTCTTTGAACAGACATATGTAATCCCTTAGGTCCGGTTTTTCAGTTCGTGTTTCTGCCTGGGTTTACAAAAGGTACCATATTCGCTTAGATTTCGATGAAGAAGCAAGAAATAACTAGGACCTGGCTGGTTTCTCTCTGGAGTTCGTTGCAGATACGTTTCGGAAAAAATTTCTACATTCCGATGTGAAGAATAATAAATTTCCAACATATCACGTTGTTCTTCATTGGAATGTTTCATTTTCTCTCAGAAAACTACGTACCTATCTTAAAATTAGGGGAAGTACAACGTAACGACTTAAGCAATGTACTAGGAACTGTTAAAATTTTCTTTAAAACAAAATTGTCGCTTTTGTTTCCATGGCACTCTGCGTAAAAACGGATAACTTGAAATTGTAGGTAAAAACACAAGCTAAAGTATTATGTGTCATACATAGTTGAAATCAGAAAAAAAAGTTACATTCAAAAATGCAAAATTCCAATATGGCGTCCATAAGAAAAACAAAAGTTGACAGTCGATTGTTGGCTATTTTAAACGATATGAGAAAAACAATCGCATATTTAGATTCCCCGTAAAAAAGTGTAGCTTCACTTGTTTTCATTTTATCAGCGAAAAACAAAAATCGGGAATTTTGATTTTTTTTAGATATTTTCTAAATTAAACTTCGTAGGTGAAATTTCTTTTGAGATTATTGATCAGCATTAAAATACGCAACTTTGCCTCCATTTAATCGACTTCGTACCTCTTAAGCTAACCGAGATCCCCATGCCTAGCTTCGAAAGACGGACACCCTGTATGTGGGTTTCCACGCCATCAAAATAAAAGATTATCTCGTAGTACCGAAATGTCTGAAATGTCAAGATCTGGGACATGTTGCAAAGTACTGCAAGGCCGAGGAACAAGCATGTGGACAGTGCGGAGAGAAATAACATAACAAAAACGATTGCCCAAGAAAGAAAGAACCACCGACATGTATACCCTGCAAAGGAAGGAACAAGCAATGTGTTTATACGCAAGAGTAAACTTTGGTTGGTGGTGGCTGGTTCGATCAGGCTGTTTGTTACACTCTTAAAGGAATATTTGGCGGTTATTTAATCGGGTTTAAGTTTGTTGTGAATTTCTTTTGCATATTTCTGACCGTTTCGCCTTTGTTAGAGGATATAAATAATGTATGTTTTTGTTGCTCTGGTTTTGCTTGCACTTTTCCTGTTGTTGTGTTTACTGCTCTTTTGTCTAGCTCTTTCCAAATTCTTTCATTCTCCTCCTTTAGATTTATTAGTTTCCCTTCTAATTCCGATTGTGCCATTGCCCAGTTTGCAATTTTGTTCTTTAGGATTCCTTTTATGGAATTCTTTATTTTACTGTTTGGGTCCAACTCATTGTCTATGAAATCCACTAGGCCGTGATAACATCTCTCAGTCTTGTTCCTTTGCTGTCGTTTTTGTCTGTGTTGCGGTCTTTCCGCATTCGCTACTTACGTTTGTCATTCTACTTCTCCTTAGTTCGTTCTCCGTGTCTGAATCAGACACCATTAGGTTTGTGTTCGTCTCTCCCTCAACCCTCCCTCTCCGAGAAGGGGGAGGTGTCCGCTTCATTGCGGACGTTGTCCCTTTTTCCCACGCTTTTCGGTATCACGCTTGGCCCAGCTGGTTTACGCCCCTGACCTCACGTAGGTGGTGATACGTATATGTATGTATATACTTTGGCCATGCTCTTTTGACTTGACAGTTTTGCAGCCAAACCGCAGGGTACACACTGCTGGGTTTGATGCTCTGGTTTCGCAGAACTATGGTACTATGGTACGGTAACACGTGACCATAGGCCCCAGGGGCAGTGGGTAGGGACAAAGAAAAACCAAATCGAACTTCCCGCCTAAAGCGGGAAGCCGATCCATATTTATTCATAATAATTTTCATTTCATTACATGTTTGGAGGTTCCTTTTTACCCTCCTTTTACATTTCTAATTGAAACTTATTGCTACCCAACATTTCTTTTACTTTTGCTTTATGTATGATTTCTAAATTTGACCTTTGTTTCCTTCAGTCTGTTTCTGCCTATCATTTTGATTTTTAAACGATCTTATTTCTAGTTTATAATGGTTATTTATGTATTGATATATGTATATAGGTTAACAGTATAATAATATTACACCAGAGAATTATAATATAAAATACAAATGTATAATATTTAAACATTTAAATTGTTCAGTTTCAAAGATATGTATATAAATCAATAGTGTTATTATTTAGAGCATTTACATTAGTGTAAAAGATAAAACATAAAAATATAAAGAAAGATTTTTAAATTGTTCAGCTTTAGCGTAGATTTTCAGATCTTTAGAGACAGTTTACTCACTTATGTCCTTAATTTACTTATTGTCTTTAATTGTCTTATTGTTTTTTGGTTTAATTTACTATTTTCAACTTTTACAACTTTCACTTCACTTATTGTTTGCTTGGTGTTTGCTTATCTTCGTTCTTCCTCGTCTTCTGTAAATGCTTCCATGGTGTCCCTGATGATTTCATGTTGTAAGGCCAGTATTGGAAGATTGGGTAAATCGATTGACCAGTCGGGGATGAGGGCCTGCAGCTCGTTTCTGACGTCTTGGTTCCGTCTGCAGCTTAGGATTCTGTGTCTTGGGTCGTCTTCTTCATTTGGACAGGTGTCGCAGTATGGGTCTGCTCTTTTACCGATGCGGTATTTGTGGTTCAGCTGCCTATGTCCTGTAAGCAGACTAATTAGTTTGTGACTTGGGTGTTCGGTGTGATTTTCAAGTCTTTGACTTATTATAGGAAAAAATTCATAAGTTGTATCGCTTTTAGTGCAATTTTTCCACTCTTGTCGTCATTGTTCAAGTGTTATATGATGAATTGCCTGCTTGTATTCCTGTTTGCTATTGAAATCTCTGTTATCCACTGCCGTGCCATTATAGTCAACCGTATCGTTTGACTTAAGGTGCTTATTGATGGCTTGAACTTTTATTTGTAAATGCAAAGGGGGCTCGCCAGCCAGTATGCCGGCTGCTTTGGCTGAAGCGGATTTATATGCTTTGGATATTAACATGCACGCAGTGCCGTATACTTGTGGTATATTTCTTTTGTTCCTAGCTTGTGATATTATGTGTCCCCATATTGAGACACCATATGTTACTATTGGGATTATTGCTCTGTTATATATGGTTCTGATGGAGTCACTTATTTCGCCCCATTTTCTTTTAGTGTGTTTCCTTAGAGTTAAGAGAATGGTTATTGCTTTTTGTGTAACGTCTTTTATGTGGTGGTCGAACTTCAGTTTATTATCTAGGTGTATACCAAGATATTTGTTTACTCGCACTCTTCTTATATTTTTGTTGTTTATTTTGACTGTTGGTGCCCGATTTAGTTTATCTTTGAGGCTCATGTATACTGTCTTAGTTTCAGAGATGGCTATCTTCTGCAAGTTTCTACTTTATTTGTTGCCACTCTTATGTTTCGCTCTAGTATTCTTCTGTTATTTCCAGATATTATTATTGCTACGTCGTCTGCGTAGGCAATGATTTGTTCCTTTGTTTGGGCCTCCAGCAGGGGATCCATGGCTAGGTTCCATAACAGTGGGCCCAGGATGGAGCCCTGTGTGCACCCTTTATTTGGTATTGTTTCAGCTGTTCTTGTTTGAGAGCTAAGGGTTATTTTTCTGTTGCTCAAATAACTTTTGATTATGCCTATTAGTTTGTGTGGTGTGTCTAACTCATCAAGCCTTTGTATGGTGGCGGGCCACCAGAGCTGCGTGCTTTTCATCTATGTTGTTAATTGTGCTTCTTAACTTGCTTATTGCTTGTTCTGTGCTTCGCTTTTTTCTAAAACCATATTAGTTTTCATGGTGGAGTCCTTCGTCTGTGTGATGTTCTATTATCTTTGTTTGGTAATTCTTTCAAGTAATTTGGCTAGTTCTGGTAATAGTGTAATTGGCCGCCAAGATTTTGGGTCGGCCGGATCTTTGTTTGTAGCTTTTAGTATGGTTACTACATTTCCTATTTTCCAGTCAGTTGGGAAGTATCCGAATGTTATGCAATCATTGTATATTCTTGCTATGTAATTGGCTATTTCTGGAATTATTTGTTTAATTATTGTGCCGTGCAGCTTGTTCCATCCGGGTGCTTTTTTATCTTTGATTTCTTGGGCTGCTTCGAGGACATCCGCTTCAGTAATTTTTGTGTTTAAGTTTATGTTTCCAGTAGCTCTTTGTGCCTGTGCTCGTTTTTCTGTGTGCTCTGCGTCCTCATCTTCCTCATTGTCTCTAGGGAACATTCTAGATAGTTTTTTTTATATAACACATATTATATAACACATAATTCTAGATAGTGTGTAATCTAGTGTTTCCTCCATGTTTTCTGTGAACCCATCTTTCCTTTGTAAAGTGGTTTTGCGAGTTTTGAGCTTGATTTTATTTGCAGCAATTTTATATGTCGTACTCCATGGGTTTTGTGCCAGGTCTGTTTGTACGAATGTTTGCCAAGATTTAGTTCTAGTTTTGATTATTTCGTGTGTATACCTTTCCTTGGCTTCTTGGTACCTTCCTTGGTAGGTCGTTTTGATTTCTGGCTTTTGCATTTTTCTGCGTGCCTTTAAAGCGATTTTTCGCTTGTTATCTATTGCTTCTGTCCATCATGTGGATTTGTTCATGATGTTTTTCCTTTTTGGCAAGACGTTTTCGCATATTGTTTGCAGGCCTAGAGTTACCCTTTCTACTCGTTCATCTATGTGATCATTTGTTGGTACCCATTACCATGCAAGAGATGCTAGAAAATCCGCCCCTGTTTAGCATACTAAACAGGCTAGCGGATAGAACATCAAAAATATCGCAACAAATCTACAACAATGCTTAGGAGAATAAGTCGAACCAAGGAGAAGGAAATTGAGGACTGCTGGTTACCTCTCTGGAATCCAGTAATCATGCTGGAACCGATAGGGATGATCCGTCGGAATCCAGGAACCGATTCCGAGGACCAAGACAACACGAGACGAGTAACAAAATAAAACAACAAAACATAGATGCAACCAAACCGGAGGCTATTCTCATCTACTATTCGAAAGAATAGATAGAATAGAGGAAAGCAGGAACCAAGCACTAAAACAAGAAGTTACTCATCAGAGTAAATTACCCTAAAATGACAAGACCAGTATTTGACAATTAGAATAGGTTTACTTACATATATGTATATGTGTATAAGTAAGTAGGAAGTAGAGTAGTAGTAGTATGTAGAATAGTTAGTAACATAGTAGTAGTTTAGTAGCATGTGGCATGATATAACTTAAGCATGAAATATCTTAGAAAACTAACAACCTATTAGCATACTCTAATATAAGTACTGTAACGGATGTTACTTATTTATTATTTAAATATATATACAGTGAGCACCAAAAGTATGGAACATACCAAATAAAACCGAAATGAATGTTTTTTTCTAAAAATCCCGAAACACGTCAATTTTCTTTTCTTAAAATACACATTGGAATGTCAAAATAATTTTCCGACCTTCATTTGTTTATAAGTGATGACGTCATCAGTATTTTTTTTAAATGTCAACCCCCATTTTTTTTTCGGGTTTTTGATACATCTTTCAATTGCTTAAATGACGGTATAAAAATGTTGATACCTTATATAAGAAAATTTTCGAGAAATAAATTATTTAATGTTTAATAAACACATTCTTAACAAATGTTAAACATGGTTTAATGGTATTAGTAAAGATAAAAGCGAATCAAAGGTACCAAGAAACAAATGCCCGTAATCTAAACAAGTGCCTACAAGTTGTCAAATATTCAGAAATGTTAATTGTCGTTTACTTGTAATTGTTAAATGAGCCATATCAGATTTATGAAGCTGATGTTAAATATTACAAGTAAACGACAATTAACATTTCTGAATATTTGACAATTGGGCATTTGTTTAGATTACGGGCATTTGTTTCTTGGTACCTTTGATTCTCTTTTATCAATACTAATACCATTAAACCATGTTTAACATTTGTTAAGAATGTATTGACATTCTCAAGCGTCACTTTGTTGAAATCCATGATTATATAAATAATAAATATTAAATAAAATATCGATTTCAACGGGAAATAACAAGATTTATTCGCTTTATACGTATTTCGGCATCATTGTGCCATTGTCAAAAACTATATAAAATATTATAACAAATGCAAAATATAGTAACTCCTTGATTCTATTATTTTAACACTGCGTGAAGCAGCTGGCCCCAGTCAACCCGTCGGAGGTCAGTCGCTTATCTGTGTTTTAAAAAGATATTTATTCCAAAATCTTCAGTAAAGGAGAATCTAAGAGATCAATTTTCTCATTCATTAAAGGTATGTTGTTTTTTGTGTGTTTATAAATTTCAAAAGCTTCTAAAATGTTTAATTTATTTTTGTTATCAGAAAAGTGTAAAAATTTAATTGTATTATTAGATGTTAATGTGTGATTTTGTTCTAACAAATGTTTAGCAAAATTTGATTTATGTGCATGTTTATATTTGTAACAACGGATATGTTCTTTTAAGAATGTGTTTATTAAACATTAAATAATTTATTTCTCGAAAATTTTCTTATGTAAGGTATCAACATTTTTATACCGTCATTTAAGCAATTGAAAGATGTATCAAAAACCAGAAAAAAAATGGGGGTTGACATTTAAAAAAAATACTGATGACGTCATCACTTACAAACCAATGAAGGTCGGAAAATTATTTTGACATTCCAATGTGTATTTTTAAAAAAGAAAATTGACGTGTTTCGGGATTTTTAGAAAAAAACATTCATTTCGGTTTTATTTGGTATGTTCCATACTTTTGGTGCTCACTGTATAAATGCAAGATCTTCGGAGAGCGATGTTTATTCTGTTAAATACAAATTGAAACTGTTTATTTATATAATACATAACTAAGGAAACATAAAACATTAAATCAAAGCCAACCCATGAAACCATTGCAGTACAAAACAAAATATATAGCATGAAATACTTAAGATACTTCATATAATAATACTAATAAATAATAATCCAATTAATAGAATAGAAGTAATATAGAACAAGCATGTGTTATATCTTACTAGTTAAGTTAGTTTAGAAGAATAGGTTTATGCATGCTAAAAAATTGAATTACATAAAGGGAATTAGGAGAATTAGTAAAGGGAAGTTACTGTTTTAAGGAAGAAAAAGCCTGTAATAAAATTTTAAAGTGATGGGTGTAGTGTATTGCACTGCGCGTGCTTCTGATTTTATTAGTTAAATAAACCAGTTTACACCAATTGGTCTTTGATATATGACGTGACATGGCGCTGCGAACAAACGTATAGGAAAAGTGCAAGTGAAAAGTAGTTAAGTTTGTGCAATTAAGTGAAGATTATACAAGTTTAGTGAATATGGCTGATTAATTTAGAGCTAGGATAGTTAGGCAAATGCCTTTTTTTTAATAAATAGGAAGATTAAAGGCAGACCCAATTAAAAATCCGTTTTAGAGTACGCGCAATTCAAAAATGCAAATTTTATTTTGCCTTTTTTGCCTTTTTTGGGTCTCTTTTACGATTTTGCCTTTTTAGGGGCATTTCCTATTTATTCTGCCTTTTTCTGCCCTTTATGGTATACAAATTGAAATTTTTAAAAATTTAATTTATTTTTTTGTTTATTTTATTAAAAAAAAAATTATTTTTGAATAAATTGGTGAAAAAATTTGTAAAAAAATGTACCGGTTTTAAATGTCTGAAATATATTGTAGAAAACATTATAGAATAATGGCAAAAAAGAAATAAATGCAATGTGTGCAGGATCTACATTACTATACACTGTATAATATCATATTATTTCTAAGAACCATTACTATATGTAACTTTTTTAATTACAGTAAAGTATGTATCATTTCATTTCAAAGAAACTAGATTTCATTGTTTACAAATCAATGAGTGCATAACATCGAAAATTACACCAGGTCAAAACTGACCCATTTCCGCCGTGTACGTTACTAATTTATTTCCGCCGGGCGAGGGTTAAGGGTAAAAAATTTCTTACAATGTTTATTGTTTTGGGAAAAAACTTTATGACTGGGTATTGCCAGAGAAAATTTGATATTCTACTCATTTCTCTAAACCACTGAACCGGCCAGTTTGTGACAAATTTCTGATGTATTAAGATCGAGAAGTGGTTTTTGCCTTTATTTTTTTGTTTTTGCCTTTTTTACACTATTTTTCCTATTTTAGGGCTTTTTCTGCTTCTTTTTTTTGCCTTTTTGCCTGCCTTTTTAAAGGTTTTATTTTGCCTAACTATCCTAGCTCTAGTAGAGCTAGGATAGTTAGGCAAATGCCTTTTTTTTAATAAATAGGAAGATTAAAGGCAGACCCAATTAAAAATCCGTTTTAGAGTACGCGCAATTCAAAAATGCAAATTTTATTTTGCCTTTTTTGGGTCTCTTTTACGATTTTGCCTTTTTAGGGGCATTTCCTATTTATTCTGCCTTTTTCTGCCCTTTATGGTATACAAATTGAAATTTTTAAAAATTTAATTTATTTTTTTGTTTATTTTATTAAAAAAAAATTTATTTTTGAATAAATTGGTGAAAAAATTTGTAAAAAAATGTACCGGTTTTAAATGTCTGAAATATATTGTAGAAAACATTATAGAATAATGGCAAAAAAGAAATAAATGCAATGTGTGCAGGATCTACATTACTATACACTGTATAATATCATATTATTTCTAAGAACCATTACTATATGTAACTTTTTTAATTACAGTAAAGTATGTATCATTTCATTTCAAAGAAACTAGATTTCATTGTTTACAAATCAATGAGTGCATAACATCGAAAATTACACCAGGTCAAAACTGACCCATTTCCGCCGTGTACGTTACTAATTTATTTCCGCCGGGCGAGGGTTAAGGGTAAAAAATTTCTTACAATGTTTATTGTTTTGGGAAAAAACTTTATGACTGGGTATTGCCAGAGAAAATTTGATATTCTACTCATTTCTCTAAACCATGAACCGGCCAGTTTGTGACAAATTTCTGATGTATTAAGATCGAGAAGTGGTTTTTGCCTTTATTTTTTTGTTTTTGCCTTTTTTACACTATTTTTCCTATTTTAGGGCTTTTTCTGCTTCTTTTTTTTGCCTTTTTGCCTGCCTTTTTAAAGGTTTTATTTTGCCTAACTATCCTAGCTCTACTGATTATAGAGGCATTACACCTATGATAATGACTGGTAATTTATCAGAGAATTGGAAATTTTGGAGACAAAAGTTTGAGAACTATCTGATTGCCGCGGAGGTTAATAAGAAGACAGAGGAAACTCAAATTGCTCAATTACTTCACTATATAGGTGAAGAATGCTTTCGCGTTTACAATACATTCACTTTTGAGAAAGCAGAAGATAAGAAAAAACTCGCAAGTGTACTAACTCAATTTGAACAACATTTTACGCCGAAGAAAAATCTGTCGTACGAACGATTTAAGTTTTTTACTCGCAAACAGACAGCTGGCGAAACCATTGAACAATTCATAACTGATTTAAAAAATAAAGCGTTGTCTTGTGAATTTGGAGACTTAAAAGACAGTTTAGTTAAAGATATTTTTACATGTGGGTTGGCTAGTGATCTGTTGCGTGAAAGATTGTTGCAAGATGATACGTTATCACTAGAAGAAGCTGTTAAAAAGTGTATTACAGTGGAAAAATCAAAGGAGCACTCATTAAAAATGGGAACACAAAATACAAGAAGTTAATCGTGGCAATACAAGGAGCAGAGGTACGATATCGTATGGTGAAGGACGGGGATGTTCCAAGAATCAGCGTCAAGGTGTGGTGACATACAAGCAGGTGTTGGCGAGGTCACGGCCGACAAACTTTCAACAACAAAGGGTAAGAAAAAACACGTGCTCAAGATGTGGGTATATCCATAGACCAAATGCATGTCCAGCGAAAGGTAAAAAGTGTAATTTGTGTGATGGTTATAATCATTTTGCTAAAGTGTGTTTGAGAAAAAAAAAATGTTAATGTCATAAATTATCCCAATAATTTGTCACAAGAAGAGGACGAAGATTACATATGTATAGGTTCGGCGGAAATTGATAGTATAGATAAGAAGGAAAAAAATTGGAATGCAGATTTAGTTATAGAAAATACAAATAAAATTAATTTTAAGTTAGACACAGGGGCTATGGCCAACATAATAACATTTGAAAAATTTTGTCGATTAAAAGTAGATAATAGCAAATTAAAAAGAACGGCCTTAATACTAACGTCATATACTGGTCAAAAGATACCGGTTATTGGAACTACCATTCTAAAATGTTAGAACAATGATAAAGTTTGCTTTTTAGATTTTTTCATAGTCAAAGATAATTTCAATTGTATCTTAGGATTAGAATCTTGTAAAGCTCTTGAAATGATAAAGCAAATTGACGAAATAAAGGAAAATACTTTGATTTATTCAAAATTATTAACAGAATTATGACCCAATTTTGACAAAAAATATATATAAATCCTTTTTAATAATTATTCCTTCCTTGGGCGCCAATGTCGCGTAAAACGACATAAAATTTATAAACAAGAAATAGACAATTAAAGAGGATTATACCAGATGATCACCACGGCTAGACTACTCAGGGCAATATATTCAAGCGCTGCCTCGTGACGTCCACCCTAGACGAAATCAAGTGCTATTTGGTTTCACTTTATAGTAAGTTATATTATTAGGCAAGATAAACATTCATTGCGCCTATAAGTTTTATTATATATAAACCAGAGCAATTCACTTACAGTTTAGTTAGCGAGACAATAAAAAAATCGTAAACCTTCTTGGAATTGATCAATACCATTACACTAGGTAATATACGAAAAAATAATTATTATACATAGATTTATAAGCAAGTACCTTGTACATTAAATCAAGTTAGAAGTAATATTCCAACCTTAAGAAAAAACAAAAGGTAGCTCAGAAAAACATAATCTCAGCTTAACCTTGCTTATAAATAAAAATCAAAATTCAACAATATTATTGACATTCTCAAGCGTCACTTTGTTGAAATCCATGATTATATAAATAATAAATATTAAATAAAATATCGATTTCAACGGGAAATATCAAGATTTATTCGCTTTATACGTATTTCGGCATCATTGTGCCATTGTCAAAAGCTATTATAAAATATTATAACAAATGCAAAAATATAGTAACTCCTTGATTCTATTATTTTAACACTGCGTGAAGCAGCTGGCCCCAGTCAACCCGTCGGAGGTCAGTCGCTTATCAGTGTTTTAAAAAAGATATTTATTCCAAAATCTTCAGTAAAGGAGAATCTAAGAGATCAATTTGCTCATTCATTAAAGGTATGTTGTTTTTTGTGTGTTTATAAATTTCAAAAGCTTCTAAAATGTTTAATTTATTTTTGTTATCAGAAAAGTGTAAAAATTTAATTGTATTATTAGATGTTAATGTGTGATTTTGTTCTAACAAATGTTTAGCAAAATTTGATTTATGTGCATGTTTATATTTGTAACAACGGATATGTTCTTTTTGCCTAATACTAAAATTTCTAATTGTTTGACCTATATATACTGAATCACAATGTGAACAATTTAATTTATAAATACCTGATTTTAGCAAATCATTAATTTTGTCTTTAGCATTGAAAAGAGAGTATAGAATATTTTTATTTGTTTTAAAAATGACTTTATATTTATTTGTGTTATTTATAATTTTAGCAATCTTTTCTGAAATTTTACCAAAATATGGAATTGAAACGTATTTTAATGTTTTATCAGTGTTATTAATGGAATAAACTTTTTGAATAGCTAATTTATAATTTTTCTTTTTAATTAAAGTGTCAATAAGTGTAGTGTTATAACCATTGCTATATGCAATTTGTTTAATAATTGAAATTTCTCTATTAAAATTATTTTTATCTAAAGGAATTGTTAGAGCTCTGTGTACTAAAGATTGATATGCTGCTAATTTATGTGTATTATGATGACAAGAGTTATGTGGTATGGTAATATCAGTTTGTGTAGGTTTCCTATAAATTGAGTATTCGAGTATGTTTTCTGAATTAATTTTTATGTTTAAGTCTAAAAAGTTAATAGATCTGTTTTGTTCAATTTCTAGTGTAAATTTAATTTTTTGGTGTAAAGTATTAATAAAAATTAAAAAGTCGTCAATGTATTCGAAAGAACTATCAAAACATGCCAAAATATCGTCAACATAACGAAACCAAAATACAATTTTATTTGATAGATTTGATTCAAATATTTGATCTTCTATATTTTCCATAAAAATATTAGCCAATAGTGGTGAAATGGGACTACCCATTGGTAACCCATCACAAACTGATATTACCATACCACATAACTCTTGTCATCATAATACACATAAATTAGCAGCATATCAATCTTTAGTACACAGAGCTCTAACAATTCCTTTAGATAAAAATAATTTTAATAGAGAAATTTCAATTATTAAACAAATTGCATATAGCAATGGTTATAACACTACACTTATTGACACTTTAATTAAAAAGAAAAATTATAAATTAGCTATTCAAAAAGTTTATTCCATTAATAACACTGATAAAACATTAAAATACGTTTCAATTCCATATTTTGGTAAAATTTCAGAAAAGATTGCTAAAATTATAAATAACACAAATAAATATAAAGTCATTTTTAAAACAAATAAAAATATTCTATACTCTCTTTTCAATGCTAAAGACAAAATTAATGATTTGCTAAAATCAGGTATTTATAAATTAAATTGTTCACATTGTGATTCAGTATATATAGGTCAAACAATTAGAAATTTTAGTATTAGGCAAAAAGAACATATCCGTTGTTACAAATATAAACATGCACATAAATCAAATTTTGCTAAACATTTGTTAGAACAAAATCACACATTAACATCTAATAATACAATTAAATTTTTACACTTTTCTGATAACAAAAATAAATTAAACATTTTAGAAGCTTTTGAAATTTATAAACACACAAAAAACAACATACCTTTAATGAATGAGCAAATTGATCTCTTAGATTCTCCTTTACTGAAGATTTTGGAATAAATATCTTTTTTAAAACACTGATAAGCGACTGACCTCCGACGGGTTGACTGGGGCCAGCTGCTTCACGCAGTGTTAAAATAATAGAATCAAGGAGTTACTATATTTTTGCATTTGTTATAATATTTTATAATAGCTTTTGACAATGGCACAATGATGCCGAAATACGTATAAAGCGAATAAATCTTGATATTTCCCGTTGAAATCGATATTTTATTTAATATTTATTATTTATTCAACAATATTGTTAATTAATTGTAATTATTTAAAACATGAACTGCTCAATAAATCAAGGCTTGAAAATTAATCGAACATATCATCGATATGATTTAAAAATAAAAAAATTGATAAACAGAATTAGTTATTACTTTGACAAATTAAAGAAAAAATTGAAGATCCAAAAGGAACTTGATAATAAATGTTTAAAATAAAAAAAAATTGGTAGTTTTTTCTACTTCACGCGATTACGTAGATCGAAACAGCAGCTTCAAATATTTTCCAATATTATTCCAATATTAGTCCAATATTATTTAATTCAATTGGAAATAATCAACGACAAGGTTAAATCTGATCTACAAAACCCAAATGGATGGTCGATGGAAAATTTACGAGGCCATTCAAACCAATGAATAATTATTCAATTCAAATAATAACTCGCAAGAAAGAACTGAAATCACAAGAATTCTTGTAGAAACATAAAATTATAAATCAATTAAACACTTACGCGAATCACTTATTCTAACCGCTTCTTTAAACTCAATTAAAAAATTTTATTGCAAAGAATTTACAAAATCTATGTATTCACATTGACGACCAAGCAGAAAGTATCTTGATCCTACACGAAAGAACGAACTAAATACTGCGCATCCTTCGGGGATTCAAATTATCAATAAATAAATTCTATATGAACGAAAGTAACCAATATATTTTTTATTTTATACATTCCTAATTGCAAAACGGAATGTTACAGAATATGAAGATTTGTTTAAAGGTGTTGGATGTTTAAAAGATGAGAAGTACCATATTAACTTAGTACCAAATGCAGAACCAGTGGTGCATGCTCCGCGTAAAATTCCTTTACCTTTATTAAGTCAATTAAAACGAACATTAAATGAGCTAGAAAAAGGTAGAATAATTATTAGTAAAGTAACAGAACCAACAGACTGGGTGAACTCGATGGTAATAGAACGTAAGCCCAATGGATCGTTGCGTATTTGTTTAGATCCAAAAGATCTTAATCTATACATAAAAAGAGAACATTTTTAGTTGCCGACATTAGATCAAATTAGTTCTAAATTAGCTGGTGCTCGATATTTTAGCACTTTAGATGCGATGAATGCTTTTTGGATGATAGAATTAGATGAAGAAAGCGCAAAGTTATACACTCTTTCAACACCTTATGGTAGGTATTGTTTCAACAGACTACCATATGGTATAAAATGTGCACCTGAAGTCTTTCACAGTAGATTTAAAAATATTTTTGATTTAGAAGGAGTTGATTTGTATATCGATGACATTATTGTATGGGGTTGTATTAGACAGGAACACGATGAACGCTTACAAAAGGTGTTAAATAAAGCCAGGTAACATAATGTTAAATTCAATAAAGAGAAATGTAAGATAGGTTTAGAGGAAATTAGTTTTATGGGACATAAAATTACAAACAATGGAGTTTGTCTAGATGAAAATAAAATTGTTGCAATTAGGGATATGCCTATACCAAAAGATAGGAAAGAAGTTCAAAGATTTTTGGGAATGATCACATACGTTGGTAGATTCATTAAAAACTTATCAACTTTAACTTCACCTTTAAGGGAACTTGTTAAAAAAGAGAATATTTTTCAGTGGGAATCTAAACATACGGAAGCATTCCTAAATTTAAAAAAGAGTTTAACAGAGGTGCCTGTTCTGCAGTACTTTGATGTAAACAAACATGTTGTTATATCAGTAGACGCCAGTAAAAATGGTGTAGGGGCAGTATTACTTCAAAATAAATTACCTTGTGCATATGCATCTCGTACATTAACAGAAACGCAAACTCGCTACGCACAAATAGAAGAGATAGAAATGTATGCAATTTTATTTGGGTGCGAAAAATGTCCCTACCCACTAACTCCGCCTAGGAAGTTGGCTGCTCATAAAGGGATGCGCTCATCAGACAGTGGACACCTGTATTCTTGTCCGACGCGTTTTGTAAAAGGGTATCGCGTCTAATAAGCAAAGCCACACTCCTGACACGAGAGCAGTCTAAGTGTCTGGAAGATAGACTGCCCGGCAGACCCGGAACCCGCCTTAGGCCCCTGGGGGGAAAACCAACATCCTTGAAGCGTGCCTCTCACGCCTTAGGGGGGGGAGGATTGTAGGACTAGCCAACCGAAGCTTGGGGTGTTGTGAATGGACTCCTCGGGGACTAGGTGGGGGAAGGTATGGACTGTCGGCTCCGTACCGGCGCGATCCCCACTACGGAAAATCACAGGGCGTTCTACACGAACGTGTGAATAAATCGGCTAATTACAACAGACATAAATAACGTAAAGATGGAGGAAATCTTCAGAAGAGAAATGGAGGTCATTAAAGAGCGAGTTACCGTAGAGAGCGCGAGAGATTTGACAGGACTAGTCGGCCAGCTAACCAGAGAGTCAAAGCAAACCAAAACCAACCTCGGAAAATTTTCCGAAGACCTAATGAATGCAGCGATAGAGATCAACCAACGAATCGGGAAACTGGATATGGCAAATGAACTAGGCACGCTGATGCAGAAAGAGCTGGCAGACATTAAGGAAGGAATAGAAGGCGCACAGCGCCCAAGCTACGCAAACGCCACCAAAACGCAAGAGGGGGGGATAAACACCCCAGGTATTAAAAGAGACATTCCCAGGAAAAGCACCACCAAGGAAATAGAAACCAGCGACGACACCCAGAAAGTGGCAATGGCCAAAATAAATGACAGAGCGAATGCCTACAAGATAGCTAAAATAACTCGCACCAAGAATACAGGAATAATAATTGAATCGCCAGACGAGAGCATAGAGAACATTTTAAACGACCGAGAGATAACAAACGCAGGCCTGAAAGGTAGCAAGCTAGAAAAGATGAAGCCAAGATTAGCATTATACGACGTCCCAGCTCATTTAAAAGAGGAATAAATGATTGACACAATCACCAGCCAAAATTTAAACCAGCTCAAATTCGGGTACACTGGGTACTTGAAGTCTCGACGACAGTAAGGGACGAGATCAGGTACAAGCAACAAAATAGGATATACACAGACAACACAAGACACACAGTAAAGGATTACATAAAGGTCACACCATGGTATAAATGCCAAGGGTATGGCCACATAGCAAAGGTCTGCCAGTATGAGACCAAATGCGGAAAATGCGCGGGTACGCACGAAACCAGAGATTGCAGAGTGAGGGAGAGGAACCTCCAATGCATCAACTGTGTAAATGGTAAAGAACAAGCTAGGAATTCCAGGCATGCGACGGACTCCGACAAATGTCCAGTTTAGAAAAGAAAGCTCAACCAGCACTTAAACAACATAGACTTTTATGGGTAGTCAAGCCATAAAAGGAATAAAGATCAACCTGCAAAACAGCAAACTAAGCACTGGAGCTACAAAATACCATCATGAAACATAAACTAGACCTGGTGTTAGCTCAAGAGCATTATACGTACCAAAACGGCCAAACACAACAGCAAGAAATGCCTTGATTCGGCAACGAACTAAAGAGAAACGGTAGGTTCTACGCAGCAATAATCATTGCAAATAGCGACTTGGATGTACTGGCACACCCATACCAAAGCACCACGCACATGGCGACGATAACAATTACAACATCGAGCGAGGAAGTCAGAAGTGTATACTGCCCCCCAGCTGAGGACATCCCACCCTACCTCGAAAACATCGGAAATCACGAACACGGCAAACATTAAAATGATACTCGGGGGTGACTTCAATGCCAAGTCGGAGCTATGGAACGCACACACAATTAATGAAAGAGGGCAGCGAATGATTGAATTTATTGAATGGAAAGAGCTTGAAATAATCAACGAACCAGGACAATCTCCAACTTTCCAGTCAAGTAGAGGAAACAGTAATATCGACATAACACTAACCAGCGGCAATTTAGCGGTCTTTACCGGGAAGTGGATAGTGCACCCACTCGAAAGCAACAGCGACCACAATTTGATAACCTTTTGTGCCCTGACATAAGCCTGTCACGAAAAAAGTTGCGGAAGTATACAACTTAAGCAACTACAACCAGGACGATCTCCACGAAAAAACCACAAACCTATTGAATGATCTGGAAAGGAGGCCATAGCAGCCAACAAAAGAACATACAGGGTGATTTCTAACGTACGGAGGAAACTGAAAGTGCAAGTAGAGGGGACCGAAACATAGTTTTTTTTACAATAAACTTTTGATCAAAATGGAATAACAAGAAAGTTACAACAGTTTAAAGTTCTTATAAACTTGAGGACTTTTTTAATGAAATACGGTAATTATTTACGTTTTGAATTAAACTTTTGTATATTTGTAAGTTAATTAAAGAAAATTTAGTAAAAAATTTTATAAGACGAAAGTTATGGCTATTTAAAGTGTTCTTTAAAATATTCAATTATAGGTGCTCGTTTATTGACAACCGCTGATTTACATAATCTGATCATGTAGGTGAGTCAAAATTACAGGAGCAATTTATCAGATTGTGTGAGAAGTGTTTCTGATGAAAAAGCGAATACAATAAGCTCAGCGGTACTCAAAACGTGGGCGTTAAATTATAAGAACTTCAAATTGCTGTAACTTTCTTGTTATTCGATTTTGATCAAAGTTTATTGTAAAAAATACTATGTTTTGGTCCCCTCTACTTGTCCTTTCAGTTTCCTCCGTACGTTAGAAATCACCCTGTATAGACGAAAGAATATCCCTGCTGACCACAGGAATGCAAAGGATATGCGACCGAGTCCTCAACAAGAGGAAGAAATACATAGGGAAACCAATATGGTGGACAGACAGAGTGGAAGAAGCTAAATACAAAAGCAGAAGGGCAAGAAAGCTAATGCACAACGCCGCCAACCATCAAGATAGACAAATTCACGCAAACAGGTACGAACAAGCCAAGAACAGCCTCAAAATTATAATGTACGAAGCAAAAAACAAATCTTGGGACAGAATTCGCAAAAAATAACCTGGAAACGAACCCGTGGGGGACCATCTACAAACTCTCGGCAACAAACTTAGAACAAGGCATATCAAAACAACACTTAAAGATCCAGCCAGCAATAGATACACAAATAGTCTAGAAGAAACAGCAGTAGTAATGCTGGAGCAGATGTTTCCAGAAGATCGACAAGAAAACGTCGATAACCAGCATCAGAGGGACAGACAAAGGGCAGCAGCAACCACAGGCGACATGGATACAGACACAGTGATAACAGAAGCCGACGTGCTACAGGCGACTATGAGGATCAAACCCAAAAAAGCCCCAGGCAGAGATAACCTGCACGGAAAAATAATCCCAACAACCATCCACATCACAGCAGACTATCTAGCCAGGATAATGAACGATTTTATGACCATAGGATATTTCCCAGCAGAATGGAAATTTGGGAAGCTCACCACCATCATGAAAGGGCAAGGAAAAGACTCGAGAGAAGTAAAGTCATGGCGCCCAATTACCTTATTACCCGAAGTAGGGAAAATAAAAGAGTATTAAAAGAGGAAATCACACAGTTTGACTGGAAGGCCTCCATCACGAACAACAATATCCTAACCTAACCTAACCTAACCTAACCTAACCTAACCTAACCTAACCTAACCTAACCTAACCTCTGGTGGCCGTCGGTCATCCAAAGGCTACACAACAGAAACCTGCCACACAAGATACACAAAATAATTAAAGCTACCTAAAAGACAGGAGAATCGAATATCAAACAGAGGTCAGAACAGTCCAAAGAGAACTCACCAAAGGATGCCCGCAAGGCTCAATACTCGGACCGTTCCTATGGAACACCATAGTCGACCTGCTTTTAGAGACACAAGCAAACGAAACCTTCATCGCATACGCGGACGACATAGTTACAGTAGTCAGCGCAGATAGCAGACGTCAACTGGAAGAGAATACCAGAGAGGCGACACTAGAGCTTGAATCATGGACTGCTAGGAACAGGTTGACCATCTTGATACAAAAAAACCAGTTACATGATAGTTAAAGGCAACCTAAGAAGAAATCCAGTTGTCCATATAAACAATCAAGCAATAGCAAGATCCACCATCACTAAGTACCTCGGGGTCCACATAGGCTATAAACTACAATTCGGACCACACATCCTACAAACTACTAGAAAGGTCAAAACACTAATACACTCACTCAACAGGCTCACATAAGAAAAACATGGGGCTCCCCACCCGACACCCTAAGGATCTGGGCGCGTCAGGCTTGGTCGAAGCGGGTACCGGCTCACGTGCCGGGCCTGGGCGAGAAATTCAAACAAGCGCGGGTAAACGGCGGGAGTAACTATGACTCTCTATGACACTCGTGTCACGGTGTCAGAGTCGTTTGAGTTGCGAAGAGTTGCTCCAAAGTTTAGTCGAAGCATCCGCCGAGATTATTCCTAGGTCTGATTCTCCGATCTCTCTCGTATCTTTCCTGTGATCAAGTGTCTGCCCTAGCAGCTGAGTGCCTTGTGCGTATCAGTGGTTCCGTAGGAGGGTATCCTTGGATGCCTCGTTCCCTACAACCGGGAGTCGGGTAGCGCCAAGCTACGCAGGCGACTTGCTGTGATTTTGACTTTCATAGCAGAAGGACCGATCTGAGCCTAATCCCCCGGAAGTCAGAGGACTAAAAAGCCCATTTGCAGCAGCATGGAACAGTTCTGGTGCTTTTTTAACACCGTCCCGGGGTCTTTTAACCAACAGTTTTTCGTTGGTGAAGTACCACTCCGACATTTTAAAATGGTCGGCGTCAGCGTCTGTGGCCAGGAGCTTTGGGTCAGAGGCCGGTGTTAAAGGTGCATATTAGACGAAGGCCTTGTAGGGGAAGGAACCCAGAATTGTCTTGTCCTGTGTGGGAACGTGTGGCCGACCTATGCGGGAATGCGTCAGCATCTTAAGAAGGCCCACGAGAGTATAACAGGGACTTAGATGAAGAGGCCGCCATTCCACCGGCGGACCCTTCATGATGGAGCGAAGAGCTTCTGGCCTGGGATAGGGCGGAGGTGAATTACACGGGAAGGTTTGATAATATCCACCTTGCTCAACTCTTCCCTAGCAGGACCAAGGAGGCTATTAAAAGCCGATGTTTGCAGGCCAATATGCGTGCGTTGGCGCGTGATTTGGCTGCGGGTAGGCAGACGGAGGAGATCGGCCGTGATCTCTTTGAGGAGGTTGAGCGTGATAGAGAACAACTGTCGATTCACAACCGGCAAGAGGAGTTTGCAGAAACTGTTGATGAGCCTCTTGCCATAGCTGTGCCCTCAGGACAGACTGTAGGCTGTAGTAGCGCTTTAGCACTAGAATCCGACTCTTCGGAATCCGATTCGGAACATTCAACAAGGGGGACTAATATGCAACTACGTCCTGGAAGAACGTTAGCCATTCGAGGCCCAATAGGAAGCTCTCGCTTATCGCGAAGCCCGCCAACACCGGGAACTTCGGAAGTGGGGTCAGGGGGTCGTCCTAACCAACCTGGGACTGCTGGTCCTTCCAGTACTGCACCAGGATACAACGATGCAGAAACGCCGTCGTCCCTCATTTTCAGGGTCCGGCGGGGTCCTGTCCGTCCACTGAGAAGGCAGGTTACCCCGCCATCGCCGTCGAGTGCAGGTAGCTACACAAGACTGGACGATATCGAGGTGTCCCCTGGTTCCAACGCGACGACCCCCCTCAATTCCGCAACTCCTCAGCGATAACCGATTCTAAACGCTGACGCCGTAGTTAGGCACGCTGGTGCCTGGGACGACTGGACACAGACGGATCGTGCTGTGATCCAAGCTAACATCAATTGTGGTGTTAAGCAGGGCGACCCCCTATCCCCGATTCTTTTCAATCTTATCATGGACGAATTGGTAGACAAACTAGAGAGCTCCGACCTGGGTTTACGGCTTAATGACCACCTCGATGTGGCATGTCTTGCCTACGCCGACGACGTTATGCTAGTCAGCGACACTTGTGATCGTTGCCAACGCCTTCTGATGATAGCAGTGGACTTGTTCACTAGTCGAGGGTTGAGTCTTAATCCAACCAAGAGTGTAGCTCTTGCTGTTCATTTGGTCCCGGGTAAGAAAGTACTTTTTACAAGCTCCGTTTCGCGTTCCAATTGCAGAGGATAGGCGTGGCGCCTCTGTAGCCATACCAGAAGATAGTTTTGGTAAAGAGGTTCCTCATACCTAGCGTTAGCCCGTTGCTAACCAATACTCCCGTGACGAAGGGTCTACTTAAAGAAGCTGATAAGTATTTCGGTCCGCAAGTACCTCCATCTGAACCGGACCTGTGCGGATGCCTTTATCCACACTCCAACCCGTCTCGAAAACATCGGAAATCACGAACACGGCAAACATTGAAAAAAACGGATTGGTCTGATGTCTACAATGCCGACACTCCATAAACATCATTCAGCAACTTCTTCACACACTTTTACTACGCGTTTGAAGTACCTTTCCCAATGGTAAATGTCCAAGTGCGTAACAAGAAATAGTTCAACATAAATGGATAAACCAAGAAATACTAGAGAAGAAGAAAATCTTAAACACATGCATAACCATGTACGACAACATAATACAATACAGGCAAGAGAGGAACTTGGATGTGGATTTCTGTGGATGTCCGTGAATTTCTGTGGATGTTTGTGGATTTCTATGGATGTCCGTGGATTTCCATGTATGTTGAAGTCGTAAGTGCGCGTGCGCAAATGCGCGCACACGTCCCGATATTAGCTTTATTTGTAAACAAAGTCAAGTAGCTGTATATGGTTTGTGGTTGGCAAGTGCATGTGTGCAGGTTAAAATGGACCTCGAGCTTAAACCCGAGTCCAGAGAGGACTGCTTTAGTGAAGTTGAAAAGGTTCGAAAGATTTGCATACCTGTTTCGTTGAAAAATGTGTTAAAAATCAATGGATGCAATAATGCAGCAATCTCGTGCGATATTTCGGAGGAAGATTTAGAAGAGATGCGGAAATTTATGGTATCCGAGACAGCTCTCGATTTAATTCCAAAAAGTGAATATGAACAATTTTACGGAATTTTTCATAAGGGTCCAAAAAAATTCAAATTCTTACTTGGACATAAGAAGCTGCTACTATTAATTTAAAAATTTTTCAAAGATAAATTCCAAAAAGAGAACGTAGAATCCAAGGCTGAACAAAGCACATTGAGTAGATCGATATGCAGCACTCCAAGTACCTCATCTGATGTGTTTTCAGAGAATTTAGTATTTGATGATAAACAGGACAGAGATCAGAAAAAAAGGTAAGCAGGAAATATTTGAATACATTATCTAACTAAATAGTGTATGTTCCAATAGGGTCACATTTGCACGCCCCGATTCACGCTGTCAACTCGGTTTTAAATTTAACTAAAGAAAATACACAAGTTTCTCAAACGGTGAGAAACTGGATCAAGGGTAAATGTACCAACGATGAGCAATGGTACTACTTCAAAAATTAATTTTTCAACATCTCCTTCGAAACAAAACTAAATATTCGGGACGAATTGTGCTCTACTATGACATGTTACTGCAAGGGCAAATATCAAATAATAAAGTCCGCTCAAAAAGTGAACTACTCCCAGCGATGGGTAGAAGCGGTGGTAGACAAAAAAAGCCGGTCACAGGTATTGCCTGCTGGCATATCATTGGAAAATGACTGTACTTTGGATTGTACAAATAATGAAAGTGAAATAAAGAAACAACAGGGAATAATGAAATTCATCACGGTGTTAAGGCCAAGTACTCGGTCAAGTAGTAGTACTCAATCTAACCCTGAGCTGGATTTTTCTAAACTTGGTTCTGAACGAGTCAGCGTGACTAAAAGCAAGACTCAAACACAGCCAACTACACAAAACGAGTCTCAATTTAATGTCGACGTTGTAGAAAATAGCAGTTTATCACCGAAATATACACACGAAACTAGTGCACAAGATGGGACAGATCCACCAAAGATTAACATTTTGAGTAACCAAGTAATTGTCCAAGCAATGGTTCATTCTAGCGCTGATAACAAAGGTTTCCTTGAAATTTTGTCCAATAATGAAACACCCGAGGAAATCCCAAAGGATTTGTTTTCTAATGAAAAGAGGAAATGGACATCCGAAAAATATCAAAGAAATAAGAGGGCAAGAAGAAAGCGTGAGGACGAAGTCACAAATCAGACAGTTTTGACTTCATTTTTTCCTTTGCTTAGCACAGTGGAAAAAGAAATTGAAAGTATTATGGGTAATGTTATTCATGGAGATGAAAGTGAATCAGTGGTTGCTAGCCTTAATACAACGATAGAAGCACTAGCACAGTTTAATGGAGAGCCTTCAGCAAATCATAGAAGCCAATTGTTAAAGATGTTAATTGATATTTATATCCAAAATTCGAGCAGTTCCAGCAGTCGCTTTCATTACAATCATGTTGTTAAAAAATTTTCATTGTACTTATTTTACATCGGGGGAAGACTATTGTATGAAACGATGTATGAAAATATGAAAGGTGTTTTACCGTCAATAAGCACTTTAAACAACCATGTGGCTAAGACTGGTAAGACGGCCAAAAATTTTTGCAGAAAATATTAGCAGCTAAAGAAATGGGAAGAAATATTAAATATGAAGATATCTTTAAACACGAACTGTCAACTTACTCAATGTCTCTTGCACCTAACGGAGTAATATCCACCCCTTCAAATAAATCTATGCATTACGATATATTTCAGAAACATTTAACGTTTGTTGTATAGACTTGCCATTGGGAAACTATAAAACATGCCACATTTTTGATGGGGTGGCATTGGTGCAGGGCATTGACAAACCTGCCAACGTCAAATGGTTTGGAGATTATGCAAATATTTTTAAATTAATTGTTTAAAAACGCCTACAATGCTGAGAGAATAGATTTAGTAATGGATCATTATAACGATCTTTCAATAAAGAATTGCACACGACAGAAAAGAGAACTCGAGGAAACTATAGAGCGATTGACAGTCCAGATACATCATTACCTCAACAATAGCATTTGTTTAATCATTCAATTTTCAATAAAAACCAACTCACCAATTTTTTCAATAATCAGCTATACGAACATCCTTTATTAAATTTGGCACTACTTACTAGAGTCGGAGTTAATCAGGATTTAGATGAAGAAGTTTTAAATGAAATGATGTCGTTAAATTTGTTATCAAACTGCATATTAAAGCCTATCAACAAATTGCCTCCAACTTTGCATAGTTTATAACAACATTGTTGTCGTGTCCACGATCAGACAAAAATATGGCTGAACAGTACGATACCCAAACCATCTTTGCAGAATTTATTAAATTGCGAAAATGAATAGTTAGTAGCTGTATTGACAACTGAGACAATATTACCAGAGGATATTTCTGTTCTGAATACTTGCAGTTGTAAAAAAAAGTATACATAGGTACTAAATTACTTATTGCAGTGGTGCCTATCTAGTAATATAGTATATTTAAATTTTAAATTAATAAATTTTTATTTCACGGTGTGCAGGACCTCTGTCTTCCTATAAGAGAAAACGAATGAACTGTG
The DNA here is from genome assembly GCA_963082805.1 of Hemicrepidius hirtus. Lineage (NCBI taxonomy): Eukaryota > Metazoa > Arthropoda > Insecta > Coleoptera > Elateridae > Hemicrepidius > Hemicrepidius hirtus. Next base: position 2,011,245 of record OY720167.1, read on the forward strand.
TTGGCTCCTGCAATAATGTATGGCCCAATTAACATGTGCCAATAAGGGCAATAGTAATATTCGCCGTATATTTGCCCCTGAAGATATATTATCTGACAATGAGACAAGTTCTGACTCTGCATAATAGCTCTACGTAAATAAACTTTCCTATCGTATAATTAAAGGTATCAATAATTCTTACAGGAGAGTATTTCTACCCCAGTATATTCCATTTTATACTCGATTTTGTTATGTATCTACTAGACTATAAGTAAATAAAATAAGCCCTTTCTTCTCCCTGATTAAGGGTTGCCTGTTGCACACTATTATCATTAATGACATTATTTTTCTTATTTTTAACTTAATGCTTATTCAACAAAACTTCTACACTACCTGCTAATATTCCGTATTTACAATTATTATTATTATTGAAAATATCATAGAAAAATCTAATTACCATTAATAATAGTCAAATCAAGTCGTCGAACTGCAGATTTACTAATAAAGTGACGTAAACTGTATGGAAATAGGCAAATGTCGGCCCTATATGCGCGCTGACACGTACAGTCGTTTTTCGACTGACCGGCCACGGCAATCCGCACCTTCCTCGCGTCTTCACGGCCGGTAGCGGCGGCACTACATGGTGTTACAATTTTCAATTTTTTCACGAAACTATCTATCGAAGAATTTGAAAAAAGCAATGTAATCCTGGATCTTAGATCTAGAACGTTTGTAGAAGCAATTTTTTTGATTAACTTAAAGGTTCTTGGAGTTAAGACAAGTTATAGAATATCACAATTATGACTTTTCAGGGCGATCGTTTATTCATCAAGGCGCTCCATATGAAAGCATTGCGCACGGTATTTTTAAAATTCAAAAAAAAATATTTCGGATTAAAATATTGACATGAGAATTTAACTGAACCGACCAGGTGACATAGATCTAAAAACGAGAAATTTTTTTTTTAATTTTTGGAAAATCAGCCCCAGCCACCCCCTGCACACGACGATTTTTGGACGACCAGGTGATTTTGCATTCTTAAGGGATGGGGAATGATTTCCAGTGGGTCTCACATTTTAGCAACAAAGTGCAAACGGGATGACACGATAGAAGAAGATTATTAACTATTATTCAGCAGAAAGATAAGGCAATAAGCTACCTGGAAGAAACAGTAAAATCTCTAAATCAACAAATATCTTTACTAAACCTCATGCAACCGTTTTTATCAAACAATAATGTGAACATCAGTGTGCATAAAAATCCGCCACCTAGTGACCAAATTAAACCAGATCGCAAAGAGTGTCCAAAGTCAAGTGAAACATCGACCAAGGCCACACCGACAAACAATTCAACGCCATCGTATTCTTCAAGTGCGAAAACAAACATTCCTAAAAACAATGACGGCGAAGTCACAAAGAAGATAACAGAAAAAGATGTATCGGCCGGTCTGTTATTAGCGCAATCACATGCAGTATGTAACAGTACCATGGCTTTAGGTAAAAATGCGAGCGAGGGAAACTGGAACACTGTTGTCAAGAAAAGAAATATTAACAAAAATAAAAAACCGATTGTCGGTACGCAAGCTGAAGATACGACAAGCAACAAATTGAAATCGGTTCCTAAATCTACGTTCCTACACGTAAGCCGATTATCACCGGACACGAAGAATTCAGATTTAATCGACTTTCTGAGTCCGAAAATTACCGTGGTGTACTGTGAAAAAATAAACGCGAAACACCCACTTATCTATTCATCCTTTAAATTAGGTATCAATGACTCAGAAGCAGACAAAGCTTTAAATCCGGCCCTGTGGCCAGTAGGTGTAACAGTGAACCGTTTTTTTCACAAGAAAGTGACATCTCTCCAAGAGAGGTGAACACATCAGACCTACCCCAACTCGGGGCACAAACTCCGTCCACCAGTGTAAATAATTACCAAGTACTATATCTAAATTGCCAAACGCTAAACACAGTGACAGAAGACTTAATTACCTCATCATATCTTAGTGAAGATAATAAACCTAAATTTTTGTGCCTCAGTGACACGGGTCGCAAAGAGCACGAAATGAAAAGCATCTGTTTTCACGGATACGAGAAGGCCGCCAGTTACTCAAGATCGACTGCAAAATGTGGAGGCGTAGCAATCTTCAGTCAAACAGAGATAAGATGCAAGGCGCTGAAACTGCAAGACGTCTGCAATGATCGAGATTTCGAAATGTGCGGCGTTTCCTGGAACCTACAATCAAATCTACAATCCATCATGTTAGTATGTCACAGGTCTCCAGGTGTAGGAGATTTCAATGTTTTTTGTGATAAATTAAGTGACGTATTAGATCGTCTGTTTCAACCTAATGTAGTTCTATGTGTAGGGGGCGACTTTAACGTGGACCCCATAAGAGACAAGAACGAGTACAGCAAACTAAAGGGCATTTTTATTAGTTACAATCTTTTCAATGTAGTAACGGAACCAACCCGCGGTAACTACATGATAGATCACATTTTTTGCAATAATATCTTAAACTTTCATTGTTCTGTCGAAAATAACATTATTTCAGATCATAGAAGTCTGCTATTAAATATAAAACATATAAATATGCACAATAAGTCAAGGAAAAATCTGGTGAGTAAAAGAAATTTCTGCGACAATAATGTACTTTGTCTTTACGAGGCTTTGATCAACGAATAATTTATTTCAAAAATCGAATATAAACGAGGCGTACGAGTTGTTTGGTAACATTTTCCTATTTCACTTTAATATACATTGCCCTCTTAAAAAACAAAATTCAAAAAACGAAAATAGTAACCTCTGGGTAAATAATCAGGTCAAACAATCGAGTAAAAACTTAAAAGACCTGTTTCTACTCAAAAACGAGTATCCGGCGCTAACAGCTGCTAAGCAACGCCATACGCGCCTCGTGGCAGATAGCAAAAAATCTGTCTAATAAATCTGTCCGGATGCTTTCCGGATAACCTGAAAACTGCCAAAATAATCCTGATTTTTAAAAATGGGTGCAGAAATAAAGTAGAAAACTATAGACCAGTAGCGCTTACGTCGTTCTTTTCAAAAATACTCGAATACAGTTTTTTAATGAGATTTGAACCCTATCTGGAAAACAACAAAATTCTGAGCAATAAGCAATTTGGATTTAGCTCCAACCAATCTACAATGTCCGCCGTCCATACTCTTTACCAAGACACGATTACGCACATAGATAACAGTGAATGCCCAGTTGGTATTTTTTGCGACCTAACCAGGGCATTCGACTGTAGCCATTATTCATGTAGAAACTTATTTACCGATTTAGGAATTTTAACACTCACAAATATTTTTATACTAGAAACCGTCATGTACATCTATGGGAATAGGGAAAAGTTCCAAACAAATGCGTGCTTCCACAATATAAATACAAGACACAGAGATCATTACAGAACGCCTTTTTGTAATCTCTCGGTAGCAAAAAACTCTACTTACTGCTTAGGACTGAAAATTTATAATAAAATGAGCAATTACATAGAAATTGGTGGTCAAAGCACAAAAACTCTTAAACGTTCTCTAAAGAAATTTCTTTTAACACACAATTTCTATGATCTAGAGGAATTTTTTAATCTTTAATAATTTAATTGATGTGATGTTTATAATTAGTGTACTGCATGTATTTTTAAACTTATAAGTAGTATTATAATATTATATGTAAAATTGACGTCTTCTATACTTACCATGTAAGTCAAAAGAAAAAATAAACATATTATTATTATTATTATTATTACTCTACTAAAATAAGTGATTTCTAAAATAAGTTAATTTTTCCAAAAAAACAATTTTTTTTGCGAAGAAATGGTATGGTAGGTACTGTTACAAAGATTGAAATCAAAGTAATTGTTCGAACTGGCCACCTTGTTCTTAACAATAGGCGATGCGATTTCGAAATTCGGTGCAAAAATTTCTGAGTGTTTCGGGGGGTATTAGTCTGATTCCATCCCGAATTCTTTCTTTCAAGTTCTCAATAGTACCTAACCGATTAAGTAGACCTTGAGATACCCCCAAAGAAAAAAGTCCAAAGGCGTCAAGTCGGGAGACCGCGCCGCGCCGGTCGCTCAATGAATCCTCGCCTGCCTATCATTCAAATAATCCCGTACCACTGCGGCAAAATAATAAGAATCTTGATTCTCTCTGATTCAGTTAAACGTCGAACCATTCTAAACTCCAATCTGAATTGGGGTTCAGGTGTTTTCAGGATAAGCCAACATGGTTTATAGTGAGTTCCAGAATGGATAAGAACCATGCCAACATCGTTTCCTCAAAAAAGTAAATAAAATAAACTTATTTTAGAAATCACTTATTTGATTACATTCAAATCTTAATATCTCTGAAACAATCAGTCTGAATACCATAAATGTTGATATTTTTGAATTCAGAATTTCATTATCTATCCAAATCTGCCAAAACATTTAAAAAAATATCGATGACGCCACTGCTTGAAACCGGAAAACGGTAGAAAAATGAAAATTATCTCAAAATGTTTTTTTTTAAATAAATCAATTAGACGTGTCAAACCGTTTTTCTTTAAATTTGCCGAGAAAAGAATTATTTTCATTATTCTAAACTTTATGCGCGCACTGTATATTTTTACCATATACCTAGTACTTTCTATACTGCTGACATGCTATCTTCACAATATGAGGCCTGCACTGGTTGAGTTATGGTTGCCCCCTCAGTGAACCCCAATTTAAAAGGCTACCGCCGCCACTGAACGGGGGTGCAAAGACCCAAAACTCCTTCTTACACCGTGGGCGAGGTGCATCGCGCATTAGCACCTTTAGTGAAAGTTAGTTTCTTCAGCTATTAAGCTGCAAAGAGCCACCCTTCTACCATTAATCTGTTATAGGGTGAGCAGCAATTGGAGAATACATTACATAAATTGGAAATTATATGGAAATTAGCAGCCAATAAATCATAAATCAAGAAACAAAGGAAGCACATAAGTTTCAGTAAAAAGAATTGGTATAGGTATTTAACGTTCGCTTTTATAAAAGCTTCATCAAAAATAAAATGAAATTTAAATAAACAATATTAAATTAAAGTTTAGCATGTTAATTAGTAAAAAATGTAATATTAAAAATTATATTATATAATTTATTGACATTCTCAAGCGTCACTTTGTTGAAATCCATGATTATATAAATAATAAATATTAAATAAAATATCCATTTCAACGGGAAATATCAAGATTTATTCGCTTTATACGTATTTCGGCATCATTGTGCCATTGTCAAAAGCTATTATAAAATATTATAACAAATGCAAAAATATAGTAACTCCTTGATTCTATTATTTTAACACTGCGTGAAGCAGCTGGCCCCAGTCAACCCGTCGGAGGTCAGTCGCTTATCAGTGTTTTAAAAAGATATTTATTCCAAAATCTTCAGTAAAGGAGAATCTAAGAGATCAATTTGCTCATTCATTAAAGGTATGTTGTTTTTTGTTAAAATGTTTAATTTATTTTTGTTATCAGAAAAGTGTAAAAATTTAATTGTATTATTAGATGTTAATGTGTGATTTTGTTCTAACAAATGTTTAGCAAAATTTGATTTATGTGCATGTTTATATTTGTAACAACGGATATGTTCTTTTTGCCTAATACTAAAATTTCTAATTGTTTGACCTATATATACTGAATCACAATGTGAACAATTTAATTTATAAATACCTGATTTTAGCAAATCATTAATTTTGTCTTTATAGAATATTTTTATTTGTTTTAAAAATGACTTTATATTTATTTGTGTTATTTATAATTTTAGCAATCTTTTCTGAAATTTTACCAAAATATGGAATTGAAACGTATTTTAATGTTTTATCAGTGTTATTAATGGAATAAACTTTTTGAATAGCTAATTTATAATTTTTCTTTTTAATTAAAGTGTCAATAAGTGTAGTGTTATAACCATTGCTATATGCAATTTGTTTAATAATTGAAATTTCTCTATTAAAATTATTTTTATCTAAAGGAATTGTTAGAGCTCTGTGTACTAAAGATTGATATGCTGCTAATTTATGTGTATTATGATGACAAGAGTTATGTGGTATGGTAATATCAGTTTGTGTAGGTTTCCTATAAATTGAGTATTCGAGTATGTTTTCTGAATTAATTTTTATGTTTAAGTCTAAAAAGTTAATAGATCTGTTTTGTTCAATTTCTAGTGTAAATTTAATTTTTTGGTGTAAAGTATTAATAAAAATTAAAAAGTCGTCAATGTATTCGAAAGAACTATCAAAACATGCCAAAATATCGTCAACATAACGAAACCAAAATACAATTTTATTTGATAGATTTGATTCAAATATTTGATCTTCTATATTTTCCATAAAAATATTAGCCAATAGTGGTGAAATGGGACTACCCATTGGTAACCCATCTTTCTGAAGATAAATTTTATCATTAAAAATAAAATAATTTTGATTAATACAAAGTTCAAATAATTGAATCAACTCTATCCTTTTTGTTAATTCAATGTTATTGTTAACTAAAACATTTTCTAATAAAGGAATACATTCCTGTGGGGGTTCAGAATCAGAGACAATTTGCACATTTACTTAAAGGTACTATACACAGAACTAGTTAACAAATTACATAACATTGAATTTGACATTTTTGATAATGACATTAGAGAATTAGTTAGTAAAATTAAATTTTTAAAAAATATAATACCCAAAAAGATAAAATTTCTAGATTAGAACGAGAACAAAAATCTATTGAACCTAAAAAACCTAATAAAATTATAAATTTTCATCCTCGTGTACTAAATTTATCTAACATAATATTTAATGACAAAGAAATGACGTTTCTAAATAAAGGTTTTAAATTTTCCACTTTTCCAAAATTAGATAATAATATAAAAGAAATTTTAGCAGTCAATTCTGAAAATATTATAAAAGAGAGGCATTTAAATTATGCAAAGTCTCAAATTTCTAATTTATTAAAAAGAATTTCGATAAACGATAAATTTAGATATAATACAAATAATAATATTTCATTAATTAAATCAATTAAGGAAAAAGTTAGAGTAAATAATTTAATTTCTGTTAGGGCAGATAAGGGAAACACTTTAGTATTTTTACCTAAAAATGATTATTTAGAAAAAGTCAATGATTTTATAACAGATTCTAATCTAGAAATTTTAAATAGAGATCCAACAAATAAATACCAAAACCAAATAAAACAAACAATTAAAAATTGTGAAATTACTTTAACACCATACGAGAAACACAACATAATATATCCAAATCCACAACCACCAAAATTATACGGTTTAGTTAAAATACATAAACCTAACATTCCTATTAGACCTGTAGTTTCATACATACATGCACCAAACCACATGCTAGCTAAAACATTAAATAATATAATTAATAATTTAGGATACACTCCAAAATATTCAGTTAAAAACACTTCTGAATTGATTAATAAATTAAGTAACATTAGCTTACCATCACTATGTAAAATAGTTAGTTTTGATGTTACGAGTATGTTTTCACAAATACCCCCACAGGAATGTATTCCTTTATTAGAAAATGTTTTAGTTAACAATAACATTGAATTAACAAAAAGGATAGAGTTGATTCAATTATTTGAACTTTGTATTAATCAAAATTATTTTATTTTTAATGATAAAATTTATCTTCAGAAAGATGGGTTACCAATGGGTAGTCCCATTTCACCACTATTGGCTAATATTTTTATGGAAAATATAGAAGATCAAATATTTGAATCAAATCTATCAAATAAAATTGTATTTTGGTTTCGTTATGTTGACGATATTTTGGCATGTTTTGATAGTTCTTTCGAATACATTGACGACTTTTTAATTTTTATTAATACTTTACACCAAAAAATTAAATTTACACTAGAAATTGAACAAAACAGATCTAATAACTTTTTAGACTTAAACATAAAAATTAATTCAGAAAACATACTCGAATACTCAATTTATAGGAAACCTACACAAACTGATATTACCATACCACATAACTCTTGTCATCATAATACACATAAATTAGCAGCATATCAATCTTTAGTACACAGAGCTCTAACAATTCCTTTAGATAAAAATAATTTTAATAGAGAAATTTCAATTATTAAACAAATTGCATATAGCAATGGTTATAACACTACACTTATTGACACTTTAATTAAAAAGAAAAATTATAAATTAGCTATTCAAAAAGTTTATTCCATTAATAACACTGATAAAACATTAAAATACGTTTCAATTCCATATTTTGGTAAAATTTCAGAAAAGATTGCTAAAATTATAAATAACACAAATAAATATAAAGTCATTTTTGAAACAAATAAAAATATTCTATACTCTCTTTTCAATGCTAAAGACAAAATTAATGATTTGCTAAAATCAGGTATTTATAAATTAAATTGTTCACATTGTGATTCAGTATATATAGGTCAAACAATTAGAAATTTTAGTATTAGGCAAAAAGAACATATCCGTTGTTACAAATATAAACATGCACATAAATCAAATTTTGCTAAACATTTGTTAGAACAAAATCACACATTAACATCTAATAATACAATTAAATTTTTACACTTTTCTGATAACAAAAATAAATTAAACATTTTAGAAACTTTTGAAATTTATAAACACACAAAAAACAACATACCTTTAATGAATGAGCAAATTGATCTCTTAGATTCTCCTTTACTGAAGATTTTGGAATAAATATCTTTTTAAAACACTGATAAGCGACTGACCTCCGACGGGTTGACTGGGGCCAGCTGCTTCACGCAGTGTTAAAATAATAGAATCAAGGAGTTACTATATTTTTGCATTTGTTATAATATTTTATAATAGCTTTTGACAATGGCACAATGATGCCGAAATACGTATAAAGCGAATAAATCTTGATATTTCCCGTTGAAATCGATATTTTATTTAATATTTATTATTTATATATTATATAAGATCTGTAAGAAACAAAATTGACATAATATAGAATAATGAAGCGAATACTTGTTTAATATGTTATGATAATAAAAATTATAAATGATATAATGAAAAAAGTAATTTTTGATCAAGAAAATCAAAATATTTTTCAAAAACCAAAATAAATTATGTTAGTTTATATACTCGAAGATTGCTATGAAATATATAATAGTAGAATTATATAGGTTGTTATTTTGAGAGTTTGTAACGAATATGTTTAATAGAATAAATGTCAATGATTATAAATTATAAATCAAATTTTGCTAAACATTTGTTAGAACAAAATCACACATTAACATCTAATAATACAATTAAATTTTTACACTTTTCTGATAACAAAAATAAATTAAACATTTTAGAAGCTTTTGAAATTTATAAACACACAAAAAACAACATACCTTTAATGAATGAGCAAATTGATCTCTTAGATTCTCCTTTACTGAAGATTTTGGAATAAATATCTTTTTAAAACACTGATAAGCGACTGACCTCCGACGGGTTGACTGGGGCCAGCTGCTTCACGCAGTGTTAAAATAATAGAATCAAGGAGTTACTATATTTTGCATTTGTTATAATATTTTATAATAGCTTTTGACAATGGCACAATGATGCCGAAATACGTATAAAGCGAATAAATCTTGATATTCCCGTTGAAATCGATATTTTATTTAATATTTATTATTTATATAATGATTATTCTAATTATCTTTATTAATTCACCCAATTTTTATCAGGTTATGGGCCCAGTATAATTAACTAACAGGTTATACATTTTCATTTACTGTCTGTTACTCAAATTTTTGAATTTTCTTTTGGACATGGATTCTACAGAACCTGTCGTTACCACAACCGCACCAATTATTGTAGGTGGTGGTGGAGGACATTCATTTGAGAAACTAGAAGGGATAGTAAATTATAATAATTGGAAATTTACAATGAAAATGTCACTAATTATGGATGGTCTTTGGAATTGTATTCAAGGTATTGACAATGATACAAATCGTGATCAAAGAGCATTAGCAAAAATCTGTCTTAGTGTTCAACCTTCGTGTTATGCTCATATTAGAGAAACCAAAACAGCTAAGCAAGCTTGGGATAATCTACAATCGGCTTTTGAAAACAAGGGTTTAGCCGACGTCTTAATCTTTTGCGACGATTACTTCGTACGAAGTATGAAGATTTCGAATCGATGGGTGACTATGTAAGTGGTGTAGTTCCGTTAGTACAACAGCTCTCAGATATTGGTCACAGTATGGATGATGAAGAAGTTGCAATGTTATTACTTGGTGGATTACCTTCGGAATTTGATCCATTAGTTATGGGAATTGAAGCTACTCACACCAAAGTGTCAAGTGAAATGGTAAAAACAAGGTTAATTCAAGAAGATTAAGCTAGTAGGGCATGGAATCAAAGAATTCACAATGTCTTGATAAATATTGATAATGTACAATCAAAATGTGAACCTTGTGTGTATATTAGAAAAATCAGAAATGTAATAGTTATAATAGCTCTTTATGTGGATGATTTCTTTATATTTAGTAATTGTGTGAATGAGAAAACGAGACTAATTGATGTGTTGAACCAAGAATTTGATCTGAAAGTACTAGGATCCATAACAGATTGTTTAGGTATGAAAGTAATACAGGATAAAGAAAAAGGTACTTTGAGTTTAAGTCAACCTCAATATATTAAGAATTTACTTATTTGTTTTGGCATGTCTGAAGCTAAATCTGTATGGTATTGAATGAAAAATTAGATAAAGCTACTGAGAATAATTCAGAATATCCTTATCAACAATTAATTGGTGGACTTCTTTACTTAGCAGTTTGTACACGTCCAGACATTGCATATGTTTCCAGTTTATTAAGTCAATTTAACACATGTCATGATAGCATACATTGGATTGCGGCTAAGAGAGTACTTCGATATTTAGTTGGTTCAATTAATCATGGACTTGTTTTTGAAAAGACAGGTAAAGGTATCGAAGCATTTGTCGATGCAGATTGGGCAGGTAACCTAGTTGACAGAAAATCTTATACAGGATTGGTTATGAAATTAGGGAATTGTGCTATAAACTGGGAATCTAGGAAACAGAAAACAATAGCTCTATCAAGCACAGAGGCAGAGTATCTTGGATTAAGTGATGTTGCAAGAGAAGCAAGTTTTATTAAAAACTTAATGGGTGAAATTTATAACAAAAGTGAAACAATTACTGTGTATAATGATAGTCAAAGTGCGCAGAAAATTGTAAATAATTGTCAACACCATAAAAGAAGTAAGCATATTGATGTAAGACATAATTTTGTGCGAGATGCAGTAAGAAGAGGAATTATTAGTATTAAGTATAGACCGACAGATGATATGGTTGCAGATATACTAACAAAACCTTTGTCAGCTAATAAACATGAATTATATGTGAAACAGTTAGGATTAAAATCTGTACAATAATATTCGATTAAGGGGAAGTGTTAGTTTATATACTCGAAGATTGCTATGAAATATATAATAGTTGAATTATATAGGTTGTTATTTTGAGAGTTTGTAACGAATATGTTTAATAGAATAAATGTCAATGATTATTCTAATTATCTTTATTAATTCACCCAATTTTTATCAAATTAAAAAATGAAAATTGAAATATAAAGAGTCATATCTCCAATAGGAGAATGCAATAAGAAACTACATTATTAACTGAGATGATTAGAAAAATTATAGAAATAAAATTTTTAAACAGCAATCAACTTGTGTACGATGTAAATGGAGGTTGGATATGAATAAGCATATACATACTAGTTAGTATATACCGAGTGGGTACTTTCAAAGCCGAACATAGGGGAATGGCATTGTAACTGATCTTTATATAGATTCCTGCTCGCCATTTAAACCCACAAGGATGGTAATGTCTTTATTATAAAACCCCCTACTCTACTGAATACTCGTTATTATTCATATTATTTGATATTAATAACAGAAGCATCGACTGATTTCAAATAATTTAATTGACAGATAAAAAAAAAGTTGACAATCATAGCAACCTATATTATTTCAAAATAGCATTATTTTATAATTTTGTTTACAGAAAAAGATAACTAAGTACTAACATTTATTGGTACCATCAGATGCGCTGTATTTTTGTCGTTCTATTCATACCATTACCATCCTTGTGGGTTTAAATGGCGAGCAGGAATCTATATAAAGGTTAGTTACAATGCAATTCACCTATGTTCGGTTTTGAAAGTACCCAGACGGTATATGTGAATAAGGAAGAACTTTGATAAAAATGTATGGGTTGCAAACCTTAAAAATGTGTTTTGGGCATAGATTCAACATACACGTTGTCCCCTGAAATTTTGAATACGGACATTTGAATGCATTACTTGGCGCTTAGTTACCACGCTCACTTTTTACATAGCCGAGTCAAATATTTTAATTCACTAAGCAACGGCAAATAATTAGTAATTTCTAATTTGTAATAAATATCCATGTCAATATATTACAATAATCGAGAAGAACAAAATCACAGTGCCTACATTACTCTTATCGTATTCAAAATTTCAAGGGACAACGTGTATGTGAGGTTTTAAAGATAATTATTAGTAATTGAAGGACTTTAAATCAAACACCATATGAGAATGAGATTTACTATTAATAAAATTCTAATTAACGTTTTATACGTCTGGCATCAACGAGGTTGCTTACAAGAATGAATTTACAGCTATGCGTGGTCAACAAACTACAACACTATTTTTAAAAATAATCGTATGAAATCATAACGTTCATATTATTGAAACATAAAACGTTTTATAGTATTTCGGTGAGGTCATCAGGCATCTGAATCGCAGTGTTTGCCTTTACGGCTGTTTGGGGGATGACATCACTTCTCACACGGCCAATTCTGACAAAACTAATTCGTCCCGAATTAGATACTATGTTGACCTTCCGCTACGGCTGTACACTTCTTCCGTCCCAGCAGGGGCGGCTGGTGCGGGAGGCCCTGAGGCGACGCCCTCCCCGCCATTTGTGACCAAAAATTGTTTTAATAAATAAATAATAATAATTCTTGGAGAAACTACGTTTTTGAAACGACAGTAGCAAACACACTGACATGTTTTTTATACGCCCAATAAAATTCTGGGAGCCCAGATACGCCGTCGCCCTTTTTGCTGATTCTTCAAATACAAGGGGATACTGTTTCCTTTACAAATCGACACAACAAATAAACAAACTTAACTATCCCCTCTACATTCTACGGGCCGAAATATCGCCTTACAGACGGGGCAGCAGAGATTTACTCACGTCCAGCTGGAATTTTCGGGCTAAGTACAAAATAGTTTGAGATCGTTTGGTCGTCAGGAGAATATCAACATTAAAATCTTAGTTAAAATGAATTCGGTCGCACATAGTGTGTCCCTTAAATTAGAAACAACATTGAAATTTGAAAATAAATTAGAAATTAAGGAAATTTATCCACCGCGACCCGAGTTAATTATTGAACAAACGAACGGTAAACAAGGAAATTTAATAAAAAAAATGTATGAAGTCGCGCCGTGGTTGTGCGGGTGTAATATTGCAAACGCGTTTTTTTGTTTCTCATGCCTGTTAATGGACTCTCGTACGAGTGACTGGTATTTACAAGAAATACGATGAAACAATACAGATTATGTGCTCCAACGCTTGCCTGGTGTACTTATTTGATTTTCTACAGATTATGGGCCCAGGTTTACGGTTCCGTGTTATTTTATTAAGTAGCTAAGCGCACAAGAATGGCTGGAAATTATATAGTGAATGTTCCGAAATTAAAAGGACGTGAAAATTACGATGATTGGGCATTTTCGGCCGAGAACTTCCTGATTCTAGAAGGGCTGCAAAAATACATCACTCTAGAAACGGTAGCGGCTGACGCCATTACAGAAGATGCCAAAACTAAGGCAAAGTTGATTTTAACAATTGATGCGTCTTTGTATGTTCACATAAAAGAAGCAAAGACAAGCAAAGAGTTGTGGGAAAAGTTAAAATCTTTGTTCGATGATTCAGGATTCACGAGAAAAATCAGTTTACTTCGCAGCTTGATCTCAGTTCGGTTAGAAAACTGCGATTCCATGGCGACTTATGTCAATCAAATAGTTGAAACAGGACAAAAATTGAGAGGCACGGGCTTTGAAATAAACGATCAGTGGATAGGATCATTGTTGTTGGCTGGTTTACCGGAAAAATTTTCGCCGATGATCATGGCAATTGAACATTCAGGCATTATAATTTCAACGGACTCCATTAAAACGAAGCTGTTGGACATGGAAACGGATGTTGCTAAAACAGGGAGTGCATTTGTCGGTAAAGTTGGTTGGAAGAGTAAATCTAAGGTTGGTAACGCTAGTACTTCAAAGTTCAACGGAACTGCTGTCAAAAAGTTAACAAATGCTGTCAAATGTTACAGATGTAAACAAAGTGGACATTTTAAAAGCAATTGCCCTAATTTTGTACCAAATTATGAATTTAAACAAAAAACAACGAATGCTTTTAGTGCAGTGTTTTTAAGCGGTAAATTCAGTAAAGATGATTGGTACGTAGACTCAGGAGCCAGTGTTCATCTCATGGTGTAACCATGGTATGGTGTGCCAACGCGCAGCCAGTGAGTAAGATCACTGACGTCACCTTGGGAGCATGTTGGGAGCACGCTTTGGAATTCAACCGAACAATCATACATAACATATTTCAATTTCGATTCTCAATTAATGAAAGAGTGATTTTAATATATAATTAAAACAAAATAACATCAATAATTAGCATTTTATTTAAAACCGATTAAATACGTCAAAGGTAGATACTTAGGTACGCATTAAAATTTAAAAAAAATTATGCAAATACTTAACCTTTTTTTTAATCAATTTTATTTAATCATTTTTTTGGTTCGTAAATTTGGACATTTTTTTGGTCCAATTTACGTTTGCAAATATCAAAACTGATTTTATTATTAAGTTCCCTGAGTCTAATATAGGTCCTAGTGCGGACTAAACAATGAATAATTTCACGAGAAAATGTATTACCAAAATTGTATTGTGTGAAAATGCAGTCGGCTAACTTGTCAAAATTTTTTTCTTCTTTTGAAAATGTAGAAACCGTGAAATTTTTCAAACTCCGTGTTCATAAGGCGGGCTAATTTGATCATAACTTCACTTGGATACAACAAATTACCTACCCCTTGAAATGTATTCGATCCAATCTGGAGTTTGTGTGTTTGTGTGAGTACCTATGCGTGTGTACACCTAAATTCAGATCTTTGTATTTTCCATTAAATCTATAAGCTACATAGGCACATAACTAGCTATATGTATATTACAATCCCTCATTGCTTACAGAAGTTTCAAATTTTCCGAAGAAAGCTTAAAATCAGACATATCAATGGTTTCGAAATCAGCATATTCAGGTATAATAAATGTATGATTGTCAAAGAAGGAAATTTCCTTTTCTATTTCGCTTTGAATTGGTACATCAGCAGCAGTAGTTAACACATTATGAATAACCATCCCAATCTATATTTGAGATCAATAGGTGATGGTCGTTAGTAGAACCCATAACACGCATATATGAAAAGAAATTTTCCAGGATGTCCTAATTTAGGTTAAAATATATTCGACATCATGTTTAGAGTGCAAATAATCATATAAAGCCAACAGGGAATTATTACTCAATATCATAGGTACCCTTTTGAAAAGGTATCAGACATTTATGTTTGCCACATCATCTTTTTAGAAACAAAGTTAGTTGTCTCTTTAATGACTGCTACTTGTTTATCAATTATATCTATACCAAAAACATTTGTTTCGGGATGACTACCGTATTTTAAACTAGCATTGAAAATATCGAATCACTTATTTATCAAGTTAATAATTTCTCATGTAAATAAATTACCTGAGAACGATACACATTCAAAACCACGACGAATGAATCAAAATCATGGATCAGAATGAATATAACACAACAACTGATGCTCCCAAGGTGACGTAACGATGAACGGTGCGCAGAAGTGGACGAAATCTGTTCACGTCGTTGGCACACCATACTCTCCTTACACCATGGTTCATCTGACAGCTGATCAGAAAATGGTCACATATGTCACAGCAGCAGGAAGTGCACGAAATAATGATTGCAAACAAAACTAGAATTCCAGTATCGTGTTCAGGTGTAGTAGACATTAAAACGGTTGTTGAAAATCAAACGAATAATATAACGATTAAAAATGGTGTATGTGTTCCCGAGTTAACAACAAATTTGTTGTCAGTGAGCCAACTAATAAAAAATGGTAATACTGTTAAGTTTGAAGAAAGGTGTTGTAAGATGTACAACAAGCAGAATAAACTAGTTGCCACAGCAGATTTAGTTGATGGGGTCTACAGATTAAACATTCGAAAACCGGAGCAATGTTTGTTGGCAGCATCAATGACAGCTGAAACATGGCATCGTCGATTAGGACACATAAATAGCAAAGACCTGAACAAGATGAAAAAAGGTATAGTAGAAGGAATTTCTTATAGTGGTGAAGCAAAAAGTGAAAAGCAGAATTGCATAGTTTGCTGTGAAGGAAAGCAATCCAGATTGCCGTTTGCACACAAAGGTATAAGAGTTAATAGTTTATTAGAAATTATACATGCTGATGTGCGTGGACCAATGGAAGTTCAGTCCATTGGTGGGTCTAAATAGTTTCTTGTTTTAGAAGACGATTTTAGTCGAATGGCATTTGTTTACTTCTTAAAAACGAAAGGTGAGGTAATCAATTGTTTCAGGGAATTCCGAAACCAAGTTGAAAATCAGAAAAGTAGTAAAATAAAGATTTTTAGAACAGATAATGGTGGCGAATTCTGTAGCAATGAATTTGAAAATTTGTTAAAAAGGGATGGAATAATTCATCAGAAGACGAATCCGTGGACACCGCAACAAAATGGTTTGTCGGAGAGGCTAAATCGCACAATAGTTGAGAAGGCCAGATGCTTGCTGTTTGATGCAGGTTTGAAAAAAAAAATTTGAATACTGTCGTACACTTAAGAAACCAGTCTATAGCTTCAGGATTAAATGACAAAACCCCCTTTGAAATTTGGACGGGAAGAAAACCTGATGTAAGTAATCTTAGAAGTTTTGGTAGTACAGTTATGGTGCATGTAGCCAAAGAAAAAAAGATTAAAATGGGACAAGAAAGCAGTAAAAGGAATTCTTGTGGGTTATGGTGAAAACATCAAGGGTTATAGAGTATATGATGAAATTAAAAATTCAGTTATAACTACTAGGGACGTCATTATAATGGAAAATATAGAAAATACAGTGGACATCATGATTAACAGCATAAGCGAAGACAAAAACGAAGAAATAACAGTTTCAGTGGGGAACAGAGAAGATGAAAATAATCAGATGGAAGAAGAACAAGATTCGATGGAAAATTCAGAAGCAATTCAGGAGTCTAGTGGGAGTATAGGAAGTGATGACAGCGACTACATTCCTCAAGACGAAGAAGAAATTCCATGTACAGTACGAAGATCGAAAAGGGAACCCAACCCAGAAAATTCGATGATTTCGTGACTTATATGTATGCCGATGAATCTTATCTGAGCATCGATCCAGTTACTGTTGAAGAGGCCTTGTCAAGACCAGACAAAGAAAATTGGAAACAAGCAATGATAGAAGAACTGCAATCGTTTGAAGAAAATGAAGCCTGGGAGTTGGTAGATGCTCCAGAAAATGGTACGATTGTAAAGTGCAAGTGGGTTTTCAAAAGAAAAAGTGATGTGGATAATAAAGTGAGGTATAGAGCAAGATTAGTGGCAAAAGGTTTTAATCAAAAGCCTGGCATTGATTTTGATGAAACTTTCTCTCCAGTGGTTAGACATTCAACTTTGCGATTGTTAGTAGCTTTGTCGGTTCAGTTACATTTAGAAATAACGCACCTAGATGTAAAAACTGCATTTATAAATGGTCATTTAGAGGAAAATGTATACATGATGCAACCGGGAGGTTTTCAAATATCCGAAAATAGGGATAAAGTTTGTAAATTAAAGAAAGCTATTTACGGTCTGAAACAGTCTTCCAGAGCATGGAACAAAAAGGTTGACCAAATTTTAACAGATATTGGTTACAAAAGGTCCTTATCAGAGCATTGTGTTTATGTAAAGGGTAAAGATAAATTTATGACTATAATTGCATTATATGTGGATGATTTTTTTATTTTTTCCAATGACAGAGAGGAGATTGATTTCTTAAAGACTGAGTTAGATAGCAAAGTTAAATTGAAAGATTTAGGGGAAGCTAAACAATGTTTAGGGGTAAGAATAAGTAGAGATAGAAATGTAGATACCATTACCTTAGATCAAGAAAATTATATTAATGAAATATTGGAGAGGTTTGGCTTGTTAGATTGTAAGCCGAAGAGTACTCCAATAGAAACGAAGGTAAAGCTTGAATCGGTAGTTACTGACTGTAATAGAAATATTCCGTATCAACAATTAGTAGGTAGCTTAATGTATTTGGCAACTTTAACACGACCTGATATTGCATATGCTGTACGTTTTTTAAGTCAATTCAATAATTGTTATGCTGAAGAGCACTGGAAATGTGCAAAGCGTTTATTGAGGTATCTTCAAGCAACTAAAAATGATGGGCTAGTTTTTAAGAAAACTCCATTAGGGTTGGAAGGTTACGTAGATGCTAATTGGGCAGATGTTAAAGATAGAAGATCATATACAGGTTTTGTGTTTAAATATTCCGACACCGCCATATCTTGGGAAAGTAGGAAACAAAAAACCGTTGCATTGTCAAGCATGGAATCTGAGTATATGGCGATGTCGGAAGCAGCTAAAGAAGCTATTTATTTAAGGAAATTGTTAATTGAATTAATAGGAAATTTAGAATGTGTTACTTTATTTAATGATAGCCGAAGTGCACAAAAGTTAGCTGCAAATCCTTTATATCACAGAAGATCTAAACATATTGACATACGTCATCACTTCATTCGGGATATTGTAAGTGAAGGAATTATAAAATTAAATTATTTACCTACTGAAGAGATGACTGCTGATATATTTACAAAAGGATTACATGCTACTAAGCACTATTACCTTTTAAAAAAATTAGGTTTAAGAAAATTGTGAAATGTTGTTGATGTAGTGGGGATGTTAATATCTAGTTACATCAACCTTACTAGTTACTTTGGTGTTCTAATAAGTTAAGTTACTATTGCTGTTGCTTTAATAAAGTTCAGTCTGTGCAGAACGCTTGCCTGGTGTACTTATTTGATTTTCTACAAGTTATGGAAGATTTTGTGGGCCAAAAGCAAAGGCGAATGAATTTTGTTTCTAAAACTATCATTTAAAAAGGGGTCGTAATTATCTGCTATGTATATTATAGTGTTTTGCTAAGTAAAAAATTATTATTGCTATGTATAATTTCAATTTACTAAGTAGTTTTTGCAAGTATATATTTCAGATATGCTATTTATAATAATGTAATATTGCTAAGTAGGTACTTTAATGCTTTTTGGTAGGTAAAAATAATGAATGCTCAGTAGATATATCAATGTATAATAATGTGGTATTTTAAAGTAATGTAATAATTTTGCTAGGTAGAAATAATGGTAGCTCTGTCGATTACACTGTACTAACGGGAATAGCTGTTATTATGAAAAAAAAAGCGTAATTTAAGAACATGAAAATATTTTATTGCTTTTACAACAATGTTTAGTTAATAATTAAATACAAAAAATAAAATAAAATACACTCTAAAGCTTTCTTGCGTTTAAAAAATATTTTAAGGGGTTAAACATAAACATAATTAAATAAAAGATTCTTCCAAAAATTTAAATTAATACAAATAAATAAATACATTCTCAAAGTAATGCAACAAAATTCTTAATGAACAGTAAGCCCTTTTTTTGATTTTAGACCAGCCTCGCATTCACACCTAACGTTTATTTATCCTACTGCGCATCTATTATGACTACTTAGCGTTTATTTATCCTACTGTGCATCCGTTACATCTACTTAGCGTTTATTGATTCTACTGTGCATCCATTATGTATACCGAACACTTTTAGTTTTAATACTTGGAGATATTATTATCTACTTAGCAAAACATTAATATACATAGACTGAAGCGAATTTACCATGACAAATATTTAAACACATAGCAACAGAATTGTTTACCTAGGTTCATAATTCCTACTTAGCGTATCAATTTATTACACAGCAAAAATCATTTATACATGGCAATGTAACTTTGCAGAAAAATATAATACTGTGCACATAAATATTGTACTGCTTAAAAAGTGAGTATTGTTTTTGTTATCGCTCTCCCACTGTCGTTACCCACGAGCCGCCACTGCGTCCCAGAACCTGGGAACAAGATCCAGTGCTAAAGCATCACAGCTCATTCTCTGTGCCCCAATTCAACGTAACCACCTATTTTTTTTTGACAAATGCAATAAAACCACTCATTAAACTCGTACAACTGACCACTCCTACAGATATGATTATTATTCCGTCTGCAAAGTGTTCTGCTTTCAACAAATATATCGAAACTCAAAGCGTTCTGCTTTCAACAGTTGCAACAAAACATTCGTGTTACCTGTAAAGCGTTATGCTTTCAACAGTTGTAACAAACTAGTCATGTTACCTGTAAAGCGTTATGCTTTCAACAGTCATAACAAAACATTTATTTTACCTGTAAAGCGTTATGCTTTCAACAGTTATAACAAAACATTTATTTTACCTGTAAAGCGTTATGCTTTCAACAGCTACTTATTGCAAGCTCTAAACGACTCACCGTTTATTCCGAGAATTCTCCAGGGCAGGATCGGATCATATCAGTAACAACGACTCGAGTCCGATTGGTAACCAATTTTTTTAACTTAAGGCGGTCATTAGGCATTATCTTCACCACTTCAAACGGTCCCTCATATTTAGGATCCAGTTTAGCTAAGTGGGAATTTCCAGATGGATGGAAAACGATGTCACCCTCGTCGAAAACTTTGCTGTTGCGCCTGGTTTTGTCAAACATTCGTTTAGAGTAATTTGCCATTTTTCGTAGGCGAAAGTATTCGAAAAACAAAATAAAAAGCAAAAAGGCGCTACCCAAATATTCGCAAACCACCGCAATACTTCAGACCTAAATAAGGGAGATCTCTCTTACCTGACAGGGTTTATATTGTTATTACGCGAAAAAAAAAACTTAGCGACGCACCCCTTAAAATAAAATGATTAATCCCCAATTCCGCAATTATATATCTCGACGATCAAACATACAAAAAGGACATAAAGCAAATTGAATATAGTAAAATAATATCAGGTACAAGATAATAAACTACAAAATATACAGTGTGAACCTGACTCTCTCTCAATAATGCCAAACATGATACTCACTGTAAGCCACTATTTAACCACTTAAAGATGCTACCATTAACATGCTTATACATATACTGTTGTTGTGTATATGTAAAGCAAAATCCACATGAATTTTTTACAAATGATGATATTCATAACCATAATACCCGTAACAAAAATAACCTACAAGTTCCCACGCAACGCCTTCAATTGTATAGTAATAGTCCAAGATGTGTATGTATCAAATTTTATAACAAGCTCCCAATGGCCATAAGACAAGAGAATAAAATATCGAAATTCAAGTTATTGACCAAACAATATTTAAACAATAGGTGCTTTTATGATGTACATGAGTACATGGCAGAACAATGATAAAATATCTATGTTATATGTATGACGTTCTATGTATTTTAGTTGATAGATAATAAATGAGTTAATGAGTTAATGAGTTAACAATACATTTCGTAATCCAAATGCTAACTTGTTTAAAAATAAACTTCATTACATATTTTTTTTTATAGAAAAAAAGAATAAGATAATTGACACAAAAAAAAAATGTTACTACCAATTAAATACGGCAGACAATTAAATTAACTAAGAGGAGACGTAAAATAACGTGAGTAATCGAAATAATCGTACAATAGCACAGCACAATAAATTATTAGATATGGCTAGATCTGACCTTCGTCTCCAAGACTACTGTTGTCACACCAGGAGGCACGAAAAGACTTCCGCAACCGACTGCTTATTCCAAAATAATTTCCTGGCTTCGAATAAGTTCAATTTATACGCTTAACGTCCAAAATGCTTGGGCAATTTACAGTCCAAATCGAAATTATGTAAGTCGACGACTAACAGTGACTTTTTATAGGGTGCTAAAAGAAGCCTAGAATCGAAATAACCAATAACTAAAATGTTCCTTTAAAATTAGCAAAGGAAAAAAAACAATTAGTAGAAAAGGTTTTAAAAGGACTTACCGCACACGCGGCTACGAAACAATCCAAGTATTTCCAACCAAAAGAAAAACTAATCCTCCCAAAAGGAGCGGTAGTCGTTAATTATACGATAATTCACCAAATAAAACGACCAACCCAATAGATTGCATTAGAAAAATCCGAAAAATTCGTTTGTTCACAGACAAAACTCCAATTCAACCATTCGGTACGAAAGCCGGAAATACAATGAATGTTCCTCTTCTAGCACGGAAATTTTGGTAAAGATAAACGCACTGCGACGGAAATGCAGTAATATAATCCAAAAGAACATCTTAGCGCGAGAATTCAAAATCAAGGTAAAATACAACTTACAAGTGACAAAATAAGGTTGCCTGTACGTTAGGAGCAACACTCACCATAAATATGAAATAATTGAAGCAAAATGACGAAATATCTCAGGGTGAAAAGCGACTGTAACACGTGATTCATCCTTCGTAGCACGTCGCGAGAAATATGATACGACCTTTAACTCGTTATTTTCTCGCTGAAATAAAATTGCGCCATAACCAAGAGAACTTCCGTCACTGTGTAGTTCAGTTGGTAAATTGGAGTCATAAATCACTAACAATGGCCTGTTACTAAGGAATGCGCAAACATAAGTTTTGGCCACATCCTGTTCTTTGCCCCAATTAAATTTTTCGTTTTTCTTTGTTAGTTTGGTAATGCTAGCTGTGCGTGTAGAAAATTCAGGAATATATTTCCGAAAGTATTCCGCTAAACGCTAGTGGGGTTGGGTGCATTTACAAGAGCTTCGACATTTTCGGAAATTTCCTGGCCTAAATACTGGATTGGGGTTTCGAAAAATCGGCACTTTTTAATGTTCAGTGAAAATCCTGCTTTTGTTAAAGCCGTGAGGACACGCTCTAATTTCTCGAGACCCTCAAAAATGGTTAACGAAGGTATTAAAATATCGTCTAGGTAAATGAATGCATCTTTGTCTTTAATTTTACCCAGGGCATTGCTTATGGCACGTTGGAAGACCGCTGGCCCATTTGACAGCCCAAAAGGGAGGCGGAAATATTCATAGTGCCCATCGGGCGTGACGAAGGCAGTTTTCATCACTGACTCGTTTGATAACGGAATTTGATGAAAACCCGCTGCCATATCAAGGATGGTAAAATATTTGTGTCTCCCCATTTGGTCAATCTGGTCGTCAATACTAGGTAACAGATACCGATCTTTTACCGTAATCTTATTAAGGGCACGGTAATCTACGCATAGACGACTACGTCCATCTTGCTTGTGTATGAACACAATAGGGCTGGCATAGGGCGAGTTACTTTCCTGTACTATTTTGTTTTTAATTGAATCGCCTATTATTGTCTTAACGGTTTCACGCTCACTTAATGACATACCGGTAAGGATTATAACAAATGATTTTATCCTCTTTTAACTTTATGGTTAACTCAGCTGTCGTAATAGCGCCAACACTGTTCCCTACCGTTGTACTCCCAAGCCCTTTTGGCTTTTGGTTTTAATTTTTATTAATTTCTTTTATTTAATTGGAATTGGGTAATAATGAAATACCATACATTCTTTATAGTTCAATAAATTGCTTATTAGTCAAGTCAGCTTAATGGTGAAATAATTATTTGCAATTCTGATTAAATTGGGTTTGAACTTTTAGAATCTGTTGAAATAATTTATAGATGGGTAGCAAATATTTGTATTTTAGTTTAAGTAGCAGTTTTTATGAGGAAGTAAGTTTTGCCGATGGTTCTATCTTTTACAGTTATTTTTAATTATGTCAACGTTAGTTTTATTATCAAAAGTTATTGCCATTAATTGACTTGGTAAAGCTTAGTTTCTCAAGAAGGAAGTGGACGTGAGAATCTTGTCCTGAAAAGAGGGTTTAGCTACGTGCTAATATCCTTCTTTAGAGTTCAGGATATCTACGTTAATTTTGTTAATTTGTCTTAGTGCAGAATCTATGTTTTAGTGTTGTTAAATCAGAAGTAAGATATCAAGTTTATTATTTAATATTGTTTATTTTCCAGGTTTATAATTTTCTTATTTATAATTTAATACTTAATATATTAGCTATTCGATTTTGGTGTGTTTTCTTGGCTACTTTATCTCAGAGGGGTAATTTAACAGGGATATATCTCTTTATTGAAAATCCTAGATCAAAGTTGGATATAATTTTGATTTAGGTTAATCGACGTCTTCTAGTTGGGTATTTTCAGCTCTTGATACTTCATCAGGGGTACCGGAGGAGCTACAATTGGAAGTCGTTGGTTACATTTGGTGGCAGCGGTTACGCGAACCCCATTCTTGCAAACCCAGGATTCTTGGGTCAAGTCTTGGTTTTTTTTCTCTTTCTTTCCAGCTACATTTACTGGCAGCGATTACGGGAACCATTCTTCTGGGAAACGCGGGGTTCTTATTGTTCTTTACAGCTACAACGAGTGGAACTATTTTTTTTTTTAGTTTTGTATTTGGTTCAGTGCAGCATAGGGGAGTTATTCAGTGTCGAATCAGTCTGTGGAAAAGTTCAAATATTATAATTTGAAGAGACAGCTAGCAGTGGTTGTAATTTTAGTGTCAAAATAAGTTAGGAAACACCAAGATGCCAAATACAACCAATGAGACGCAGGGTCCGGCACAAGGCCAGCCTCCAATGTTTTCTTACACAACTACAGGTATGGTGGCTAAAACTATGGAACCATATACAGGGAAAGGGTCACCCAAAGAATATTTCAGGCAAATAAAGCGAAGGGCCATATATGATGGCTGGTCAGACGAGCAAACGCTACACATAATTAAGCTCAGTCTTACCAAGGATGCATTAGCATATTACGAGTCTGATCCGACACTAGAAACAGCATCATTGGACGAATTCATCAAGAGATTGACGCAGAAATTTACACCAATTAGATTACCAGGAGAGGCTCAAATGAAGCTATCAAAATGTTTTCAAAGACATGATGAAGATGTAGCAGCATATGTTATTCGGTTGAATACTTTAGGGAGAGCAGTGTTGGAAGAAGATTTAGAAGGAGCCAAGAAAGGAGAAGTTGATGGTATCAAGAAGAAGCATGCAGACCTCGTACTTAATCAATTCAGAATAGGGCTAAAGAAGGAACTGATGAGACAACTAGCTCCTGTGCTATTAGCAGAAGAGAATCTAACCATCGAGAAAGCAGAAATGATAGGAAGACGTTACGAAATATGTAATACAATATCCTTCAATAATAATCTTGCCTCAGGTCAAAGAGTAATGACAGTAGGTTCTAGATCATGGTGTACTTACTGCAGAATGTCCAACCACAGTACAAACAATTGCTGGAAGAAGAATGGTCAACAGCAGTGGCAAGGGCGTTATGGCACAGAGGGCAGATCAAACGTGGCAAGAAATCAAAGCAATCATGGGTTAAGTCAACAAGGACAAAGGAACCAATACTGGGGAAATCAGCAATACCAGCAATTTTCAAGGCAAACGCGGAATCAAGATAATAGGTCGAACCAGCAGAGAACTTATTTTCGTCAAGATAGGGAATCTTATGGAGGCGATAAGTACTACCACAGTTTTCGACCAGACAATGGGAGAAGTTATAATGCCAGGACCTCTTACAATCAACAAGGGAACTCCCGGGGAGAATGGCAAAATCAAGATAGCGGCCATACACACGGCAACTCGTATCAACAAGTGAAAAGGCAACAGCAAATCAACACAACCCACAACCAGCCTTTAACTTTAAACTCCAAAGGACCTTTAACTGCAACCCGAGTCGAAGGTCATTAGGTAACGCACAACAAGCATCGCAAGAAAACGTAGTAGTATCAATCCCACAAATTTCTACAGAAGCAACAATGGATGTTCCATGTATAATATATTTATGGGTTAATGGTAGCATAGTCAAATTCCTTATAGATTCAGGAGCAGCAGTATCAACCATAAAATTGGAGGCAGTGAATCCCGAGTTCGTGTACAGTGTCAACAACATACAGCTACTAGATGCAACTGGACATCAGATACACTCATTGGGGATGATAGAAGCCAGCCTAGGAGTTGCAAGGGGAGTAGAACTGGGAAGGCATAATTTTATGGTATGCGACCATTCGCTACGAATCGAGGCGCAGGGACTTTTAGGGAGAGACTTCTTATTCAATAATGAGGCTATGCATATTTTTGGCGAAAGCGTTTTGAGAATGTGGGGCTACAACATTCCGATTTACTACTTACGTGAGCGGATAGAATTCCAGTGCGAGGATCAAACGGGTTTAGAAAACGATGAAGACCAAATTGGCAAGGAAAGAGGGGAAGGAGAAACACAAACGGTATTAAATAATATTCAAGAATATGTGGAAGAAAGCATAGATAATAAAGCAGAGGTAGGTGAGATCTTAAGACAAGATGTCAGGGATCAAAGGTCTACTTCCATGAATGATAATGGAAATTCAGCAGGTACTCCAGGAATAGGGAACGATTATGAAGTATTAATTAATAATATGAATTTAAAGAAGCAGAGGGAAATAGAAGCCCAGAATGAAGCAGTATCTGTTAATGTGCTAAGAGGACAGCAAATAAAGAAGAATGATGATAGTACAGCACCTGATGGTGACCTACAGAAAGCAATGAACGCAAATAAAAATGCTGATCCAGTGGAACTACAAGTAAATATGCAAGTGCATAAAGGAAGTAGTGGTAGGTTAGGGACGCAAAACGAATCATCATTTTTACAAGAAAGTGGGTCATCAGTAGTAAACACAGACACAGCACCTACAAAGGATGGAGGGGAAATAATTACTGTAAACCTAAAATTAGCAGAAAACTTGTCAATTCCACCAAAAACTGAAGTTATTTTTAAGGTTTCAATTAAACCAGAAATAGCATGCGAAAATTTAATGATTGAACCTAGTGAGACAACAATCAATGGGGTATATGTTGCGAGGGCAGTAGTGAAAAACGAACCAGAAGTGTGGCTGCGGGCCATAAATCTAAATGATTTCGAAATTGTGCTACAGAAGAATCAGCAAGTGGCAACAGCGGAAGACGCACCGGATTTCATTCCAAAGGAAACTGGTGGCGGTGAAATTCAAGTCAACACCCTAAACACACGAGACAAGAACTGGGTGAGTGAAGAAATAAATCTATCACATCTAGATGACGATACTAAGGAACGGGTAAAGGAACTACTGCAGTTTATTGACATTCTCAAGCGTCACTTTGTTGAAATCCATGATTATATAAATAATAAATATTAAATAAAATATCGATTTCAACGGGAAATAATAAGATTTATTCGCTTTATACGTATTTCGGCATCATTGTGCCATTGTCAAAAGCTATTATAAAATATTATAACAAATGGAAAAATATAGTAACTCCTTGATTCTATTATTTTAACACTGCGTGAAGCAGCTGGCCCCAGTCAACCCGTCGGAGGTCAGTCGCTTATCAGTGTTTTAAAAAGATATTTATTCCAAAATCTTCAGTAAAGGAGAATCTAAGAGATCAATTTGCTCATTCATTAAAGGTATGTTGTTTTTTGTGTGTTTATAAATTTCAAAAGCTTCTAAAATGTTTAATTTATTTTTGTTATCAGAAAAGTGTAAAAATTTAATTGTATTATTAGATGTTAATGTGTGATTTTGTTCTAACAAATGTTTAGCAAAATTTGATTTATGTGCATGTTTATATTTGTAACAACGGATATGTTCTTTTTGCCTAATACTAAAATTTCTAATTGTTTGACCTATATATACTGAATCACAATGTGAACAATTTAATTTATAAATACCTGATTTTAGCAAATTATTAATTTTGTCTTTAGCATTGAAAAGAGAGTATAGAATATTTTTATTTGTTTTAAAAATGACTTTATATTTATTTGTGTTATTTATAATTTTAGCAATCTTTTCTGAAATTTTACCAAAATATGGAATTGAAACGTATTTTAATGTTTTATCAGTGTTATTAATGGAATAAACTTTTTGAATAGCTAATTTATAATTTTTCTTTTTAATTAAAGTGTCAATAAGTGTAGTGTTATAACCATTGCTATATGCAATTTGTTTAATAATGGAAATTTCTCTATTAAAATTATTTTTATCTAAAGGAATTGTTAGAGCTCTGTGTACTAAAGATTGATATGCTGCTAATTTATGTGTATTATACTTAAAGGTACTATACACAGAACTAGTTAACAAATTACATAACATTGAATTTGACATTTTTGATAATGACATTAGAGAATTAGTTAGTAAAATTAAATTTAAAAAATATAATACACAAAAAGATAAAATTTCTAGATTAGAACGAGAACAAAAATCTATTGAACCTAAAAAACCTAATAAAATTATAAATTTTCATCCTCGTGTACTAAATTTATCTAACGTAATATTTAATGACAAAGAAATGACGTTTCTAAATAAAGGTTTTAAATTTTCAACTTTTCCAAAATTAGATAATAATATAAAAGAAATTTTAGCAGTCAATTCTGAAAATATTATAAAAGAGAGGCATTTAAATTATGCAAAGTCTCAAATTTCTAATTTATTAAAAAGAATTTCGATAAACGATAAATTTAGATATAATACAAATAATAATATTTCATTAATTAAATCAATTAAGGAAAAAGTTAGAGTAAATAATTTAATTTCTGTTAGGGCAGATAAGGGAAACACTTTAGTATTTTTACCTAAAAATGATTATTTAGAAAAAGTCAATGATTTTATAACAGATTCTAATCTAGAAATTTTAAATAGAGATCCAACAAATAAATACCAAAACCAAATAAAACAAACAATTAAAAATTGTGAAATTACTTTAACACCATACGAGAAACATAACATAATATATCCAAATCCACAACCACCAAAATTATACGGTTTAGTTAAAATACATAAACCTAACATTCCTATTAGACCTGTAGTTTCATACATACATGCACCAAACCACATGCTAGCTAAAACATTAAATAATATAATTAATAATTTAGGATACACTCCAAACTTAAAAACACTTCTGAATTAATTAACAAATTAAGTAACATTAGCTTACCACCACTATGTAAAATAGTTAGTTTTGATGTTACGAGTATGTTTTCACAAATACCCCCACAGGAATGTATTCCTTTATTAGAAAATGTTTTAGTTAACAATAACATTGAATTAACAAAAAGGATAGAGTTGATTCAATTATTTGAACTTTGTATTAATCAAAATTATTTTATTTTTAATGATAAAATTTATCTTCAGAAAGATGGGTTACCAATGGGTAGTCCCATTTCACCACTATTGGCTAATATTTTTATGGAAAATATAGAAGATCAAATATTTGAATCAAATCTATCAAATAAAATTGTATTTTGGTTTCGTTATGTTGACGATATTTTGGCATGTTTTGATAGTTCTTTCGAATACATTGACGACTTTTTAATTTTTATTAATACTTTACACCAAAAAATTAAATTTACACTAGAAATTGAACAAAACAGATCTATTAACTTTTTAGACTTAAACATAAAAATTAATTCAGAAAACATACTCGAATACTCAATTTATAGGAAACCTACACAAACTGATATTACCATACCACATAACTCTTGTCATCATAATACACATAAATTAGCAGCATATCAATCTTTAGTACACAGAGCTCTAACAATTCCTTTAGATAAAAATAATTTTAATAGAGAAATTTCCATTATTAAACAAATTGCATATAGCAATGGTTATAACACTACACTTATTGACACTTTAATTAAAAAGAAAAATTATAAATTAGCTATTCAAAAAGTTTATTCCATTAATAACACTGATAAAACATTAAAATACGTTTCAATTCCATATTTTGGTAAAATTTCAGAAAAGATTGCTAAAATTATAAATAACACAAATAAATATAAAGTCATTTTTAAAACAAATAAAAATATTCTATACTCTCTTTTCAATGCTAAAGACAAAATTAATGATTTGCTAAAATCAGGTATTTATAAATTAAATTGTTCACATTGTGATTCAGTATATATAGGTCAAACAATTAGAAATTTTAGTATTAGGCAAAAAGAACATATCCGTTGTTACAAATATAAACATGCACATAAATCAAATTTTGCTAAACATTTGTTAGAACAAAATCACACATTAACATCTAATAATACAATTAAATTTTTACACTTTTCTGATAACAAAAATAAATTAAACATTTTAGAAGCTTTTGAAATTTATAAACACACAAAAAACAACATACCTTTAATGAATGAGCAAATTGATCTCTTAGATTCTCCTTTACTGAAGATTTTGGAATAAATATCTTTTTAAAACACTGATAAGCGACTGACCTCCGACGGGTTGACTGGGGCCAGCTGCTTCACGCAGTGTTAAAATAATAGAATCAAGGAGTTACTATATTTTTGCATTTGTTATAATATTTTATAATAGCTTTTGACAATGGCACAATGATGCCGAAATACGTATAAAGCGAATAAATCTTATTATTTCCCGTTGAAATCGATATTTTATTTAATATTTATTATTTATATAACTACTGCAGGATTATCAAGACATTTTTGACGAAGGGGTTGATGAACTGTCAAGTGCAACAACAGTGAAACATCGAATTATTACAGACAATGTGGCACCTATTAACAAGAAAAACTACAGTATACCATACTCTCAACGTGAAGTATTAAAGAAGGAGATAGACAAACTCTTAAGAACTAAAGTGATTGAACCTTCAACATCACCGTGGAATGCACCAGTGGTTTTGGTAACAAAATCACTACCGAATGGAGAGAAGAAGGTACGAATGTGTTTGGATTACAGGGCGTTAAATGCGGTAACCCATAAAGAATTTTTCCCTATACCAAGGTTGACAGAATCTTTGGATTATTTGGGCAACTCGAATTTGTTTAGTGTTTTTGATGTAACCTCAGCATATCACCAAATCGATGTCGATAGTGAGTCTATTCCGAAGACAGCGTTTTCAGCACTAGACAATCATTATCAATATAGGAAAATGCCATTTGGACTAGTGAATGCACCTAGGACATTTCAGAGGTTTATGAACTTTACGTTATCAGGTTTAACAGGGGATATTTGTTTGGTTTATTTAGATGACATCATAGTTCACAGCGGAAAAGGTATAGCAGATCATTTAGAAAAATTAGCAACGGTGTTCGAGAGACTACGTCAGGCTAACATCAAACTGAAACCATCAAAATGCCACGTACTAAAACAACAAGTGTTGTATTTGGGGCACGTAATTTCAGGAGAAGGAATAAAACCAGATCCAGATAAAATTAAGAGTATTCAAGATTTCCCGACACCAACAAGTGTAAAGAAAATAAGGGAGTTCATAGGACTTGTGGGGTGGTATCGGAGATTTATTCCAAACTTTGCGGAAATGGCAGAACCATTGACAAATTTAACAAAGAAGGAAGTAAAGTTTAAAATGGATGACAGCTGTTTAGAAGCTATGCGGAAACTGAAGACAGCGATCACATCAGATAAGGTCCTGTGTTATCCAGATTTCAGCAAACCTTTCATTTTGGAGACAGATGCATCAAAAGTAGGCATGGGAGCGATTCTCAGTCAGGAGCAGAGTGGATTTAATCGTCCAATTGCATTTGCATCAAAGAAATTCAACAAAGCACAACTTAATTATTCTGTGACAGAGAAGGAGTGTGCAGCAGTAGTTTTTGCAATTCAGCAGTTTAGATGTTATGTGTACGGAAGAAAATTTACAATTATCACCGATCATAGAGCATTAGTTTGGCTTCTATCGTTATCAGATCCATGTTCACGGTTGGCGAGATGGAGTCTCAAATTATCAGAATATGATTTTAATATTGTTCACAGAAGTGGTAAATGTCATGCTAACGCAGACGCGTTAAGCAGGATGTTTGAAGGAGATGAAGAATCAACATTTTCAGCAAAAGAATTTAGGGAGTTCAGGAAAACAAATAACATTGTCAATAATAAATTTAGTGAAGAGGTAGGAGACTTATTTTCGTGTCCTGAACAGTATGCGTTAGCACATGTGGTTTCACAGGATTTTGCAATGAGTAAAGGTATAGCGGGTGAATTTAAAGAAAGGTTCGGATCAGTTAGGGAATTGCAAGCTCAAAAGAAAAAGATAGGAGAGGTAGCGATTTTACAATTACCATCTAGAAACATATATTACCTAATAACTAAGAAAAAATATTTTCAAGAAACTACTTACGAGATGGTATGGGAATCCTTATTAGATTTAAAAAGACAAGCCATGCGTCTGGCAGATTCAACAATAGCTATGCCAAGGATAGCGTGTGGATTGGATGGCTTACATTGGGAAGTTGTCAGCGACATGATCAAATTTATTTTTTCTCAAACGTCTGTAAAGATAATTGTGTATTATTTATCATCAATTCAAAAGGAATTGTGTGTAATTAGTAAACAACCCCAGTATCTTCCAATGTGGGATAGAATGCAGATTAAGAGAGAACAAGAGTCAGATGAGTGGTGTAAGAAGATATACAAAGAAATAGAAGAAAATGAAGAGGAGTGTGAGTATTATTTGGATGTGGACGGTATTGTGTACAGAAAGGGGGAGGAGCAAGCGGATTTAATGGTTATTCCTAAATCATTTGTATATAAGGTTATTCACGATTTTCATAACATACCAATGGCAGGGCATCCAGGACAGGATAAGACTTACTTATCCATCAGGCTTCGTTGTTATTGGCCGCAAATGAGAATGGACATTAACAACTACGTAGCTAAATGTCATCAATGTAAGCAGCGGAAAACTTCACCTCATTTAAGGAAGGCGCCGTTACAACAATTTCCGGAAGTGTCACATCCATTTGAACGATGTTGCATGGATATTGTGGGTCCATTTATAACATCTAACGAAGGAAATAAATATTTATTAACGTTTCAGGACTATTTTACAAAATATGTGGAAGTAATGGCAATTCCGGATCAAACCGCTAGAACAATTAGCAAATACTTTTTCACTAACGTTATAGCGAGATTCGGAACACCAGAACAACTTATCACCGACTGTGGAAGTAATTTTATAGGAGAATTGTTTAAAGAACTATGTGAAACACTAGACATTAAAAAACTACATACAACGCCTTACCATCCGCAAGGAAATCCTATCGAAAGATGTCATAGAGTTTTTAAAGATTTTCTAGCAAAGTACATTTCCAAAGGAGGAAGAGATTGGGACACATGGGTTCCATATCTAATGATGAGTTACAACTTTTCTATTCATTCGTCATCCAAGTTTTCACCGTACTTTTTGCTGTACGGGCGAGATCCAACTTTACCAATGGACCTAATCATAAAACCAAGAATAGTTAAGTATAACTTAGGGGATAATTATGTTTCAGAACTTATAGCTAGATTACAGACAGCATGGCAAGAAGCTAAAGTCAATCTACGATTAGCAGCAGAGAAGAGGGCTATACAATACAATAAGAAAGCAAAGGATGTACAATTTCAACTTGGGGATTTAGTTTACATGTATGATCCGTCTACGAAAATTGGTCAATCTAAAAAATTAGTTAAGCCATGGAAAGGACCATTTAGAATAATGGAAGAAAAGGGGCCAGTAACATTCAAGATAAGAGAATTAAATAAGAATAAAGAACAAATTGTTCACGCTAATAGGTTAAAACTGTGTAAAGGGGAATTTGAAGATGAAGAAGACAAAGAACATTATCTAGCGGTAAGAATAGAGAATTCTGAGGAAAACAACAAAGATTTGGAGGAAAGCGAGGAAGAAGAAGTGGTGAGTATTCAGGATGTAGCAAAAATCATCTTGGAAAGCCGTAATGATCACAGTTCAGCTGAGACTGAGGTAGCAGAGGTGTGTAAGGGTAAGCGTGGAAATTTTGAAATTAGCAAAAAAGACAAAGAGTTAATGGAGAGCAATAAAGAGAAATTGGAAAATTTGGATAAATTGGGGTTAAGACGATCTCAGGGGGTTAAGAAGTCCAATAGATTAAGATTGAAGAGCCAATCTTGATAGTTAAGTTTATGTAACCAGTATTGATATTTCAATCTTACAAGGCTAACAGTTCACAGTAAGGGTTGTTTCTTTACTGTTGAATTAGTAAATAATTATATATATTTATTTTTTTTTATAAACATAGAGTAAGTAACAAATGGGAAAACTTTTATATGAACAATGTTATAATTATTATTGTATACAGTAATTAATTTATTATCGTTGTAATAATATTGTACACTTATGTTACAGATATAATCATGAATTTGCTCCACCTGGTAGGGATAGTATTAGGACTTAGCTGTGAGTTAGGGAAGGCACTCATCGCGTACGATTGCAGTAATAAGGATGCCAATATTTCGGTAATTTCAATAAAGGACATCGCAGAATGTCCAGACATACAGAGTGGTTATAAAGAAGAAAACAAGGCAGTATGGGTGCTTCAGCGAAACGAAATAGGGTTACAGAAGGCATGGACATGTCTGGTAGAAGTGACTCGACACATTGAGCATTGTGGAATGCACAGCCATGGGTCACCAGTCGCAGGGGGTATCTCTACGTTTATTTATACGTTAGGGGCAGAACAGTGTCGCAATTTACATAGGGACAGGAGGTTGACAATATATAATAAAGTGATAGGTGACATTAAAATGAATGGGACAACAGTGGCTTCAATGACAATTTTAGGAAAAGTTACGGTGGATGCAAAATGTAAAGGGACTACATATAGTGAAAATGGACATTCATGGGAAGATGTTATTATTCAAGCAGCAATCAAGGTTACTACAAGGGATTATCTAGCAACAGTTAAACTTGAAGAAAATGAACTTTCATTAGTGAGTGGGATTACTTGTGAATTTTTAAAAGGTTACTGTGTCGACAGTACGTTTGGGGAGACAGTATGGGAACCAACTGAAGACACCGGGTGTGATAAGAACCTAAGTGTGCTTTACAAAGGACAAGGGACAGTTGTTGTACAAAATAGTGATAGGGAAAAAATATTAGTGGTCGAGCAAGGAGATAAAATTTTCGCATTAGCACTGATGAAGACTGCTATGGTGTGTGGGTATCAGGTGTGGCAAACCGAACACCCGAAAATTTTAGTTTTAGAAAGCGAGGGTAATGAATACATTAATCCAAAAATGGTTTTATTACCTCAGAATACGAATTTACTAAGTTATATAAATAGTAAACTGTTATATACAGAACAAGCATACAAAAGAGCGTTAGAAACTTTGTATATTGATACTATACATAGACGGTGCATGACATATCGAGAAATTTTAAGGAACAGACTTTTATTAGCACCTCTAACACCGAATGCTTTGAGCTCCATTATAAAAAATAAAATTGGTTATGTTGGAAGAGTTTTAGGAGAAGCTTTATATATTTTACAGTGCGTTCCGAAAGTCGTGACGATTAGAAGAACAAAATACTGTTATAATGAACTACCAATAGAAGTGAACAACCAATCAAAGTTTATGGCTCCAATCACGCATCTGATTGTAGATCAAGCAACACAGGTGATGTGTGAGCATTTAACTCCACCTCTGTATCAAATAGATGGGACGTGGATAGGATTAGCTCCAGATCCGGTGGTGAAAACTGCTCCAGATCAACTTCATCCGGAAGCAGAACCTACTCTGGTATTCCAGCCGATTCAACCTGTAGGACAAAGTGGATTATATTCTCAAAGTGAAATCGCACAAGTGCAAAGATTATTAACATTTGGTTTAGAAAGAGAAGCCGTTCAAAATATACTAGCTATGAAGATGTCACAGTTGGACACAGATGGTCAAGGGTACTCATCATTGAATATATTCGACGGTAAAGAAATCAGTAAATTAGCAAGGAATACATTGCAGCAGGTGTATGGATGGTTTACAGACATTGGAATTTTCTTTTCAGGCATCATTGGAATTTATATGATAATTAAAACAATTAAATATTTATTGGGAGTAATACTTAATGGATTATCCATTTATAAAACGTTTGGGTGTGGTTTAGCACTGTTAGCAAGTTTGTGGAACACTCTCACATTATTTATAGTGCATCATAAAAGAAATGAAACTCAAACAAAGAATCAAGACGAAAATGAAGAAATCAATCTCGAGCGGAGAACAACACTAGCACCATCTGCTCCAAGCCAAACATCAGTTACAATTTAAAATGAAGCGTACGATAATAAAGCCTACGAAACTTCGAAGCTTACGAATGATTCTCAGGGTGAACCAGTTACTACAACAAGTCCATACAAAGGATGTTCAGAGTTTTTAAATAGAATTAATACTAATTAGAAGATTAGTACATGTACAGTATATAAAGTGCCAGGGTCATTATCAGTTTATTACAGCCGTTAGTTATATTTGTAATTATTAGGTCTGGTGGAGTAAATAGTAGAATGTTTTATTTAGGGGGATTTACGTTACAAAATATAGATTTCACATAGACGGATTGGAAATAAGGTTTAAACAATTACTTATATGTATAACATTACAGATTTAATACGTTACTTACCGAGGTTAAGCAGCACACCATTCAGTGTTTGGAGAATCATCACCCATCGGTTTCACTACTGGTAGAAACCCGGCGTCAGATCAAAGGAAATGAGGGGAGCGCTTCATGTCTCAGGAATGCACTGACCAAGGCAGAGAACCGCATCCCACACAAATGGTACAAAGAAAGCAATCCTTCCTATCCTAGCTATATTTCCGTTCTCGTTCAATATCCTTGTTTCTAAAACCAATACTTTTGAATCTACCAAATTAATCGATAATTCTAACGTTTTCCTAAAAAGTTTATATCCTACCTGTGGGTAAATAGGATCTATCAATAATTTTATCCAGAGTTCCTGAATCAGAACCTACCTGTCTACAGCAAATGATTGGATGTTCTTGGATTATACAAACATTCATCTCAAAATGGTGCCAGTGCCACGGAAACAGCAAAATTTTCAAGAAATTAGCTGACTCAATAACTTTACACCACAAGAAACTTAACTCATAGATGCGCAGTACAAACCGATGGGCGGAAACGAACTCTTACGAAGATATAAACATTGAAATAGTTTGTTTCAAATGTGTTAAACTGTGTCCAGTATAAACTATGCTTCAGAATCGTGGTTATATGGTGTGGACAAAAGTGACCAGTGCAGTACCTCTTCATAGATTTAGATGATTTTTTTTTTTTATATAGCTAGATTGTTTTACTAGGGTTGATAGTTTATATTTTAGTTGTGGTTTACTGGAAAAAGAAAACTCACTCTGTCAGAGTAAGTTTTTTTTTTCAAAGGGGGGGATAATGTACTCCCAAGCCCTTTTGGCTTTAATTTTTATTAATTTCTTTTATTTAATTGGAATTGGGTAATAATGAAATACCATACATTCTTTATAGTTCAATAAATTGCTTATTAGTCAAGTCAGCTTAATGGTGAAATAATTATTTGCAATTCTGATTAAATTGGGTTTGAACTTTTAGAATCTGTTGAAATAATTTATAGATGGGTAGCAAATATTTGTATTTTAGTTTAAGTAGCAGTTTTTATGAGGAAGTAAGTTTTGCCGATGGTTCTATCTTTTACAGTTATTTTTAATTATGTCAACGTTAGTTTTATTATCAAAAGTTATTGCCATTAATTGACTTGGTAAAGCTTAGTTTCTCAAGAAGGAAGTGGACGTGAGAATCTTGTCCTGAAAAGAGGGTTTAGCTACGTGCTAATATCCTTCTTTAGAGTTCAGGATATCTACGTTAATTTTGTTAATTTGTCTTAGTGCAGAATCTATGTTTTAGTGTTGTTAAATCAGAAGTAAGATATCAAGTTTATTATTTAATATTGTTTATTTTCCAGGTTTATAATTTTCTTATTTATAATTTAATACTTAATATATTAGCTATTCGATTTTGGTGTGTTTTCTTGGCTACTTTATCTCAGAGGGGTAATTTAACAGGGATATATCTCTTTATTGAAAATCCTAGATCAAAGTTGGATATAATTTTGATTTAGGTTAATCGACGTCTTCTAGTTGGGTATTTTCAGCTCTTGATACTTCATCAGGGGTACCGGAGGAGCTACAATTGGAAGTCGTTGGTTACACCGTAATGTGACTGGGGCCAGTTGCTTCACGCAGTGTTAAAATAATAGAATCAAGTAAAAACTCTTTTGCAATGAAAAGGAAAAACACAAAAAGCAGATGCGAAAATTGTTGTAACTCTGCGAATTTGATATTTTATACGCAAACGTGAGAAAGTCTTTAGAGACTAGTAGAAATATACACGAGGCAGTTTTTCACTTTGACGTGTTCCTGAAATTTAAAAAATCTCTTGTACAATGCAGAGGACAAAAACAAAAAAAAATCTGAAGACTGTTGCAACTCTTCCCATTTGATATTATTTACAAAAAAATGACGGTCTTTAACAACTAGTAGAAAAATACAAGCGACAATTTATCACTTTCAATTGTTCGTGAAATATAAAAACTCTTTTGCAATGCAGAGGAAAAAATCAAAACCCAGATCTGAAGATTGTTGTACGTGAGAAAATCTTTAGAGACTAGTAGAAAAATACACGCGACAATTTATCACTTTAACTTGTTCCTGAAATGTAAAAACTCTTTTGCAATGAAAAGGAAAAACACAAATAGCAGATACGAAGATTGTTGTACCTCTTCGAATTTGATATTTTATACACAAACGTGGGAAAATCTTTAGAGACTAGTAGAAAAATACACGAGGCAGTTTTTCACTTTGACTTGTTCCGGAAATTTAAAAAATCTCTTGTACAATGCAGAGGACAAAAACAAAAAAAAATCTGAAGACTGTTGCAACTCTTCCCATTTGATATTATTTACAAAAAAATGACGGTCTTTAACGACTAGTAGAAAAATAGAAGCGACAATTTATCACTTTCACTTGTTCGTGAAATATACAAACTCTTTTGCAATGCAGAGGAAAAAATCACAACCCAGATCTGAAGATTGTTGTACGTGAGAAAATCTTTAGAGACTAGTAGAAAAATACACGCGACAATTTATCACTTTCACTTGTTCCTGAAATATAAAAACTCTTTTGCAATGCAGAGGAAAAAATCAAAACCCAGATCTGAAGATTGTTGTACGTGAGAAAATCTTTAGACTAGTAGAAAAATACACGCGACAATTTATCACTTTCACTTGTTCCTGAAATGTAAAAACTCTTTTGCAATGAAAAGGAAAAACACAAAAAGCAGATGCGAAAATTGTTGTAACTCTGCGAATTTGATATTTTATACGCAAACGTGAGAAAGTCTTTAGAGACTAGTAGAAAAATACACGAGACAGTTTTTCACTTTGACTTGTTCCTGAAATTTAAAAAATCTCTTGTGCAATGCAGAGGACAAAAACAAAAAATAAATCTGAAGACTGTTGCAACTCTTCCCATTTGATATTGTTTACAAAAAAATGACGGTCTTTAACGACTAGTAGAAAAATACAAGCGACAATTTATCACTTTCACTTGTTCCTGAAATATAAAAACTCTTTTGCAATGCAGAGGAAAAAATCAAAACCCAGATCTGAAGATTGTTGTACGTGAGAAAATCTTTAGACTAGTAGAAAAATACACGCGACAATTTATCACTTTCACTTGTTCCTGAAATGTAAAAACTCTTTTGCAATGAAAAGGAAAAACACAAAAAGCAGATGCGAAGATTGTTGTAACTCTTCGAATTTGATATTTTATACACAAACGTGAGAAAATCTTTAGAGACTACTAGAAAAATACACGAGGCAGTTTCTCACTTTGACTTGTTCCTGAAATTTAAAAAATCTCTTGTACAATGCAGAGGACAAAAACAAAAAATAAATCTGAAGACTGTTGCAACTCTTCCCATTTGATATTATTTACAAAACAATGAGGGTCTTTAACGACTAGTAGAAAAATACACGCGACAATTTATCACTTTTTACTTCTTCTTGAAATATAAAAACACTTTTGCAATGCAGAGGAAAAAATCAAAACCCAGATCTGAAGATTGTTGTACGTGAGAAAATCTTTAGAGACTAGTAGAAAAATACACGCGACAATTTATCACTTTCACTTGTTCCTGAAATGTAAAAACTCTTTTGCAATGAAAAGGAAAAACACAAAAAGCAGATGCGAAGATTGTTGTAACTCTTCGAATTTGATATTTTATACACAAACGTGAGAAATTCTTTAGAGACTAGTAGAAAAATACACGAGGCAGTTTTTCAGTTTGACTTGTTGCTGAAATTTAAAAAATCTCTTGTACAATGCAGAGGACAAAAACAAAAAATAAATCTGAAGACTGTTGCAACTCTTCCCATTTGATATTATTTACAAAATAATGACGGTCTTTAACGACTAGTAGAAAAATACAAGCGACAATTTATCACTTTCACTTGTTCGTGAAATATTGGGCATAAGAGGAGTTGCAAATAACCTCATTGTGTCGTATTCTGAAGGGCGTGAACTAAAAGTCAAATTAAAAGACGTTTTCTCTAAAAATTATAAAGTTAATCTGGGAGTTCCCCAAGGATCCGTATTGGGTCCATTGCTCTTTATACTATTTACAAACGATATTGATCTTAACGTTGGGGCTGACTGTCTAGTAAGCTTTGCAGACGACACTTCCATCGCCGTATCAGCTAGTACAATAAATGAACTAACTGAAAAAGTAGCCACAGTGGTAAACAAATTTAAAAAATGGTGTGATGCAAACAATTTAATTGTAAACATGGATAAAACAGCATGTCTGTATTTTCACAAAAGGCGAACCTTGACTGAACTACATTTTAATTGCAATGACTGTGTCATACGACCAATTAGCAGTTCCAAGCTACTTGGTTTAATGATAGACGAAAACTTAAGGTGGAATAACCAGGTGGATATTGTCTGTAATAAATTAAATAGGGTATTGTTTGCTATGAGAAATCTAAAAAACATATTAGATTTACATGCGTTAACAAATGTATATTATGCTATGGCTCAATCGGTATTATGCTACAATTTAATTATATGGGGTGGGTCTTCGGAAATGAACAGAGTATTTGTGCTGCAAAAAAAAATAATTCGCCTAATCTTTAACTTAGAATGGAGAGAAACATGTCGAAACATATTCAAAGAAAAAAAAATCTTAACTGTATATAGCCTATTCATATACAAATGTATAATGTTTGTTCGGAAAAATAAATGTAAATTTATCCTAAATGAACAGATTCATACACATAATACTAGGAATAAGGAAGATGTATATGTGCAAAACTTTAACATGACATTGTACACAAGATCTCCATTGTGTATTTGTAGTACTATATACAATAAGCTAGATAATAATATAAAAATAATCAAAAATGAAAATAAATTTAAAACTAAATTAAAGGCCTTTCTTGCTAGCCAAGCATTCTACACTGTAACCGAGTTTTTAAAGAAGTAATGTAAATGATGTTAGATGTTTAATGTAAGATGTCTTTTATTTGTATATTCCCCGACAATCCAACCAATATTATGTATTGAAAAGGAGTAATAAATATTGTATTGTATTGTATACAAACTCTTTTGCAATGCAGAGGAAAAAATCAAAACCCAGATCTGAAGATTGTTGTACGTGAGAAAATCTTTAGACTAGTAGAAAAATACACGCGACAATTTATCACTTTCACTTGTTCCTGAAATGTAAAAACTCTTTTGCAATGAAAAGGAAAAACACAAAAAGCAGATGCGAAAATTGTTGTAACTCTGAGAATTTGATATTTTATACGCAAACGTGAGAAAATCTTTAGACTAGTAGAAAAATACACGAGGCAGTTTTTCACTTTGACTTGTTCCTGAAATTTAAAAAATCTCTTGTACAATGCAGAGGACAAAAACAAAAAATAAATCTGAAGACTGTTGCAACTCTTCCCATTTGATATTATTTACAAACAAATGACGGTCTTTAACGACTAGTAGAAAAATACAAGCGACAATTTATCACTTTCACTTGTTCCTGAAATATAAAAACTCTTTTGCAATGTAGAGGAAAAAATCAAAACCCAGATCTGAAGATTGTTGTACGTGAGAAAATCTTTAGGGACTAGTAGAAAACTACACGCGACTATTTATCACTTTTTAATTCTTCTTGAAATATAAAAACACTTTTGCAATGCAGAGGAAAAAATCAAAACCCAGATCTGAAGATTGTTGTACGTGAGAAAATCTTTAGAGACTAGTAGAAAAATACACGCGACAATTTATCACTTTCACTTGTTCCTGAAATGTAAAAACTCTTTTGCAATGAAAAGGAAAAACACAAAAAGCAGATGCGAAAATTGTTGTAACTCTGCGAATTTGATATTTTATACGCAAACGTGAGAAAATCTTTAGAGACTAGTAGAAAAATACACGAGGCAGTTTTTCACTTTGACTTGTTCCTGAAATTTAAAAAATCTCTTGTACAATGCAGAGGACAAAAACAAAAAATAAATCTGAAGACTGTTGCAACTCTTCCCACTTGATATTATTTACAAAAAAATGACGGTCTTTAACGACTAGTAGAAAAATACAAGCGACAATTTATCACTTTCACTTCTTCCTGAAATATAAAAACTCTTTTGCAATGCAGAGGAAAAAATCAAAACCCAGATCTGAAGATTGTTGTACGTGAGAAAATCTTTAGGGACTAGTAGAAAACTACACGCGACAATTTATCACTTTTTAATTCTTCTTGAAATATAAAAACACTTTTGCAATGCAGAGGAAAAAATCAAAACCCAGATCTGAAGATTGTTGTACGTGAGAAAATCTTTAGAGACTAGTAGAAAAATACACGCGACAATTTATCACTTTCACTTGTTCCTGAAATGTAAAAACTCTTTTGCAATGAAAAGGAAAAACACAAAAAGCAGATGCGAAGATTGTTGTAACTCTTCGAATTTGATATTTTATACACAAACGTGAGAAATTCTTTAGAGACTAGTAGAAAAATACACGAGGCAGTTTTTCAGTTTGACTTGTTGCTGAAATTTAAAAAATCTCTTGTACAATGCAGAGGACAAAAACAAAAAATAAATCTGAAGACTGTTGCAACTCTTCCCATTTGATATTATTTACAAAAAAATGACGGTCTTTAACGACTAGTAGAAAAATACAAGCGACAATTTATCACTTTCACTTGTTCGTGAAATATACAAACTCTTTTGCAATGCAGAGGAAAAAATCAAAACCCAGATCTGAAGATTGTTGTACGTGAGAAAATCTTTAGAGACTAGTAGAAAAATACACGCGACAATTTATCACTTTCACTTGTTCCTGAAATGTAAAAACTCTTTTGCAATGAAAAGGAAAAACACAAAAAGCAGATGCGAAAATTGTTGTAACTCTGCGAATTTGATATTTTATACGCAAACGTGAGAAAATCTTTAGAGACTAGTAGAAAAATACACGAGGCAGTTTTTCACTTTGACTTGTTCCTGAAATTTAAAAAATCTCTTGTACAATGCAGAGGACAAAAACAAAAAATAAATCTGAAGACTGTTGCAACTCTTCCCACTTGATATTATTTACAAAAAAATGACGGTCTTTAACGACTAGTAGAAAAATACAAACGACAATTTATCACTTTCACTTCTTCCTGAAATATAAAAACTCTTTTGCAATGCAGAGGAAAAAATCAAAACCCAGATCTGAAGATTGTTGTACGTGAGAAAATCTTTAGGGACTAGTAGAAAACTACACGCGACAATTTATCACTTTTTAATTCTTCTTGAAATATAAAAACACTTTTGCAATGCAGAGGAAAAAATCAAAACCCAGATCTGAAGATTGTTGTACGTGAGAAAATCTTTAGAGACTAGTAGAAAAATACACGCGACAATTTATCACTTTCACTTGTTCCTGAAATGTAAAAACTCTTTTGCAATGAAAAGGAAAAACACAAAAAGCAGATGCGAAGATTGTTGTAACTCTTCGAATTTGATATTTTATACACAAACGTGAGAAATTCTTTAGAGACTAGTAGAAAAATACACGAGGCAGTTTTTCAGTTTGACTTGTTGCTGAAATTTAAAAAATCTCTTGTACAATGCAGAGGACAAAAACAAAAAATAAATCTGAAGACTGTTGCAACTCTTCCCATTTGATATTATTTACAAAAAAATGACGGTCTTTAACGACTAGTAGAAAAATACAAGCGACAATTTATCACTTTCACTTGTTCGTGAAATATACAAACTCTTTTGCAATGCAGAGGAAAAAATCAAAACCCAGATCTGAAGATTGTTGTACGTGAGAAAATCTTTAGAGACTAGTAGAAAAATACACGCGACAATTTATCACTTTCACTTGTTCCTGAAATATAAACACTCTTTTGCAATGCAGAGGAAAAAATCAAAACCCAGATCTGAAGATTGTTGTACGTGAGAAAATCTTTAGACTAGTAGAAAAATACACGCGACAATTTATCACTTTCACTTGTTCCTGAAATGTAAAAACTCTTTTGCAATGAAAAGGAAAAACACAAAAAGCAGATGCGAAAATTGTTGTAACTCTGAGAATTTGATATTTTATACGCAAACGTGAGAAAATCTTTAGACTAGTAGAAAAATACACGAGGCAGTTTTTCACTTTGACTTGTTCCTGAA
This sequence comes from Hemicrepidius hirtus, assembly GCA_963082805.1. NCBI lineage: Eukaryota > Metazoa > Arthropoda > Insecta > Coleoptera > Elateridae > Hemicrepidius > Hemicrepidius hirtus. The sequence continues at coordinate 2,056,139 of OY720167.1, forward strand.
ATTTAAAAAATCTCTTGTACAATGCAGAGGACAAAAACAAAAAATAAATCTGAAGACTGTTGCAACTCGTCCCATTTGATATTATTTACAACAAAATAACGGTCTTTAAAAACTAGTAGAAAAATACAAGCGAAAATTTATCACTTTCACTTGTTCCTGAAATATAAAGCCTCTTTTGCAATGCAGAGGAAAAAATCAAAACCCAGATCTGAAGATTGTTGTACGTGAGAAAATCTTTAGGGACTAGTAGAAAACTACACGCGACAATTTATCACTTTTTAATTCTTCTTGAAATATAAAAACACTTTTGCAATGCAGAGGAAAAAATCAAAACCCAGATATGAAGATTGTTGTACGTGAGAAAATCTTTAGAGACTAGTAGAAAAATACACGCGACAATTTATCACTTTCACTTGTTCCTGAAATGTAAAAACTCTTTTGCAATGAAAAGGAAAAACACAAAAAGCAGATGCGAACATTACCAAAAATAATACTTTCAAGGGAGGTTTTAATAAGGAAATATTTTTGAAGTAGGTAATGCTCTTTTACCGATGAGAAATACGAAGAGTGGAAAAATAAACAGTTGTGCAGTCTCTAAGAAAGTTTTTCTTTTATTCAGTACCATTCTTCCTTTCTCCTGTATCCACATTCCTGTAACAAATAAAAATAATTAGAATAGTTCAACTTCTACAACATATTTATCAATAAGTTTATTACATAAAGATTTCACACACAAGTAGCTATGGATGTCAGAGAACCCATCTCTAGTCAAACAAGAATAAAGAAAACAATTAATTATTAGTAGAGAATGCAAAATTTATTTATATTGGATGTTTGTTAACTAACTACTACACTGCAAGTTATGTGATTAGATACACCTGAGGCATCATATTATTCAGATAGCAGCTTCCTATAGAAATGATTAGATAAGCTTATATGAATTCATTTTATGCAAATGCTTGTTTTTAGTTTTAGTCTTAATTCATACTCCGTCGTATATTAAGCTCCAAAGGTTTTGTCCATTTTAACTTTGTAAATCAAATAAAGTACTTTTTAAAAAAGGTCCGAACGAATTTTAATACAAAACTGGCGCAGTCGGTAGGATGCTGAGAGAAAATCGCGTTTAAAATGCGTTGTATTTTCGTACGTTTCAACGTTTTGCTCAGTGATCCAAAAAAAAACAAATTATTCAAGAACTTCAACTTTCGTGATGTACCAACCAATTCATCGAGTATCAGCAAAGCATATACACTTAGGACAAGCATCGCCGAAGCAAGCACTGCTGGTTCCCGAAAAATACCCAGTCTATTGGAGACACTTTGGTCGATTGACGACTTCCTGATCGTCGAGATCACCCAGATCGAATCTTCAGCATTCATCATCGATTTATTCTACTATGCAGTAAGCATTATTTTCATTCTTCAACGTTTTTAATGCCAATTTAATAAATATAAACCAGTAACATAGATTTAAGATTTAATTTAAAGCCCTATTAGACTGTTTACTAACATAAAAATAGCATTTCCACTTAAAATAATCAGAAAGTAATAATAATAATTGTGTAATAGTGCATATGAATAACCGGGATAGATCTAGATCACCCAATGGTATTGCACTTCGATCAATTTTAAACAACGAAATTAGTGAAACAACATTCAACATGGCAAATCTATTCCCAGTATTATTCCAGATAGCCATGCTATCCGAAATAATCAATTATGATGGCAACAGCAGCACCCTTTCGGAGTTCATTAGAGCTTGGGAAGTAATATTGACCCAATTTTTAATCCCAGCACAACCAGATGCTGATAGTAACAAATTCTTATTATCCTCTGTTCGTAATAAGTTAAAAGGCAACGCACTAGAAGTTGTAGCAGGTTACGAATTTCGAACCTGGACCGATTTAAAAAATGTACTAATCAACAATTTTGGAGATCAAAGGTCAGAGTTGAACCTTACGGTTGACTTAGCAAAAACTAGACAAAATTCAAAAGAAAGCCCGATCGAATTCTATAATCGCATTAGAACTCTTTTGGCGACTTTTAATTCAAAAATTTCCATTGGTAACGAAACCCAACCTGTAAAAGATTATAAATTAGAAAATACCAAACAATTACCCTTAAGATCCTTTGTTAGCGGCTTGAACGAACCCTTCGGTTCACTTTTACGGAGCAGAAATCCCGATAATTTAGAAAGTGCGATATCAATCATTCGAGATGAAATCGATATTAGGTATTCGCAAAATTCATATAAAAGTCATCTTAATATACCGATTCAGAATCAAAACCCTAGCAATTCAAGATATAACTTACCAAATTTACCTACTCCACATTACAATAATCAAAAAACGCCATTGCAACATTACAGAAGTAATTTTCCTCCTGTACAACGAAACTTTCCTCCTAATAATACATTCATACGAAATCAAAACCCTACAATGAGGTTAAACCCCAATACTCCACCTTCTCGATTCCCAAATCAAGGTTTCGGGAACCGAAATGCATTTGCACCCCAACACGGCTATAGAAATAGCACAACAGGTGAACCAATGCAAATTGGATCAGCCAATAAGAGACCCCTATCGGTACAAACACATAACCCAAATTTTAAAAAACCTAATTACTTTAATAATGTTCCATTTATTAAACAATCCAATCAACTCAGGAATTTTCATGCCGAAGAATTATTCCACCATAATGATAATTCAGACCTCGAAAATTATCCTGAATTTTCCGAATATAACCCAGAACCTGAGTATTCTCCTCAAAATTATTGTTACGATAACATCCCCGAAGAACAAGATCAAGTTGATCAAGAAATTGATTACGATAACGAAGCAGCTGGAAATTTTACCAACTAGCCTCGGAAAACGTCGAAAATTTCAATCTTACTACAATAAAATCAAATTTACCCTATTTAATTATCCCTGGAACCCAAGATAAAATTCTCTTAGATACCGGCAGTAGTAAAACAATTATATCCACTAATTTTGTTAAGAAAAACTTTCCAAATTCTATTTTAAATTATCAATTTCAAATCACAACATCTCATGGTACCACTTTCCATGATCAAGTTGCTGATATACCCATAAATTCTTTATTTAACGAGTCTGGACCTCATGTATGCTACATGTACGATTTTAGCCCCAATTATATCGGATTAATTGGATCAGATTTATTTGCTCAAATTAATGCAAACATCGACTTTCGTTGGATGCATATACAGACAGAAAGTACTGTCGTGTCCTTTTTCTATAATCTATCAAAATTAAAACAAGAAATGCAGCGAAGAAACGAGTGCAATTTTACTAAATTAAAATCCCAATCAGAACCTATAAACGTTTATTTATACCACTGTACGTCTTCGTACAATTAAATTTGTAAATGTGATAATTAAAATTAGATTTATTTACAATTCTTTCTTATACAGATTTGACATCGTCTTCTCTTTTTAATATCTATTTTTTCTACTATTTATCCTTCTCTATAGAAACGGTATAATTTAAAACAAGTTTTAATTTAATATAATAAACACCCTACACTACCCCCCTATTAGTGAGGAGGTCGAACGATTTTTAAAAATAAAATATTCTACTCTAATAAATTAAATTGTTATAGTACATTCCTGATAAGTTATACAAAAGTGTTAAAAGATACCATGTCTGCATATTTTTTAGGAAATTTCACTTTCCTGCCAGTTCTTGTGATAACTTTTTTGACTTGGTGTGTAGGTGTTTTACTGACATCTGTACTATCTTGATTTCTGATGCAGGGAGATAATTTAGTTTCAATTATTATTGGTTCCTTTGGCTCTATGTAAGCAGATTTCAACCTGTCAATGGAGACACTGTTTGATTTACCATTTATTTCTAAAATGTAATATTTGTCAGTTCTACGTAAAACTTTATACGGTCCGTTGTAAGGAGCTTGTAGAGGTTTTCTTACACCATCTACTCTTACAAATACATATTCTGCAGTATCCAAGTCTTTTGGAATGTAAGCTTTAGATTTATTATGCCAAGTAGTTTGATTGTATAGGATCATCTGCATCTTATTCTTAAGATTGGTTATAAAACTTGAATCTGGTGCAACAGTGTTCAAAGTAGTAGCTTGTTCGACTAAATCTGCTGGTATGCGTAATGTTGTACCATATACTAATTCTGCCGGTGTTGCACCAATGTCCAGTTTGATAGTGTTGCGGATTCCAAGTAAAACCAATGGCAAGGCTTCTGTCCACGTAGTATCATGGCATTTTAATGAGGCCTTTAACTGCCGGTGAAACCGCTCTACAAGACCATTACTTTGTGGATGGTAGGCAGTGGTTCGATTGTGTTGTACTCCTAAAAGTTTTGACAGGGCATTAAATAAACAGGATTCAAACTGCCTACCCCTGTCTGTTATTATAGTAGCAGGAACACCAAATCTTGAAACCCAGTGCATACAGAACGTTTGAGCACAAGTTTCCGCAGTAATGTCTTGTATTGGAATTGCCTCAGGCCATCTACTGAATCTATCTACCAAAGTCAAAAGGTACTGCTTACCATTAGATGGAGGAAGAGGCCCAACAATGTCCATGTGTATGTGGGTAAACCGAGCATCAGGAGCAGTAAATGTGCCTAGTGGAGCTTTGGTATGTCGATTTATTTTTGACCGTTGGCAAGGAACACATCTTTTGGTCCAAATGGCAATCTGTTTTTTCATGTTTGGCCAAAAAAATTTCTTCGTTACCTGTTTGACGGTGTTTTTGATGCCTGGATGAGACAAGTTATGTTGTGTTTCGAAAACATTTTTACGAAAAGTTGCTGGTACATAAATTCTTTTATTACCTGTAGAAACTTCGTAAGTAAGTTCAATATCTGGTAAGCTTGTAATTTTTTCAAACTTAAGATTATCTTGTTTCAAAAGATTTGCTAATTCTTCATCATTTTCCTGGCTTTTTTGAAGTGATGCGGAGTCGAATTCCGTTTTAGTTATGCTTCCAATGCGTGACAATGCGTCTGCTGGTCCATTTTCAGTCCCTTTAATATATTGTATATTTGTTGTAAATTGGGAGATGAAGTCCAATTGACGGCATTGACGAGGACTACATTTTTCAGCTTTTTGATAGAAGGCATAAGTGAGTGGTCGATGATCTGTAAAAATCGTGAAATCACGACCTTCTAAAAAATGACGAAAATGTCGAACTCCTTTGTATATTGCCAGGAGCTCCCTGTCATAAGCACTGTACTTTTTTTCTGCTGGTGTAAGTTTAAGGGAAAAGAAGGAAATCGGTTTGCAATCAATACCTTCTCCTTGTTGTAGTACACCACCTACTGCTATGTCAGAAGCGTCAACAGCTATACTGAGTTTGCTGTCAGGCTGTGGAAAAGTTAAAATAGCAGTGTTTGCTAAAGCATCCTTACTCTTTTGAAAGGCTTCTCTTGCGTTTTCGTTCCAAATAATATTGGCATTCTTTTTACTACATCCTTTAAGAAGTTCCGTGAGAGGTTGCTGTGTTTTTGCTGCATTTGGTATCCATCGCCGGTAATAGTTCACCATACCAAGAAATGCTTGTAATTGTTTGATTGTCTCTGGCAATGGAAAATCTTTTACCACCTGTATTTTTTGTGGTAATGGTTCTAGTCCGTGCTGTGACACTTTAGCTCCCAAAAATGTTACCTCACTTGCGCCAAAAACGCATTTGTTTGTATTGATAACAATGCCGTGTTGGCTAAGTTTCTTTAGCACTGCTTCTAAATGTTGCATGTGTTCTTCTTCTGATGATGAGGCGATAAGAATATCATCGATATAAATGTACACAAAATTAAATTCTCTAAAAATTTGATCTAAAAATCTCTGGAACGTTTGGGCAGCATTTCTTAAACCAAAGGGCATGCGAATAAACTCGTACAATCCAAACGGTGTTGTTATTGCCGTTTTTGGCGTGTCTGCCGGATTAACAGGAATCTGGTAATACGCTTTGACTAGATCAATTGTTGAGAAAATCGACTTACCAGAAAGACTATGTGCAAAATCTTGAATGTGTGGAATTGGGTAACGATCTGGAATGGTTGCAGCATTGAGGCCACGATAGTCACCGCATGGTCTCCAGCTTTTGTCCGTTTTGCGAACCATGTGGAGTGGACTGGCCCATGGGGATGATGAAGGCCGAATAATACCAGCTTCCAGCATTCGTGAAAATTCCTCCTTAGCAGCTTTAAACTTGTCTGGAGCTAGTCTTCGTGGTTTGCTATGTACTGGAGGACCCTTTGATTCAATGTAGTGGAGTACATCGTGCTTTGGTTGTTGAATAGAGGGATTTGGTCGTATAATATCCGGATACCTCCGCAGAAGATCTTCGTATTTGGAACAATTACTTCCAAACACAGCACGCACACTTGTTACTGTTGCTGTTTTATATATACAATTAACTGAAAGAGATGTCTTATTATCTAATAATTGTTTGTTCTTTAAATCTACACTTAAACTAAAATAATGTAAAAAATCTGCACCAAGTATAGCGTCTGTCACGTTTGCCACTACAAATGTCCACACAAAATCGCGACGGAGACCTATATTTACATTCAGTGTCTTTTGTCCATAAAGTTTTATGTTTGAACCGTCAGCAGATTGTAAATTGAAAGTAGAACTAGGGGTATCCAACTTACATTGTTTGAATTTAGCGGGTAAAATACTGAGGTCAGCCCCAGTGTCGACCAAGAAGTGAGTTTTATTTCGCTTATCAACAACAAACAGACGGCGTGAATGATGGGGTACAGAAGTTGCCGCTCCTACTGCTCCCCTTGTTCGTTTTTTATGGTCTGATGGTTGCAGGGTGGTATACATTTTTGAGCTCTTATCCCATAATGACGGTGATACCAACAGGTCCTATGGCGTTCTCTACTTGGACTTCTGGTTTGCGAACGATTGCGGAATCGGGCATCTGTCCTTTGCATGGTCCGGTTTCTCTCCAATTTTTGTATACGATGCATAATATCGTCTAATTTGTTAGCTATATTAGTGATAGGATCCATTATTAATTCCTGTTTGCGGGCAGCAAGCGGTTCAATCGATTCGACTTTTGAAATTGCAGACACCGATGGTGTATTTTCTAAAATACGATCTGCAATTTCCGCTAATTGATCCAATGTTACAGTGGTTAGTGATACTAAAATCTGTTTCACACTTACTGGCATCTGTTGAAGGAAAAGTTCTTTTAAAACTTGATCGTTAACATACCCAGAATCATTAACTAATTTTCTCATATGTCTCAGAAGTTGAGATGGTTTTCTATTTCCTAATTCTTCTCCAGAGAGTAATTGTTTTAGTTTTTGTGAATCGGAAAGTGTAGTACGATTAATTACTGCTCGTTTTAATTTTGTATAAGGTTCCTTTGCATCAGGCTTCGTTATCTCATCTGCAACCTCATCTGCTATTTCTGGTGACAAAACACTTAATACATGGTTAAATTTTGTATGTTCTGATATAATCTTTGGATATGCCAATTCGAACTTCGCTTCTACCATTGCAAACCATAATTCTGTTCTGGTTGACCAAAATGCTGGTAAAGAAATTGCTACCGCTGTTATTGACGGTGTTGACTGAGATTGAGTTTGTATAATCGCGGATGCCTCTGAATCTGTCATGTTGAATTTATTGCATTGAAATGTCTGAATAATAATTATCACTTACGTCGGGGTCACCACTTTGTACGTCTTCGTACAATTAAATTTGTAAATGTGATAATTAAAATTAGATTTATTTACAATTCTTTCTTATACAGATTTGACATCGTCTTCTCTTTTTAATATCTATTTTTTCTACTATTTATCCTTCTCTATAGAAACGGTATAATTTAAAACAAGTTTTAATTTAATATAATAAACACCCTACACCACCTAGATCAGAAATTCAAGTTAAATTACCAACAACAAGTACCAATGGTACACGTATTTGCGACAAAATTAAATTCAATGACAACTGCTTTACACCTAGAGCATTAGTTAAAGCACATAATAACTATTTTTACACCACCGTAATCAACACATCTGAAGAACCTCAAAACTTTCAGATATACCATCTCCTAGTTTTAGAAGATTTTGAAATCAACAATGTTGAAATTAATAATGTAACCTTAAATTCTACATCTAAAAATAAAATTTTAAATGATAATTTAAAAAATATCAAAACCGAACATTTAAATTCCGAAGAGAACAAATTAAAATCCCTTTGTTACGAATTCAAAGATATATTCTACTCCCCTGAAATATCCCTAACGTATACGAACTTAGTAAAGCATCACATTCGCACAAAAAATGACATTCCAATCTATACCAAAACTATCGGTACCCCCATGTACATCGCGACGAGGTAAAACAGCAAATGTCAAAAATGTTGCAAGAAGGTATCATTGAACATTCAGAAAGCCCGTATAATGCCCCGATTTGGATCGTGCCAAAAAAACAAGATAACTCAGGCAAACAAAAATGGCGGATAGTCATTGACTATCGAAAGTTAAATGAGAACACGATCGAAGACAAATACCCCCTTCCGAATATAGAACAAGTACTAGACAATTTAGGACGAGCCGAATACTTCACTACTTTAGACTTAGCCTCTGGTTTCCACCAGATCAAAATAGACAAAAATGATAGGTAGAAAACAGCTTTTTCTACTGAAGAAGGCCATTTTCAATTCAAGAGAATGCCCTTCGGATTAAAGAATGCCCCCGCTTCATTTCAACGCCTTATTAATCAGGCATTACTTGGTTTAACACAGACCCAATGTATGGTTTACCTCGATGATATCATTGTGTATTCTGTATCATTACAAGAACATATTCTAAAACTCAAGAACGTCTTCGAACGCTGTAGACGATATAATTTAAAAGTGCAATTAGATAAATCCGAATTTTTAAAAACATCTGTACCATATTTAGGACACATTTTAAGTAAAGAAGGAATAAGACCAAATCCTGATAAAATCCAAACAATTAGTAAATTTCCTCTTCCAAAAACTCGTACTGAAATTAAATCATTCCTTGGAATGTTTGGCTATTACCGCAAATTTATAAAGGATTGTCCGTGAACAGCCTTTTATAAATTTAAAAGGCAAGAAATCGGTGAAACCATCCTTGCTAGTTTTATGTGATAGCCATGGTCGAGGTTTAGCTGACAATTTGCTCAAGATGCAAGATAAATTTCAAGTCACTGTTTATTTTAAGCCAAATGCTTCATTCTCACAGGTAACAAGTGATCTAAAAAACTTAACAATTAATTTTACAAATAAGGATTTTGTGGTAATATTTGGAGGCAGTAACAATTTAGAGTACAATTTTCCTACGCGGGATCTGATACATGTAATCAAAAATGAACTTCATACCAATTTATTAGTCTGTAGTGTCCTCTATAGATATGACTACTTCTTGCAAAACAATACTCGATGCTGTAAATACTTTTGGATCTCGAGGCTTCTCGTGTTTAAAGCAGTTAAATAACAACATTCTAGACAACAGCAATTCATTTAAAGATGACATTGTATCTATTAATAATAATTCTACGTCAAATAGTTTTAAGCATGTACCAGATGTCTCTTTTTTAGGCCTAGCGAATCATTAGTTGTTAACAATGATTCTTTAACATCACTATTACCAAAGAGTATAAAATGGGAAGAGTTAGCCTTATGGGTTTTAAAGTTTCACATTAAGTATCCCGGCCGCTAGGCTGGCCCTCAAGCAGAGGGTCTTCGGAACTAAACAAGATTTATTTACGCTACGGAAAGTAAATATTACAGGTTTCTTTAAGCATTTTCGAACAGTGTGAAAGCTCAGTGTTGCCATGTTGTAACAATCGTAAAAATCGTAACAACCTATGTCCTAAAGTCAGTGGCGCCCCATTGACTGCAGATTAAAAATTATTTTTACAAGCCCATGTGGACAAGATGTGGACTTCTGAATGCATACGCTCAGCTGCTGGATTACTGCAGGGTGGGTCACTGTCCGCTTGTATGAATTACATCTAGTGTGACTTAAGTTCTAGTGTGTGCTTTGAATTTTCAATACATGCTTTCGCGCACGCTACTGTTATTAACTACACGGAACAATAATATAACCTCAAAAGTTTTTGTTTACAAAATTGACTTAAGTCGTTTTACTTTACTTTTAAAGTAAAATATTTATAGGTATGTATACATTTTAACGCATTATTCAACAGCATATCAACAGAATATCGTAAGAAGTAAGACAACCCATATTAAAAATTATTAATCCTTATTATTTTCCAGAAAATAAAAAATGTTTCTCAAAAACAGAACTTAAAATTAATGGAAGGAAGACAACTAACTAAATTAAAGCTAGTCCTTAGAAAAGAGTTAATTATTGGCTACTACAAATGCTCAAAGTGTCCCCCATTTTACTGAATACACAATGCTACTCGACCTTTCGTGTTTTCGAAAATGTGTTTTGTTGTTTAAATTTTCATGGAATAAGTTGCAGTAATGTATTCGACTAGCATGGTTCTATGTCGAATTTGATGTGCAACAGACACTTTTTAAGGATGCATGTGCGAACAGTGCTTCTAGAGACAGCTGCCCGAGCTGAAATACGACCAAGAATACAACGCACTGACATGTTTGGGTTTTCTACTACAACAGTTTCGGCATTTTCAACAATGTTTGGGTTAGTGGCTTTCCCCCGCTCAGTACCTACCTAGTTTATTTGAAAAAATAGTTTTTTTCACTACTAACTTGAGAAGTCGTCATTATTTACTCCTTTTCTCTAATGAGAAGTTATATTTCTTCAAGCTAGGTAAATAATAAAATAAACGTTCTACAAACCAGATGTTATTGGTTTTGTTTTATAGTTTGACAACTACAGTTCCAGGCTCTAGGTACTTAATACTTAAAAAATCGTGTAGAACTTGTAAATTACAAAAATCTGAACGAATAACATTTCTAGTAGTGAAAATAGTAGTATATAAACCACGATAAAGAAGATTTCTCTCAACCTCGCAACTGATACATATCCCTCGCTTCTTCGCAGCTCGGAAAATAATAATGCTCAATTGAGAAAAATATCTTCTCTACCTTGGCCCATATAATGTAGATAGTAGATACTATCGGATACTATTATATTTACGCCGTCTACTGAACTTTTCATCTTATACCTATCATTCGTTTAAGACGATTCAAATTATATATTCTGCAGGAATTTATTGTTAAAACAGTAAGTGTAAATACTCATTCTTTTTCTTTAATATGTTATATATTTTAATAACTGGATTAGCTGAATTTTGCCGGATTTTGTATTAAGTATAAGTAGTTCAATTAAGTACAATTACAATCAAACTTGATCGTATTTTTGTTTAAATAAATACTCACGATTTTACATTTCTCAAGTAACTGATGCCTTGTACCTAGGTATCGAATAACAAATAAATTTTATATATCGAATAATGAATAACTATCGAATAATTCGAATTTATTCGAATAAAATTATTCGAATAAAATTATGTATTTGAATAAAAATTTATTGGATATACCTATCGAATAAAGATATTTTCAATATCGTTATTGGATATATCGAATTATTCGATAACTTATTCGAATTATCGATACAAATGCACAGAGCTAATACCAAATTCTGCTGTTCTATATTGTTTGGTTGAAAATTTTAAGTATTCAATTCTTTTGCAACACGGCAACACTGCAAATTGATACCAGTTTTATGACCTGCTTATCTGATAATTTTATAGCCTGGGGCATTTGAGAATAAAAGTTGGTGCTCTTATTGTAAAATTTGCTTATGCAACCCAATGTACACTATAAACGCATTTTACCATTACGTTGCTCCTCTTCCCCACTTTATACTCTTTGCTATTACTTAATATTCGATCTATAAGAAATAAAACGGATGACTTGCTTTTACTGCTAAATCAATTCCATTTTCCTGAATTAGTTCTTATTACAGAACACTGTCTTGATAAAAATGAGCTAGTAGCTCGTTTTCGTTACTGTCTAAATTCTGCAGAGAATCATCTGCACATGGTGGTACAGTGATTTTCAGTAGGAGCCAATCATTTGTTAATATTGGAAACTATAACTGGTTGCTATCCGAATATACTTTTGAATTTTGTATTGTTTTTAGTAGCACTCATTAGTTATACATAATTTGTATTTATAGGAGTCCGAAAACGGATGTTAATATCTTTCTTGAAAAACTCGAATTATTACTTATGTTACTACCATTACAAAATAATAATTTATTGCTAACTGGCGATCTTAATATTGACTTTAATACTGAGACTATTGAAAAACGTAAACTTAAACAATTATTAGACTGTTTTAACTTAACTATGTACGTAAACAATAAAACTCGCATCACGAAAGATTCTGCAACCACTATTGATTATGTATGTTCTAATATTAAATCAAGTAATATCTGCACATCAATTCATAATGTAGACTTCACGGGATCATGAGGGTATACTCATCCAACTACAAACTTGCAATAAAACACAAAAAATGGCTAAGCAGTATAAGAGATGTTTTTCTCAAAAAAATTTCAAAAAATTTATTCAACTCTGTAACGAGACAAATTGGCAAAATCTGCTTGAAAAGACTACCCTGAATAAATTTACTATATTTTTCAATAAAATAAATATCTTTGATAATGCTTTTCCTAAAAAATACTTTGAAGTTAAAATTGCTAAACCATGGATTACAACAGGTCTGCGCATCTCTGCAAAAAACTTGAGATCATTAAACTATATACGTAAATTCTTCGATTCTCCTTTTATCCTTAATTATTATTCTAAATACAAGAATATATACCGAAAATCAATAAAACTTGCGAAGTACCTTTTTTATTCAAATCGCATTAGTTCGGCTTCAAATAAAGTAAAACAAACATGGAGCATTATTAATGAATTACGGGGTAAGGAACAAAAATGCATAGTAGAAGCTCCAATAACTCCAAACGAATTCAACAATCACTTTTGCACCGTGGCGGAAAAATTAACATCCGGGCTAATAAGTAGACAACAGCCGTTACAATATTTAAATGACGTAGTACCTAATACCTTCTTCATCTTTCCCACATGCGTTACAGAAGTAAAAAAGATGGCCTCCTCTATTAAAAATAAATCTACTTCAGGCTATGATAACATACCTGTGAAAATTATTGAAATCCTTCCGGATCACACAATTGAAGTATTGGTATCATTAATCAATGAAAGTTTCTCTATCGGCTACTTTCCTTCAGAATTGAAAACAGCAGTAGTGGTACCCCTACATAAGAATGGCAATGTCGACCCTTTCAAACTACAGGCCTATTTCATTGCTCTCCACGTGGTCTAAAATAATTGAAAGATTAGTAAAAAATAGACTAATGAATTATTTAAAAAAACATAATCTAATAACAAAGGATCAGTTTGGCTTCCAAAATCACTGCAATACCAATGATGCAATTTTTACTTTGTTGCATCAAATTTATTATAACTTAAACGAAAAACTAGTTACTGCGGCAATTTTTTGCGATATTTCCAAAGCGTTCGATAGTGTTAAGCATTCAATATTGCTTGATAAACTTAATTCTTTTGGTATTCGGGGAGTAGCTTATTATGATTGGTTCAATTCCTATCTTTCAAATCGTAAACAATTTGTAAAAATGGATCAAGGGAACTCCACAACTCAAAATACAAATTGTGGCGTACCGCAGGGTTCTGTGCTGGGTCCCATTTTATTTTTATTATATATATAAATGACATATCTAAATTAAATATCACAGGCAAGGTCATCCTGTTTGCTGATGATACCTGTCTTATTTGGAACCACCACAATGTTAATGTTTTAAAGAATACTATTGTTAAGGATATGAAGACCGTTAAAGAATGGTGTACTTTCAACTCCCTCTGTCTTAATATAAACAAAACAAATATTTTGAAACTGAATTCTAACTTAAACCCTACTTTTATAGATAATGAGGAAATCAAAATGGCAGATAACTATAAATTCTTAGGTTTGTATGTTGACAATGATCTAAATTGGACACCGCACATTAATTATATATTAAGCAAAGTCTCAACAGGGTGTTACGCGGTACGTACCATTACTAGAGAGCTTGGACCTTGTGTGGCTCGTCAAGCTTACTTTGCGCTGATCGAATCACATTTAAGCTATGCGCTTCCTTTTTGGGGGGTGTCTTGCTGGCTTCGACTGTCGGAAATTTTTATGCTACAGAAAAGAGCTATTCGTTATTTAGCAAACGCTAATTTAAGAGAAAGTTGCAAACCCTTTTTCTTAAAACATAAAATTCTAACTCTACCCTGTTTATTAATCTTAGAAACCGTTTGTATTATAAGAAAACACAAATCAAAATTTCCTGCGGCCCCTACTCACAATTATACGACCAGAAATAAACAAGACATTTATTTGCCAAAACCGAACACTGTCCTAACGTATAATTCAATTTTCTATCATGGAAAAAAATATACAATTCTCTTCCGCCTAATTTGAGAAACACATCTTTTACTGCGGCCTACTTCAGATCCCAAGTGAGAAAATATTTATTACTAAGACCGTATTACAGTGTCGCTGAATTTTTCAATGATGGGCTTTAATAATTATTTTAAAATGTTCTAATTTATTCCTAGTATTAAATATCTAATACGCTGTATATTGCTATTTATGTATTCTTATTTATGTGTGTATTATTTTTAATCCTTACCTACCCTAGTGATAGTATTTTGATATTATTTTAATTGTTCTTTTATGTATTTCTTGAATGAATAATACATGTATGTATTCACATGTGGTTCAATAAACAATAAACAAAATCACAAAATTTCTAACTTCATGTTTAAAAATAGGACAGTAAAATTGTGCATGATCAAACCTTTATTCAAAACTTTGAACATTTAAAAACCATTCTAATGAATGACCCCGTTTTATCTTATCCAGATTTTGAAAAACCATTCGAACTCACAACAGACGCTTCGAAACACGCTATTGGCGCTGTATTATCACAAGCAGGGAAACCAATTAGCTACGCGTCGCGAACGCTTAATCAATCCGAAATAAATTATCCAACTATAGAAAGAGAATTACTAGCCATAGTGTGGGCTTGTAAACACTTTAGGCCGTACTTATACGGAGTAAAATTCAAAATTTTTACTGATCATCGACCCCTCATTTGGTTAAGAAACATTAAGGAACCCAATTCGAAACTTACTAGATGGAGTATAAAACTCGAAGAGTATAATTTCTCTATAGAATACTTGCCTGGAAAATTAAACAAAGTTGCAGACTATCTTAGTCGCATTCAAATTCACCCCACAACTATAGAACCACTTAGAACACCTGAACCCGATTTTGACCAAATCAGTATCATTCCACAAAGACCTGACACACCAGACTTTGACGAATTCACTATTCCAATAGTGACATTACCTGAAATTGAACCATCCTGAAACTCTGAAAACATAGTACCAATTGACAATGACGAACAAATCAACATCGACGACGATAATGAATCACTTGTAAACACTGTACACACTCAGAAATCTTCCACCCCTGTTATTGACATATCAGAAAAACCCCTTCAACACCATAAAAATCAAATCGAATTTTTAAATGCAGTTTTACCAAAAAAAATACAAGTTTCAAAATTTGATGGTTATAACCACTATTCTGTTTTTTCAAATCCCCAAAATCGAATCGAAGTATTTACCAAATTACTTCTAGAATATTGTGAACCCAAAAAGCATTATTAATCGTTTTTCAAAATGACGATCTTTTCGAACAATTTTGCAAATTCATACTTGACGTCACTAACGAAAATTCCCCAAAATTTCATAAATGTATCAAACAAGTTATTTACATCAGTAACCCAGATGACCGGAAACAATACATATCCAACTACCACTTAGGAAGGAACAACCTACCATAGAGGAATCAAGGAAACGATAGAACACCTCAAACGGACTTACTACTGGAAAAATATGGACAAAGACATAAATGATTTCATAAATACTTGTGATACTTGTAAATTAGAAAAGTACAATCGAAGTCCAAATTACCTACCATTTCAACTTACTCACACTTACAACAAAAGTTCGAATGTTTATATTTAGACATATTTCAAATAAACAAGGTAAAATACCTAACAATTATTGATTCATTTAGCAGATTCACGCAAGCTTATCTCTTGCAATCTAACAACAGCATAGATACAACAAATGCTTTATTTAAATTCATTTCAAGTTATGCCGTACCTAAAACCATAGTTGCAGATAATGAATTCGACAATTATTCATTTAAGAATTTCTTAAAATTACACAAAATTAAGCTACATCTGACTACACCTACACACCACCAGTCAAATTCATTAATCGACCGTGTTCACTCCACCCTAATCGAACATTATCGATTACTGACAGAAACACCTGAAGAAAATCTGCTGGTACTTCTCCCTGATCGCAAGTGAAGTGACTATAACCAAAATCACAGCCAACCCCGGACTTTACCCCCTTGTACTTGGAGACGCCCGTATTAAAGATAGTGAATGGACCCTTATAAAGACAACGGACTGTTCCCCTCTAATCTACAATTACTATCTATTAAAATCTAACCTAGATAACACAATTCGAATTTTAGAAAATTCAAAAGACCATAACGACATTTTACTATCCCATAACAATAACCTATTAATTATACACCAATATATCGAAAAAGCAGATCGATTATTCAAGCAAATTTTTCCCGAAATTTCCCCAAGATCTAAACGCGGACTAGTAGACGGTTTAGGTACTATTTTCAAATTTTTAACTGGCAACTTAGATGCATCCAATGGTGAACGATACGAAAAAGCTATTTTAAAATTACAAAATAATAACGATATTCATAATAAAGTTCTTCTTGAACAAACACACATAATAAACAATACCCTCGATACTATTCGAAATCTACAGAAAAATCAAGACATATTGAATTCAAATTTAAAGAAAGTTATATTTCAAAATGAAGATTTACAACGAACTGTAGCTACCCGCTCAATTAGGAGTGTACTAAATGAAGCAATATTTTCCCTACAATTATTTATCAATGTTTGGACCGAATTAGAAAATGCTCTAACATTCGCCCAAAACCAGCAAATGCACATGTCACTTCTGGATAATAACGATTTAATATTTAATTTAAATCAGATATCAAAGTACTTAGGAGAATTCTCCGATAAATCTCTAACCATTCCATATCCTGCTAAACCTGATAATTTACATTTATACGAATCAATTATAATTTCTAAAGCATATCAAGTAAATAAGAAAATTACTTTCATTTTTGAGATTCCACTGATCCATAAAGATCAATATTACCACTTAACACAATTAATACCATTCCCAATACACATATAGAAAATCAATATAGGATGATTATTCCTACATATAACACCCTACTATTTAATACTATAGAATCCATACCTGTTGACATATATCATTGTAAATTAGTTAATTTAAACGCCTACTTTTGCTATCAAAAGAATCATTTCAAAATCCCAAACAGCAAACTGTGTGAAACCCAGTTACTATCCTTCAATCCTAACCAATCTTGCAAACCATATTTGTTTGAATTAACGGACGTTAAAATATCTCAAATCGACACATCTACATGGTTGATAACCACGCCTTTCAAAATAACAATAGACATTAAATGTCCAGATCAAAATTACAGCAAGGATCTAATTCATTCAAACAGTATTCATCTAACACCTGATTGTACAGCAATAATTAACCATAATACTATGCTATTCTATGTAACAACGGCCTCCACCAAAACTGTTGATTTAAAAATAACCAATATTGATAAATTAAATTTTAATGCAATATCACATATCAATGTATCTAAATTAGACTTAGTACCTATCAACACGCAAAAGTTAATCGCTGATCAATTACAATTAGAAGGACAGCAGAATATGCTCAACCCTATTAGCTACATAGATAACCATATACATTCCCAATAATCTCAATTATAATATTAGTATTGTAATCATGTTATTAGTTATAAGTTTTACTGTGTATATGTTTTGTAAACGTAACTCCTTGAAAGGAAAAATTTTAAGATTTATGAAGACAAATTCAAATTCAAACAATATCGATGACGTAACAATTGAATTGGCAACATCTAAAATTTAATATTTTTTATATTTAACAAAATATATTAAAAATTATCTTCTGTGGGAGGAGTTATGTGATTAGATGCACCTGAGGCATCATATTATTCAGATAGCAGCTTCCTGTAGAAATGATTAGATAAGCTTATATGAATTCATTTTATGCAAATGCTTGTTTTTAGTTTTAGTCTTAATTCATACTCCGTCGTATATTAAGCTCCAAAGTTTTTGTCCATTTTAACTTTGTAAATCAAATAAAGTACTTTTTAAAAAAGGTCCGAACGAATTTTAATACAAAACTTGCATTACTTACAAAACTTTTATCATTTATTTTTATTTATCATTTTTATCATATCACATACATAAGCCATACTAGGTCATCCTTTTACATAATTTTGAAAAGTAAATGAAAATGGTAAAGCCAAAATAAATTTTCTTAAATAAGTGATGAATTATAATTGTGTAAAATTGTGCCAAACGTTATTACGCAATGGGTATTACAGTTTTCATTTCTATCCAAAAGGGTAAGCTTAAGATTCATTCTGCATTTATTTATTTATTTATCACACCTACGGGAGCTACCCCCATCTTCGGCTCTAAAGGAAGGGAAGTTAATCCCTTTAGATAACCGATGCTGGTAACTTGACATGTTACAATATGCTTTAATATTACTCCCTGCTCACATATTTTTTTGCCTTATTAGCACTAAACTTGAACATAAATTAAATCAAATAAAAATTATAAAATATTCATATTTATTGCGCAACCTACAATCTCTAAAGAAATATCCTTTATTTCCTACTACATGGAGTTTAAATGCAACTTTCCCATTGTGACACTTATAAAAGAAATACTAGTAATTTATTCTGCAATCGATCCAACACTGGAATGGGCATGAAGCACTTCCATTTAAAAACAATGAAATATGTTAGATAAATCTTTCAATGAATAAAGGAATTCACCCTGTACACAAATAACAAATAAATAAAACTTTTCCAAATGTAATTACCATTAAATCCAACATTTATTGTGTTTGGACTCTGCTGGGTTGTTTACTCGAACTGAATCAGTAAAATGAAACGGTCGAAAGGTTTCGTCAATCATCTTCTTACATTTCGGATGGGTGTACATCATTTAGAATTTATAAAAAGTGCCTCCATTTTCCAATCTTGTAGTTTTTTGAAGGGGCTGCAAGAAGCAAGGCCTGAAAAATTTAGAAGTAGGCAACACCAACTTTTAAGGTTATATATTTCTAGACACACACCTCTGATTATTCTACTGGTTTTTGCTATAATTTACAATCACAATTCACTACTTATAGAAGATAACTTTGTAGCCCCCATCAGCATATCCATAGCATATCGTTATCGAAAAATAAAATTCAGATTCAGGCTAGCCTAGGCCATTTTGTTTAACCCACGTTTGTTTAAGAGCAAGCGATCAGTGTTGCCAGACGATGACTCTCTACTGGAGCACGACGCAGCGGTGCCAAATCTACCGTTTTTGCGAAAGATCTACTTACCGCCAAATACTATTAATACGCTCCGCTTAATACAGGACACTTCGGGAAATAAACGGCGACATAAGGTCACTAAATTAATTTCTTTTATAAGGTACCGCCAACGGCGCAGATATATATCTTCTGTCCCTTTTAATATAGGGTGTTTCATTTAAAATAACAAAGTTGCTTATTGTACTGTGAAAACCAAACACCCTGTATACATGATATAAATTTAGAAAAATGTAAATTTATATGCTGAACAACTATTATATTTAAACTTCTTTCATATGTTGACTATAGGAGCATCAATTTCCGATTTTCAAAATCTCGTAGAGGGCCCCACAGTGGAATTCTGGCGTTCATCAAAAAACAAAAATGTAGCCAATACCAAGCTGCATAAGTATAGAAAATTTAAACAAATTCCTTATACCAGTTTTTTTGTAATAATTTTTCAAAAATTTCAAAATTTTTGGAAGAGCGCCGTTGCGACCGTTTTTGGATTTAGCAAATGATTCTTTTTCTTGGTGTAGTACAGCCAAAGGGCTTTCAAACAAGTTGTTACGTAACCTGATCAGATAACTGGTTTTTGAGTTATGGAGCGTTAAAGTCGAAATTTTGAAAAATTCATAGCGACCGCCATTTTGAAGTTAGAGAGTCCGGTAAAAAACTGTTTCCCTTGAATTATGCCCTTCTTTCATATCGCCTACTCACATTTTCAAAATTCCGTTTCTGACAAAAATGCTACCAAAAAAACATGTCTAACTTCCGCTTCCGGTTTCGGATTTTTTTGAAAAGCTTATTTTGTCGATGAATTTTCGATATACCCCTTCACTTAAAATTTCATCAAAATCGGTTCACTAGTTTTTGCGTTAGAGGCGTTACATACATACATACACACACGCACGCACCATTACAGGAATGACTATCGTTGTGGCGACAAAATGTGTGTTCAGAAATCAAATACTAAATGGCGACAGTGTTTAATTTCCAGTTTCAATTAATGATAATAGGCCAAAAGTAATTCTTTTTCTTTCAGAATTGTAGTACTTTCTGGATATAGTTTGTTTTGCGTCAGTTCAGGAAATAGGCTATTATTTGAATTCTAACGGTCTTGCGCCTTCTCAAGTTAATTTTAACCTGCTACAACGTTACCGAATGGCGACGAATGAGTCATTAGTGGCACAACTTCTGAATGCATTATAGCAAACTGACGACATTCTATTTATCTACTTAACAGTATGCTAGATGTTTGAGAGCCCTCTTCTGATGAAATTTGACTCGAGTGTTACCCCTGGGTGAAATATTTATTACTACTTTAAACACATAATACACACCTCATAAACGCGTGGCGGCTAACTAAGATAACTCCGACAGATGGCAACGAAATAAAAAGGAAGCGATATAAGTATATTTAGATGGATGCGTAACTTAAAAAAAATTTAAAATTTCACACACGCGTTATTGAGAGGCGTCGATGTTCAATTCTCGAAAATTGATTATTTCTTCAAAATAATGTTATTAGGAGTTTTTAATTTTTCAATATTGTGTTGATTTCCCAGATTTGTTTGAATCCATGATCACGAGATTGTTAAGATGTTTACCTATCCGTCGGAGAATTGATGAAACACAGTCGCATTCATGTGCGTTTATATTCAATATTACGAATGCCATTAATACATTTTAGTTAAAAGTATTATTTGAATCAGAGAAATGGACGGAACGTGTTAGAAACTGGAGAAGTATATTACATTAAGGTAGAGAAAACATTTTTCTTGGCCGAGTATCATTATTTATATGGCGAGGCTGATAAGTCTCTACGGTGGTTTATATACTATTTTTGCCACTACTAGCACCTTTATTCCTTCTATATTTAATCGTTTAAAAGTTAATAAAAATAAAAATAACGTCCAGGCAAACACTACGATCAACAGTTAAAACGGGTTCAAACAAATCAGGGAAATTAACACGCAATATTGGAAAATTAGAAACCCCTTTAATAATGATTGAAGAAACAATCGATTTTCCAGTTTCTAACACGTTCCGTGCATTTCTCTGATTCCACTAATACTTTCAACTAAAATTTATTAATGGCATTCGTAATATTGAATATAAACGCACATGCATGCGACTGTGTTTCATCAATCCTACGACCGATAGACCACGTCTCAACAATCTCGCGACCAGACAGACTGCGAGATCAAAAGTTAAAACGGGTTCAAACAAATCAGGGAAATTAACACGCAATATTGGAAAATTAGAAACCCCTTTAATAAGGATTGAAGAAACAATCGATTTTCCAGTTTCTAACACGATCCGTGCATTTCTCTGCTTCCACTAATACTTTTAACTAAAATTTATTAATGGCATTCGTAATATTGAATATAAACGCACATGCATGCGACTGTGTTTCATCAATCCTACGACCGATAGACCACGTCTCAACAATCTCGCGACCAGACAGACTGCGAGATCAAAAGTTAAAACGGGTTCAAACAAATCAGGGAAATTAACACGCAATATTGGAAAATTAGAAACCCCTTTAATAAGGATTGAAGAAACAATCGATTTTCCAGTTTCTAACACGTTCCGTGCATTTCTCTGCTTCCACTAATACTTTTAACTAAAATTTATTAATGGCATTCGTAATATTGAATATAAACGCACATGCATGCGACTGTGTTTCATCAATCCTACGACCGATAGGCCACGTCTCAACAATCTCGCGACCAAACAGACTGCGAGATCAAAAGTTAAAACGGGTTCAAACAAATCAGGGAAATTAACACGCAATATTGGAAAATTAGAAACCCCTTTAATAATGATTGAAGAAACAATCGATTTTCCAGTTTCTAACACGTTCCGTGCATTTCGCTAATTCTACTAATACTTTTAACTAAAATTTACTAATGGCATTCGTAATATTGAATATAAACGCACATGCATGCGACTGTGTTTCATCAATCCTACGACAGATAGACCCGGTCTCAACAATCTCGCGACCAGACAGACTGCGAGATCAAAAGTTAAAACGGGTTCAAACAAATCAGGGAAATTAACACGCAATATTGGAAAATTAGAAACCCCTTTAATAATGATTGAAGAAACAATCGATTTTCCAGTTTCTAACACGTTCCGTGCATTTCGCTAATTCTACTAATACTTTTAACTAAAATTTACTAATGGCATTCGTAATATTGAATATAAACGCACATGCATGCGACTGTGTTTCATCAATCCTACGACCGATAGACCACGTCTCAACAATCTCGCGACCAGACAGACTGCGAGATCAAAAGTTAAAACGGGTTCAACAAATCAGGGAAATTAACACGCAATATTGGAAAATTAGAAACCCCTTTAATAATGATTGAAGAAACAATCGATTTTCCAGTTTCTAACACGTTCCGTGCATTTCGCTAATTCTACTAATACTTTTAACTAAAATTTACTAATGGCATTCGTAATATTGAATATAAACGCACATGCATGCGACTGTGTTTCATCAATCCTACGACCGATAGACCACGTCTCAACAATCTCGCGACCAGACAGACTGCGAGATCAAAAGTTAAAACGGGTTCAAACAAATCAGGGAAATTAACACGCAATATTGGAAAATTAGAAACCCCTTTAATAATGATTGAAGAAACAATCAATTTTCCAGTTTCTAACACGTTCCGTGCATTTCTCTGCTTCCACTAATACTTTTAACTAAAATTTATTAATGCATTCGTAATATTGAATATAAACGCACATGCATGCGACTGTGTTTCATCAATCCTACGACCGATAGACCACGTCTCAACAATCTCGCGACCAGACAGACTGCGAGATCAAAAGTTAAAACGGGTTCAAACAAATCAGGGAAATTAACACGCAATATTGGAAAATTAGAAACCCCTTTAATAATGATTGAAGAAACAATCGATTTTCCACTTTCTAACACGTTCCGTGCATTTCTCTGCTTCCACTAATACTTTAACTAAAATTTATTAATGGCATTCGTAATATTGAATATAAACGCACATGCATGCGACTGTGTTTCATCAATCCTACGACCGATAGACCACGTCTCAACAATCTCGGGACCAGACAGACTGGGAGATCAAAAGTTAAAACGGGTTCAAACAAATCAGGGAAATTAACACGCAATATTGGAAAATTAGAAACCCCTTTAATAATGATTGAAGAAACAATCGATTTTCCAGTTTCTAACACGTTCCGTGCATTTCTCTGCTTCCACTAATACTTTAACTAAAATTTATTAATGGCATTCGTAATATTGAATATAAACGCACATGCATGCGACTGTGTTTCATCAATCCTACGACCGATAGACCACGTCTCAACAATCTCGCGACCAGACAGACTGGGAGATCAAAAGTTAAAACGGGTTCAAACAAATCAGGGAAATTAACACGCAATATTGGAAAATTAGAAACCCCTTTAATAATGATTGAAGAAACAATCGATTTTCCAGTTTCTAACACGTTCCGTGCATTTCGCTAATTCTACTAATACTTTTAACTAAAATTTACTAATGGCATTCGTAATATTGAATATAAACGCACATGCATGCGACTGTGTTTCATCAATCCTACGACCGATAGACCACGTCTCAACAATCTCGCGACCAGACAGACTGCGAGATCAAAAGTTAAAACGGGTTCAAACAAATCAGGGAAATTAACACGCAATATTGGAAAATTAGAAACCCCTTTAATAATGATTGAAGAAACAATCGATTTTCCAGTTTCTAACACGTTCCGTGCATTTCGCTAATTCTACTAATACTTTTAACTAAAATTTACTAATGGCATTCGTAATATTGAATATAAACGCACATGTATGCGACTGTGTTTCATCAATCCTACGACCGATAGACCACGTCTCAACAATCTCGCGACCAGACAGACTGCGAGATCAAAAGTTAAAACGGGTTCAAACAAATCAGGGAAATTAACACGCAATATTGGAAAATTAGAAACCCCTTTAATAATGATTGAAGAAACAATCGATTTTCCAGTTTCTAACACGTTGCGTGCTTTCCTCTGTTTTAAATAATACTTTTTACTTTTTAATTTTAAATAAATGTGTTTTTGTAAATACTCGACAACTGGAACCTAGCTGCGCACGCAATTGTCGATCGAGAATGTCAATTTTTTCCATTTCATAGAGTAATAAATTATATTCAAAATCATTTTAGTAAAGTGGAATTTTGCAACATGGCAACCTTTACCAAATAGCATGTGTTTCATACATCTGCCTCAAGGTTGGTAAAGTATATTCTACCTATTGTTTTAGGGGAAGGTGGGGATGTATGGGACGCAGGAGCAATGGGACATTCGTTTTAAAATTTGCGCCAAACTTTGTATTAACTTCTTATAACTGCCAGTAGATGTCTAATTTTATGCGTATTCGTGTGTGTCATCGCGGGTGGCGAATGGTACAGCTGAAGTTCCAAAATAATTTTTTTCTGTTTTTAGATAACGAAAGTAAATAAGGTAAGTTCATTTAAATTTCGAATTTCTGGGTTGTGCATGTTGTGTGATATATAACTTCCATGTAAGGTGAATATTTAGTGTGTCTTGATTTGTTATAAAGTGCGACTCTAACCTTACTTTAACAAAGCCGCTAAAAACAAACTTAAAAAAAATTCTTGTTATGCAGGAGGAATGGGACGTAAGTTGCGGGATATATGGGACACCGTATTTAGTGTCCCATTCCTCCTACCATTGTTTGAATTAAACAAAATACTAGTTACCTAGGTACCTAAAAGGTTTTATTTTATTTTTCAGAATGCCTAGATTCTATAAAAGCAAAACCGAACGGGTTAGGCTAACTAACGGATACTCCGGACAAAACAGAAATTGAGATATGTAAGCGAAACATAACAGCTAACAAAAATGTGAAACGAAAGCTGGCAGAATCGGACAGCGACTCAGATGTAAATGATGATTCTATTACACAAGACAGTTCTGACGGGTGGGAAGAGCAGTCAAACAATGAGGACAGAGATCCAGCTATAGACGATTATGTTCTTGTACAATTTTGTACTAAAATTTCCGTAATTCATTATATAGGAAAAGTGGAATCAATAGTTGATGATAATTATGTTGTAAACTACTTAAGACGCAAACGCTCAACTTATCAGTTTTCCTTTCCGGATGTTACTGATAAAAGTGAAGTAAGAAGAGATGATGTGATTCTCGTTTTACCACTACCTTCCTCTGCAAGAGCAAAGAGTAGGTATTTGCAATTTTCAAATACCTACTCCGGCATGATTTATTAATGTCAATGAATTATTGAAAATTAAATATTTTAATTTTCCAATGTGAAATGCGAAAAAACGTGTTGTGTAATATACTATTCCTGCACTAATGCTGTAAAACCCGAATAAACACTGGACATGCATCATCCGCTTATCTGGAAGAATTTATTATGAAAAGGCAGTTCACTCGTTCCTGGATTCTCTTAGCAGTAAGGTAGAACTGCAACATTTTTAGCCTCTCGAATGTCGGGAGGAATGCACTAAATATCATTATCAGACTTTAAAAAAAAAGTACTAGTACTTGAAAAAGAAACGTCAAAAAACAAAAGAAAAATCTAATTTCTACAACTTTGATTGAATCTTAAATCCCAATCGGATTTTAAATTTACTAATCACCGCATTTGGTTTGTAGTATACTAATTTAAAGCAGAGGAATGCACACAACGTGTTAGAAACTGGAAAATCGATTGTTTCTTAAATCATTACTACGGGTTTTTAATTTTCCAATACTGTTTGTTAATTTCCCAGATTTGTTGGAATCCATTTTTAGCATTTGATCACAGTTTGCCTGGTCGCGAGATTGTTAAGATGTGATCTACCGGTCGTATTACATAACTCAGTTTAAATAGGTACCTAACTTAGGTATGTAAAAAAAATAAAAAAATTGTAATCAATACAAAAGATAATATTATAGAATGTGGTGGAATTGGGCACACCACAGCTGTATAGAACAAGTCCATGTAGAAGACTGTATCACTGTAATTTTTAAAGGTAGGAAAAAAGGTAGAAAGAAATTTAAGAGGTAAATATCTCTACTCCTGGAGGTTTAATATTTTGTTTAACGTTTAAGTGCATATCCCAACCCAAGGTATTTATTGCCGTTATGGAGAGAATTTCTACGTCAAGGTATTACTTTCTTCTACCGATGAAGGTAAGAATTTTTACCAGCCTACGTACAATTTTCTACCGTAAGGTATCTTTGTAAGAAGGTATTTAATTCGACGACAAAAGGTGTTTTATGTTTCCTTGAAGACTAGATTTTTTTAATTATTTGAAAATTAAAATTTATCTGGATGGCTTATGACGAGATAAAAGTATGGGCTGTTAAAAAAAAGAAGAAGAAAAAGAAAACAATGAGAAACATTTTAAAAACGATTAAGAAGTGTTTTTTAATTTTGCTCCTCTTTCTATTTTTTTTATTTCTATAAAAAATACATGTGTTGAAATGTTTATAAATAACAAGCAGAATTGTTTAATTATTATATGGTTTGGTTAAATAACAGCTGAAAAAGAAATTTTAATAATTTGAATGGTTATAATTTGGTTGAGGCTGGAATTAGTATAAGAAGAAGAATACGAAATAGGGACAGTGTTCTAAGTAATATAAAGAACAGACAAGTGAAAAGGCCCAATTGCACCGGTTACACTTAAATAAGAAGCCTCGCTTAATAAATTAATTCCCATGGATACATATTGTTACCACAATGGTATCCATGGTAATTAAACTTTTAAGCGACGCTTATTATTTAAGTGTAACCGGTGCAATTGGGCCTTACAAAGTTTAATTTGGAATATCCCAGGGTATTAAAGAAAAGCTTAAAAGTTTTTTAGGGAATAACGTTTGCCAGCTAGAGCCACCCATAAAGCAGTTGCAACCCCAATTTGCGCTAGTGTTGAATAAATTATTGTAATTATATTGTAAATATTTTTAAATTTAAATCTGTAGTGCGAGTTTAAGTAAATTGTAATAAATGTTATTTTACAAAAATAAAAATGGTATGATTTAATATTCCAGATGTTCATCACTTAGGGTTGAATTTTCTACCCAAAGGTTGATTATCAATTTCATCCTCCACGTATATAATTATACCTACCTCCAAAGGTTAAGTTTTTTACCTTTCAAGAAGGTGCTTCAAAATCGCTTATGGTAGAATTTTGTACTTCCAGGTAGACTTACAGTTTTATCCTTCAGGTATATATTTATACGTTATAGGTACCTCTGAAGAAAGTATGTAAAAATCACTCAAGGTTAAACTTTCTACCTCGTAAACTAACAGTTTCAACCTTACAGTGAGCTATAAAATCGCAAGCAAAGGTAGAATTCCGCAAATCTACCTTGAAGTTGAATATAGGTAATACCTCTACAGTGTAGGGCAGCACTATCAAAGATGGGTATTTTTAATTGTTAGTTGTTTGGCACCAATCTTAAAACGATCAAAAATGGGTATTTTGCAACCGTCAGTTGCCGTCACATGCCATCCTCGACACGTCGGCGGTGATGGTGATGGTGAAACATTTAACCCGATTGATGGACTTGTTCATCTATTGTTATAGAATATGACGGTAGACGGTTGGCAAGTGCATTCCAACAGGTGGAGAAAAGGTTAGAAAATCGACACTTGCCACATTTGCCAATTTTCGAGATCTGTAGGTACAACCACGTGCCGTACCTATAGAACTTTTTTCGCACGGTCGAATTTACAGTTATTTGTTTTTTTTATCAATCTAATTACGAAATTTTGACGTTTTAGTTTAATTTATTACCTTAATAATGATACCCAGTCTCATTTAATTTAATTAAAACACTATCTACATTTACATGAACCAATTTGAGCAAATAATTAATAATTTTATTTCTAACTGATTTTCAAGATTCCTAGGTATTGTAAATAATTGTTGAATCGTTTGTTAGTATAACGCACGCACGTATTAGTGGAGTAAAATCGTGTTGAAATTATGACTATGAGTGATTCCGAGGTATAACTAGATGAGACTTATGCCATCTTGTAGAGGACATTTTTTCACATAGGAAATGGAAATCTACAACTTTTTTTAGTAGTACCGAATTTTGAAAATGGACCTTAAAGCTGCTGAACGTCAATTCGAAAATCTACGTTTCTCTTAACATTTATCGCTGTATTAATTCAACTACATAAAGTATGATTTTGATTTTTTGTACAGGTGTACTAGGAACCTGAGCGCTTGCAATGGTCATTTGGAAATTTTCAAAAATTTGAAATAAGTTATTAATACAGAAACATCAAAAATGCGCATCTAAAACTTCACTATGCGGTCAACTACATTAACCATGACAATTACTACACACATATATCGAGTCAAATGTAGTCAAGATAATCAAAAAGTTTAAAAAAAAAAGATTAAGTCGCTAACTTCAATATTTAATGAAATATGAATTTTATGCGATGGGCCAGCAATTGGACGCTTACGCGCGCTGGCTTAACGTGTCGTTCGGGCAGCCGCGGCAGGCATGAACGGAGTAGCATTGACGTGCATAAGAAAACCTACATAGAAATAAATAAATAATAAAATAAGTACTAGGTAATAATAGAAAAGATAAAGTGAGAACAATTGCCGGCATAAAAAAAATTCACTGTTTCCAAAAAAGTATATCGGAACGGAAGTTATGTTCAGGAGAATTGTAGGTTTCAATCTAAACTTAAGCGATATCTTATCTTTTGAATTAACTTCGGTTCCATTGTCTCTATTTCATGGGGATGAAAATATGCGAAAAGCCATAAAGTCGGATTTAGTGTCAAAATTAGAACCACATGGAATAGTTGCTTCTGCACAAAGTGTGGATTCAGTTGTAATAGGCGGCTTGGTACTCTTTCAAGAACTGAATGAAGCTTTCTCCACTTTTAATGAACTCACATTAATTGTTCTCGAGCATATTCTTTCACTGGGTCGAAAATATGAACCACTCAGGATAACAGTGGTCTTTGATAGATACGATAGTTCAGTAAAATCTTTGAAAGAAACAGAAGGGGCGATTGTACAGATGAATATACCTATGAAGTTTCTGGGAGTAAGAAAGTTGTGAAGTTTCGAAATTTTTTAAAACTGTCTGAAAATAAGCGATCCCTATAAAAATGTATGTGTAATTTTCTCGTGGAACATGCTGCTGATCAATTACAAGATAACGAAATCTTGATCGTCGCTGGGGGTTTTGATAATCCAGATCTGTTTTTCTGTAAGTAGGGATAGTATACGCGAGTTACAAGATTTAAAATCTAACCACGATGAGGCAGATACTAGATTGATCCTCCATGGATCCTATATGAATATCAAATACCTACTTCACCTAAACAGAATCTTGGTAAAGTCCGTAGATACAGATGTTCTGGTTTTGCTTATTTATTACTATTTTAAGTACCGAGTGGGTACTTTCAAAGCCGAACATAGAGGAATTGCATTGTAACTGATAATTAAAAATAAACAGCTGGGAAGTTTTATCCACTTGGTTTGGAGTAGCAGCCAATTATACGTTATTTTAAATAAAACAAGAAGTTTCATTCATGTCATAGGTACATATTGTATTTAAAAAAAATTTTTTTTTTTTTTTAACGTTTCGCCGATTAGGCTTCTTCAGAATTAAATATAAAACACAGTCTAAAAATATAAAAAACACAAAACTTAGGATAGTGAACGAATTAGAAAAGTGAAAAACTTACCAAAATTATTACATAAAATATACAAAAACTACAGTGAAAAAACTGGTAAAAATCAGTAAAACAGGAACAATTAACAAAAGAACGACGAATAATTAAAAAACACTGTAACTGTTGTGAAAACATTTTAAAAATTGAAAATTAAAAATTTTACAAATAACAAGACATGTTGCTTGAAGAGAACCAAGTCTGAGAATGAAGGAAAAACCACACAAGGTTAAAAGTTTGAAGGTAAAATTGAAAATGGAAGGATTTTATTTAAAATCTTTATAATAAATTTAAAAAAGAAGTTAAAAATTATTAGCAAAATGATCGTTGAAAAATTCAATTAGTAATATGGATAATAAAATTTAATTAATTAATTAAATTAAAATATATGGAATTTAAGTTTTCTACATCAGTACGATAATTAATACTGTTCGGCGACTTTTTAATCTCTAAACTTTCTAGAATTAGTCTTTTTTTTAAATTGGATTCATTATGAAGAATGGAGGTATTAGGGAAATCGAAATTGTGAAAGTTATCTATAGCATGATCTGATAGTGCTGTGTTAGGTTTGTTAGGGGTTAAAATTTTTTTTTTAATTGATTGTTTATGTTGTGAAATTCTGTTTTTTAAATATTGTTTTGTTTGGCCTATATATACAGAGTTACAATTATTACATGGAATAGAATAAATTATGTTTGATTTAAAATCTGATTTAATTTTGTCTTTTTCAGTAATTTAAAAGACAAAATTAAATCAGATTTTAAATCAAACATAATTTATTCTATTCCATGTAATAATTGTAACTCTGTATATATAGGCCAAACAAAACAATATTTAAAAAACAGAATTTCACAACATAAACAATCAATTAAAAAAAAAATTTTAACCCCTAACTGTGAGGTGAACCACCCTTAAGGTGGAGCACTACTGAACGCGCCTTAACGACGCTTAACAAATAGGTTAGAATAAGTACCTCATGTAATATGTTGCAATCTGTAACCGAAGTATACCTTTACATTATTAATAAAGTTATTAGTTACATTAGAACCATTGTACTTATTTAAAACCTGAGCTGAAGCTTACATGGTGCCGAAACCCGAACGGAAAAAATGGCACAAGAACAAGTAATTGGTTTGCGACCACCAAAACCATTTATAGTAAACCATGAAACAGACCTTCACAAGGAATGGACGTTATGGTTACAGCAGTATAATTACTATGAAACAGCAACACAACTCACTGGAAAACCAGAGGAGGTGCAAGTGGCAACTTTTATGACGTGCATAGGAACAGAAGCAATTGCATTGTACAACACCTTGCCTGAAGCAAGGCTAGCACAAGGTCAGGTATTAACACTAGCCATAGTAAAACAGAAACTGTGTGACTATTTTCAGCCAAAAATCAATATAACCTTTGAACGATTTAAATTTCATAAAATAATTCAGCAAGAAGGCGAAACCATTGATGAATTTGTAAGCAGATTAAGAACACAAGCGAAAAAATGCAATTTTCAACACCTAATGGAGGAACTCATAAGAGATCAGCTCGTTATAGGGGTAGTAAGCGAAGAACTAAGAAAGGCATTACTAACGGAAGATGTTCAACTAACTGCTGCAATAGCAAGAGCCAAATCAAGAGAAATGGCAAGTAAACAAATAGCTGAAATAAATACTAGTCAGCAAAAGGTGGGTACTGTGAAAAAACAAAAAAGCAAACCAATTAAATTCAATAAAAATGCCAAACCGAATACATTCCATTGCAAAAAATGTGCTACGGAACATGGAAGAGCCGAATGCCCAGCCTATAGGCACAAATGCAAGAAATGTAGTGAAATGAATCACTATGAAAAGTGCTGTGTCAAAGCGAATAGTAATACAAAAAACGAAAAGCCATCATCATCGTACCGAAGATACTCAAAAGTGAATCGACTAGATGAAGAAAGCGATAAAGAGGAATCGGAGGAAGAATTTTATGTGGGAACAATAAACGAAGCAGAAAAAGAAGAAGATGAATGGTGTATTACGATACAAATCGAAAACAAACCTATAAAAGTAAAGCTTGATACAGGAGCACAATGCAATGTTTTAGCGAAAAAACTAGTTGATAAGTTAAACCTAGAAATTAGTTCATCTAAAACTAAAAATTTAATTTCATTCAGCAATCATAAATTATCTGTTTTAGGGGAAGTCATACCCAAATGCAGAGTAAATAACAAAACAGGTAGAATTGTTTTTAAAGTAGTACAGGAGGAAATTGAACCAGTACTAGGAGGAAAGGCCTGCACGACATTGAACTTGGTAAAAAGAATTGGAAGTCTTCAAATTAAAAACGAAATCTACAACGGGCTAGGTTGCATGAAAGATTTTGTATATGAAATGGACCTTATCGAGGAACCAAATTTTAAAATATTTGCTGCTCGAAGAATTCCATATAAAATACGAGAAAATGTAAAAGAGGAACTAGATAAAATGGTACAGATGGAAGTAATAGAGCCAACCAAGGAGGCTACGCCAGCAGTTTCCCCAATGGTAATTGCCACAAGTAAAGGAAAGCTAAGGATTTGTATCGATTTAACTGAAGTTAATAAGAACATTCTTAGAAGGCATTTCCCATTATCATCAGTAGAAGAAATTGCTACTAAGCTGCATTCTTCAAAGTACTTTACAGTTATAGACTGTAAAAGAGGATTCTGGCAGATCCCAGTAACAGAACGTACCAAAAGAATTTTAACATTCGCAACTCCGTGGGGAAGATTTTCATGTAAACGCCTACCATTCGGATTAGCATCAGCCCCAGAGATCTTCCAAGCCAAGATGCAAATGCTAGTAGAAGGAGTACCTAATGTAGAAGTAGCAATGGATGATGTCCTAATCCATGCAAAAACCCTTGAAGAATTAAGAAAAATTACTGAAGAAGTACTAAAAATTTTTGAAAACAATGGTTTAAAATTGAATAAGGAAAAATGTCAGTACGAAAAGACAAGAATAAAATTTTTAGGTCATTACTTTACAAACGCAGGTATGGAAGTAGATCCGGAAAAAGTAGAAGCTATTTCAAAACTACAAGAACCCAAGAACAAAAAAGATTTACAGAAAATAATGGGTAAGTTCACACACTTAAGTAAATACCTAGATAATTATTCAGCTAGAACTGAAAACCTAAGAAAACTGCTAGAAAAAGATCAGCCCTGGCAGTGGAAGGAAGAACAAAGGCACAGTTTTAAAGAATTAAAGAAAGTTATCACAATACCACCTGTTTTAAAATTATATAATGTAAATGAAGATGTAAAATTGCAAGTGGATGCCAGCTCGACAGCCGTGGGTGCTGTATTACTTCAACAAGACAGACCAATCGCTTATGCATCAAAGGCACTAACCAATTCCCAAAGGAATTATCCACAAATAGAAAAAGAGGCATACGCAATCCAGTTTGCCTGTGAAAAATTTCGTGAATATATATGGGGAAAGAAAGTACTCATCGAATCAGATCATAAGCCTTTAGAGTCAATTTTCAAAAAACCGATTCATTCGACTCCATTGAGAATTCAGAAAATAAGATTGAAATTAATGACTTATAATCCCGAAGTACAGTATATTAAGGGAAGCAAAATGTTGTTAGCAGATCCATTAAGCAGATATTGTGAGAACAAAATTCCAGCCGAAGAAAATGAAGAACTGGAAATAAATTTAATATTATCAGTGTCCGATAAAGAACTAATAAAACTGCAGAAAGCTACGAAAGCTGACAGCACGTTAAAAGAAGTAATGCAATACATTCAAGAGAGTTGGCCAGAGGAAATAACGGAAGTTACCCAAGAAGTCAAACAATTTTGGCCGTTTAGAGACCAACTATCCACCCATGAAGATTTAATATTCAACATAAATAAAATATTGATACCAGAATCCCTAAGAGGAGACATGTTAAAGCATATACACGGAGGACATTTTGGTTATGAGAAATGCATCAACAGAGCGAGAAGTTTACTGTTTTGGCCAAAAATGTCCCACGACATAAAAAACTACATTTTACGCTGTGCTATTTGTCAAAAACACCAACGAAATAACATAAAAGAAATTGCACAAATGGGAGAAATACCAAAATATCCATTCGAAGTAGTAGCAGTAGATTTATTTTATTTTCAAAATCAGGATCACATTGTACTAACTGATAGCTACTCAGGCTTCATTGAATACGAAAAACTAAATCAAGCCACAACAAACGAGGTGATAGCGTTTTTAAAATTTATCTTTTCTACACACGGAATACCGAGAGTACTACGATCTGACAATGGACCTCAGTTTTCATCCGAAAAATTCAAGCAATTTGCAGAAGACTGGAAATTTGAACACAGAACAAGTAGCCCATTTCATCCCAAAGGCAATGGCTTGGCAGAAAAAGCAGTGCAAACAATAAAACACTTGTTGAAGAAGTGCTCAGCAGAAAAATCTGATGTAAGGTTAGCATTGTTAAACCATCGCAATTTAGAAAGAGGAAATATGGGGTCACCTGCACAAAGACTTTACAGCAGAAATTTAAGATCATTATTACCATCACCGGTTGATAAATTAAAACCACACATTATCACCGGCGTGACTGAAAAATTAAAGGAAAAAAGGGAAGAGCAGAATCATCTAGCAAGTAGAAATGCCAGAGAAGATGTGTCATACAAACCCGGAGAGAAGGTAGTGGTGAGAACAAGTATAGAAAAAAACTGGAAACCAGCCACGATAGTAAAAAATGTACATCCAAGGTCAAGCATTATTGAAGATCATTGCGGAAAGCAGTTCCGAAGAAATCACCATGACATCAAGAAAACTGAAGCGACCTTCAAAGAAGAAGTTGAGAAAGAAGACCCAGTGATAGATAACCAGGTAACCAATGACCAGGAAATACAAGAGGAACGAAAGATGGAACAGCCGTTGACCACCACAGGACCGGTCTACACACGAAGCGGACGAGCCGTGAAGGTGCCTGACAGGTTGAACCTGTGAGAAAAAAAAAAAAAAAGGGGGGGATGTGAGGTGAACCACCCTTAAGGTGGAGCACTACTGAACGCGCCTTAACGACGCTTAACAAATAGGTTAGAATAAGTACCTCATGTAATATGTTGCAATCTGTAACCGAAGTATACCTTTACATTATTAATAAAGTTATTAGTTACATTAGAACTATTGTACTTATTTAAAACCTGAGCTGAAGCTTACACTAACAAACCTAACACAGCACTATCAGATCATGCTATAGATAACTTTCACAATTTCGATTTCCCTAATACCTCCATTCTTCATAATGAATCCAATTTAAAAAAAAGACTAATTCTAGAAAGTTTAGAGATTAAAAAGTCGCCGAACAGTATTAATTATCGTACTGATGTAGAAAACTTAAATTCCATATATTTTAATTTAATTAATTAATTAAATTTTATTATCCATATTACTAATTGAATTTTTCAACGATCATTTTGCTAATAATTTTTAACTTCTTTTTTAAATTTATTATAAAGATTTTAAATAAAATCTTTCCATTTTCAATTTTACCTTCAAACTTTTAACCTTGTGTGGTTTTTCCTTCATTCTCAGACTTGGTTCTCTTCAAGCAACATGTCTTGTTATTTGTAAAATTTTTAATTTTCAATTTTTAAAATGTTTTCACAACAGTTACAGTGTTTTTTAATTATTCGTCGTTCTTTTGTTAATTGTTCCTGTTTTACTGATTTTTACCAGTTTTTTCACTGTAGTTTTTGTATATTTTATGTAATAATTTTGGTAAGTTTTTCACTTTTCTAATTCGTTCACTATCCTAAGTTTTGTGTTTTTTATATTTTTAGACTGTGTTTTATATTTAATTCTGAAGATGCCTAATCGGCGAAACGTTAAAAAAAAAAAAAATTTTTTAAATACAATATGTACCTATGACATGAATGAAACTTCTTGTTTTATTTAAAATAACGTATAATTGGCTGCTACTCCAAACCAAGTGGATTGTAACTGATCTTTATATAGATTCCTGCTCGCCATTTAAACCCACAAGGATGGTAATGTCTTTATTATAAAAACCCTCTGATGCTCTACTGAATACTCGTTATTATTCATATTATTTGATATTAATAACAGAAACATCGACTGATTTCAAATAATTTAATTGACAGATCAAAAAAAGTTGACAATCATAGCAACCTATATTATTTCAAAATAGCATTATTTTATAATTTTTTTTACAGAAAAAGATAACTAAGTACTAACATTTATTGGTACCATCGGATGCGCTGTATTTTTGTCGTTCTATTCATACCATTACCATCCTTGTGGGTTTAAATGGCGAGCAGGAATCTATATAAAGGTTAGTTACAATGCAATTCCCCTATGTTCGGTTTTGAAAGTACCCAGACGGTATATTAAAGCGAAAGATTAGGAAAAAAATCTCTTTATGGAATTAGGCCGCGGAAATAAAAAAAAGAATAATCTCGGTATCTGGAATAGTGCAAAAACTCGAAGATCGAGTTTTTACCAGCGATGCATGTGTTAACAGGATGCGATACCACAAACGCATTGTTCAAGATTGACAAAAAAACAGCATACGATATTCTTTCGAAAAATATCAAAATGTATAAAGACCGCTTCAGAATTATTACCACCAACAGATAATGTATTTTACACCACGTATTAAGGTGGGTAACTTGAGGAAAAAAACTATTCGTTTATTTAATCATAAATTCAGATGCATAAATCAATTACGCATATGACGATGCAGCCTTGTACCTATTATCCCTTCTACTGAACCCTACTACCTTTGGATGAACAAATAATATCGACATTTTAGAGCCCGTTTAAACTACAAATGATCCCATATCAATTTATATAAGGAAACTGATGAAAATTTGTTGCACGGATAAATTATGCCAAAGCAATAAAGCGTATGCATAAAAGAGGGCTTAAAATGCTGTAGTGTTTGCTCCTGCTAAAATTGCCAAAACAATGCCGTGTATTTATATGAGGATCACCAAGAAGAAAACATTTGA
Organism: Hemicrepidius hirtus; assembly: GCA_963082805.1. Lineage (NCBI taxonomy): Eukaryota > Metazoa > Arthropoda > Insecta > Coleoptera > Elateridae > Hemicrepidius > Hemicrepidius hirtus. The sequence goes on from OY720167.1 coordinate 2,093,530, forward strand.
AGTACATTTTCTTACGAATTATTTTATCCACTTCACATTTTACAAAATTTTATTACGTAGTACTTATTTTATTATTTATTTATTTCTATGTAGGTTTTCTTATGCACGTGAATGCTACTCCGTTCATGCCTGCCGCGGCTGCCCGTACGACACGTTAAGGCAGCGCGCGTAAGCGTCCAATTGCTGGCCCATCGCATAAAATTCATATTTCATTAAATATTGAAGTTAGCGACTTAATCTTTTTTTTTTAAACTTTTTGATTATCTTGACTACATTTGACTCGATATATGTGTGTAGTAATTGTCATTAGTTAATGTAGTTGACCGCATAGTGAAGTTTTAGATGCGCATTTTTGATGTTTCTGTATTAATAACTTATTTTTTCAAAAATTTTCAAATTTTTGAAAATTTCCAAATGACCATTGCAAGCGCTCAGGTTCCTAGTACACCTGTACAAAAAATCAAAATCATACTTTATGTAGTTGAATTAATACAGCGATAAATGTTAAGAGAAACGTAGATTTTCGAATTGACGTTCAGCAGCTTTAAGGTCCATTTTCAAAATTCGGTACTACTAAAAAAAGTTGTAGATTTCCATTTCCTATGTGAAAAAATGTCCTCTACAAGATGGCATAGGTCTCATCTAGTTATACCTCGGAATCACCTACCCTCATAAATAAGCGAGCTAGAGGAGCGATTTTACTCCACTATTCGGGAGAGGACTTGAATGTAGGGGGCAGCACTAAATTTCAAGATGGCCGCCATAAGCGAGTTAACGGTTTGTTGACATTCGTGCTTATTAAGTATTTGTGTATACTTTATTTAAATTCTTAATCGAAAATTAACTATTAAATATGCCTTTAATCAATTTAGCAGCCATACTAGAATATATAGGTGTTGGGGTACGACCTCTAGTAGAAGGTGAAGCGGTGTTAAATGCCGGTCATGTAATTATGTGCGGGTTAAAATCGGGTGCTGCACAAGAAGTTTTTGGGTTGTGTTTACAAACCTCATATTTATCTGGAGCTCCACATGAAATTAATGTGGATTTAAACGGTTCTTGTGAGTACTCTAGGTAATGCATATGACCTAACAAATCATTAATTAAATTTCTGATAGTGCCCAAAGATTGGAAGTGCATTTGTAGCTGCAAAGCTGGAGCAGGGGGTAAATGCAAGCACATTGTTGCTGTACTTTTATTTGTTAACAGGTAAGTAGTTACTAAAAACGTTATTATTAATTGCTCTAGTACTTTGTATTATTGTAGAAATGAATTGCAACATATCAGCAGTACCGAGCGGGCACAGATTTGGGGAAAACGCAAAATAAATCAAACCGCAGTAGCCGAGCCAATTGAAAAATACTGCCACGTACAGGATAAAAAGGTTCGCTTAAATGTAAGTAGCGTGTTCATTCAGGATACACATACGTGGATTATTAAGAGGTAAGATTTCTTTGTTTGTTTCTGTTTAAAATTGAATATAAAAACTGTAGTTTAACCAACAAGTGCATGTGATAAATAGTATATTAAATATTAAGAATGGTAAGAACATTTATGTAAATAATAAATATTAAATAAAATATCGATTTCAACGGGAAATAACAAGATTTATTCGCTTTATACGTATTTCGGCATCAAAGTGCCATTGTCAAAAGCAATATACCGATCGAAGACAATAATTGGAAAAATTATTATCTTCGATCAGTAAAATGTCCTTACCATTCTTAATACTGAGAAAAAAAGTTTCCTTTGTTTCCTATGTATAACGGGTTTGTGCCCAAATTTATTTTCTACTGTAGTGAACTGTTTTTAATCCGTAATAAAGAATTACAGCTGCCCCTAACAGTGAAGCAGTTGCACATTTAAATGGTCGTCGTATGTTGGAAAGTAGTTCAACTCAGTCTGCAAGTGACATTCACAGCGAGCTAATATCAAAAGCTTTGCATGTTAACTTGTCGTACTTGACTGTTGAACACCTTCCAGTACTACCATTATCTGATAGCCAGCAGCAGTATTACACAAGCAATGTTGTGCTAAGTACAGAAGAAGCCGTTTCTCTTGCAATGAAGTCTGTCGGCCAAAATAATGAAGTGTGGTTTCAAGCAAGAAAGCTTCGAATAACAGGTAGTAGGTGTTATGAACTCTACACCTATTGTTCAAATAAAAACCCAAATTGGAAAAAAAAATGCTATCCTACATGAGCACAAAATTTAAAGGAAATTTGTATACCGAGTACGGCAAGAAATACGAGGAAAAAGGTAGGGAAGTATATGAAAAACAGTATGGAAAGGTATACCAAATGGGAGTTATCGTAAACCCTGGTATACCTTTTTTGGCATTTAGTCCAGATGGTCTGAAAATCCATGGCAACCAATTCTACAGATTGATAGAAATTAAGTGTCCGGTAGTTGCATAGACGTAATAAGTAGGGTGGACGGAGCCTTCCCTATACTATGCTACAGCGGAGACTGACCCACACTCGAAGAGAGTAGGTAATAGCTGTAACTGGTGCCGCTCAAGTGCAACGAAGACGAAGCGGGTTGTACCACGTGGTTTAGGGCGCTGCTCAGTGCTTTTGTATGCGTTTTATACGAGAATTGCGCGGATTATTTTAAATCGTTGGGTTTCTACCTATAATTTTTATGAGAAATTATGTTGATCTAACAGACTTTTATGTTTTAAAATGAATTGTTTGTTTGCCTTTATTTGAATACCAAAAAATTAAGTCTTCCCCTATTAAAAAACGTGTTCTCGTGAAGAGGCATAATGATTACAAACGATTTTTTCAACCAACTCAAACATCTTAAAAATTTCAGTTATATTTTATTTATTAAGAACTTATACATTTATAACGAGAGATCAATAAAAAAACCAACTAAGGTAGGCTGTGAAATTGAATTATTTTAAATTGGTACTGTAGCCACATCCACAGAATGACATTTCTGACATGAAAATTTAAAACTGAACGCTCTTGTCTAAGTTTCTAAGTTTTTTTATTTGATTTGGTGAAAAAATTTCAAGTTTGAAAAAATGGTATTCATTCAGTTTTAAATTTTCATGTCAGAAATGTCATTCTGTCGATGTGGCTACAGTACCAATTTAAAATAATTCAATTTCACAGCCTACCCTAGTTGGTTTTTTTATTGATTTCTCGTTACTACTAAAAAAAGTTATTTATTGATTTTTGAATAGTATGAGCTTTGAATATTTATGTCTAATTCTATTTTTTTGCTCATTTAAACTTTGGGTTCGGTGATGTAACCTAACATTTAAGTACGCTTTTAAAATTAATTTAATTAATTGCAATATATGATTTTCAAGAGGATCCTGATCCAGTATATGATTTTTTAAATTTTGAAAAATATTGCTACTGTGCAAGCAAGAAATGAGGGGCCACCCTTCTTATATCGATTAGTGCACCCATAACTTGAACATGACATTACCATTTTGACTGATAATTGATAATTTAAATGATACAAATAAGATAGGAAACACCTGCACTATGTCATAAGACAGCAGCCGACTGCAGTGGCTATGTTTCTTGCCCGAAACCACGTGGTACACAGCATGCGTCTCTCTCTTCACTATGAGTCAATGCTTAAAACTTCCGCTCCGTCCATGTCTATGGGTAGTTGGTGCACAAAAATGTGCTAAAGATATGTTACATCTACTGCCATATATCAAGTTCAAGAATGGGGAAGCATATCTAAATACGAAACATGTATATTATGGCCAAGTACAGATAGGAATGGCAATTCTAAATTTGTTATATTGTGACTTTGTTTTATATAGTTCCCATGATAACTCCATAGTTACCATCGAAATACATCGAGATAATGTATTTATAAATTTATTACTTAAAGCCTTGAATTCAGTTTATTTTAAATATTTTTTACCACAGCTATTAACTAAATGTTCCAACTAAAATGTACTAGGTGGCCATACATATCTTTGATCCCTGTAGCCATAGAATCTAGTGCTTTAAAGCTGATTGAAGCAGCTAATTTCATGACTACAGGGATCATATATTTCTGAGGGCCGGTTTTATAAAGTATGGTTGACCGATGGTCGACTCAACCACGATCAATTGTCATGGATACAATTCTTAAAAACAATCGTATCCATGACAATTTCTCGTGGTTGAGTCAGCCGTCGGTCAACCCTGAATGCTCTATAAAAAGTAATATAAAATAAAATTCTGTTTAATAAAGTTTTATTCCGTACCTTTATATTACAATTTATCATTTCTGTTTAATTTTTATTTTTTTAATGACATTTTCAACTGTTTGTGAAAATCCATAATTATAGAAATAATAAATATTAAATAAAATATCGATTTTAAGGAGAAATAACAAAATTTATTCGCTTATTTATTTACTGGCAATTTTGGAATAGAAGATGCCTTAAATGGAATCAAGTAGTTGCTATATAAATCATTATTCATTTGTTATTAAACATCTTATATTATGCTTTTAACAATGGCACATTGGTGCCGAAATACGTATAAAGCAAATAAATCTTATTATTTCCCAATAAAATTGATATTTTATTTAATATTTTTATTTTATTCGATGTTTCCACTATTAAAATGTAAAATGTTGATGTTATAGGTACCATTCTTTGGTTTCATGGTTTGTACATGGTTCAACATTAAATATAAAAAACCTAAAACAACTTTGTTTTATTGTTTTGTGTATTCTATGATTTAAAACTATTCTTTTTAAATGATAACATATTAAATCAAAACATATTTCAAGTATCTGAGATTGACATTACTAATGGCAATATTTATAGTTCTTACTTAAAGGAAGCCGTAAGTCTTCCTTACTTGGGGACGACTTAAGTATATAAAAATCAAGAATTCTAAGGGCTGGTTGTATGGACGTAGTTTAACTGCTCCTTCAGCTGAACCAGCCTTTATCCACCATTATGGCATCACCTGGATCTAGCATTGTTATTAAATTTTCACTATTAAAAATAGCTTTATCGACACTCTACCACCATATCCATTACTTAGGTACGTAATTAATCCTGAGGGTGCAACGCCAATTAAATATTTAATAGTTTGGCCACGTTTGTAATGGGAATATGCTTTAATGCGACATTTTAAACATTTGCTTTTTTCTGTTCTTATTTCTGTGCAATCTAAAACAATTCTAGTGGATTGAAAGTTTTTGAAGCATATTGGCATGTTTTGTAAAATTTCTTCTTTTGGTGGAAACCTAATCAAAGGCTTTACAATGATAGAAACTACATTTAAAGTGTCGTAAAAGTACTTTGCTGTTGTTTTACAACTGATATTAGAAAGAACAGCTAAACTTGTAAATGGTAGGTCCAATTTAAGTTTCATAAATGTTAAAATGATTTTGTTCCTTGCATTCATATTATTAGTGTCATTACTCAGCTGTGCAACTGCAGAAGTTAATACATCTAAAACTGCTAAATTGATAATTCCTGTTAAAACACGACATTCTTGATCTGTCTTGATACAGTTGTTTAAATCTAATTTCTTCAGTTCTTCGTATGTATTAACTTGTACACCTTTCTCTTCAAATGACTTTGGAATGCTGGCTGAAGCTGCACTAAAAAGTAACAGATTTTCTGCACCCACTAATTGTTCCGGAGCTGGAGCGTCTAATAAAAGTGGTGTTACTTCATTGATGGTAACATCATTTTCTATGGTAATAGTACCTCTAAAATAATAAAGTGTTCATGTTAAGTACTAGGCAGTTTTAAATATTAGCTCACCGATTGGCTACAGATGCTCGATTTCTATATCTTTCATGCCGTTTTTCCACCAGATTTTGGTTGATAATTTTATCATGTCGCCTAACTGGCAAATTCATAGACGGAACTGCATTTTTTTTTAGTCTAGGTCTCTTAGTGAATGCTGAAAACAATATAGTAGGTACCTTATATGATTAATTAAAACAAAGTAATATTCATGTAGTAGTAATTACAAATGAGATTATAAAATCAAGAAATTATAGTATTGAATGAAGGTGTACACAAAAATTACTGCTGCATAAGTGTAAACTGTAATTATTACAATATATGAAATATACTTACTTTTCATAAAGTAGTCCTGGTCCTTGAAATGTCGACTGCACACCTTCATATATTTACTAACTTTTTTGCCAATTTTCAGTGCTACTTCCCATTTTCTCAACAGACCTTTATCATTCAGTGGAAACACATGAAATGATACATTACCATCATACACAGACGAGCACTGAGGTACACAACAGTATATTTTGCTTTTAAAAACGCGTACTTCTGCCATCGCTAACAAAGGTATACGAGATCACATACACGATTACCGCTTTGTTTACGTTTTTACCTCTTCTATGAAGCTTCGAGTATTTCCCCGCTAAGCGGCGTTAAACAGCTGACATAACGACGTCGACGCTTCCACCAAATAGAAATTCAAAGCACTCGTGGATAATTTTAAAAAATTACCATTGTAAGATCCCTATGTTCCGCCTTCCCAGGGACACACGGTATAAAGATTACAATGCAATTCCCCTATGTTCGGCTTTGAAAGTACCCACTCGGTACATGTTAATGGTTGCTATTATAAAAATCCTTTTATTTAAAAGTTTCATTATTATTGACATTGATAATTTAATTGATATTGTTTGTATACATTGTTATTATATTTAAATTGTAAAATATTTGAATTACATTAACAATAAGCTATTTTCAGCAGTGGTTTCAGACAGTTTGAAATTGTTCGGCGCAGTACAATTTCAAACTGTCTGAAATCACTGCCAAGCCTAATATAAGAATTTATACGAATTACATTCATTTTCAAATTTCCCGCGAACGTATTTTAATTACCGCACATTTCAACAGAGGGCGCATTTCGTTGACAACTTTTATTAAGGAGAAGCCATTCTAGACATTAGACAAAGAGGATCTACCCAACACGCCAAGCCATCTTTCCCGTTTGGATACGTTTTTTGCAGTACTTAAACAGTCGTTAAACGGTATGGCACTGCAATGCCGTTAACGCATATGACGTCACTAAGATGACGCAGTTGACGGTTTTTTATTCGCTGTATTTAAACGGCCGTTAAACGGTGTGGCACTGCAATGCCGTTAATGTATATGAAGTAAGTAGCTGACGGTTTTTTTATTCGGTTGCCGTTTGCTATGCCATATATTGCTGCTTAGCTAATAGTTTACTTTGGACCGCTCATGATACGATAAAATAATATAATACTGTTATTTTTTTATTGAAAATAATACAAACATGCTATACACAGCATTCCCTACAGAACCATAGTTTCGATTTAGGTCGCCTGGACAATCCTGCACAACGAATGTGACTCCATAAAAGGCATCCACTACAACAAAGAGCTGCTCGGTTTTTTTGCGTGTCTCTACTGCATACAGGACAAGACCAACATTGCTGACCTTGTTTTTGCTCGATAAGATTAATAATTTTTTTAATGGCTTCGTCTGTACAAAAATCTCTGAAAATGTATAGGTAGCCAAACATTTTACATTTTACGTTTCACTATACTTACTTAATCAAGTGGATGTCGATAGCCTCATCCAGTACGGAATGAGGTATTTTTTCAGAAACCCTTTCAACGTCTGATTCTTCAACAATTTTAACATTTCTGATATCTTTAACAGTGTCATGATTAACAAAGAAATTTAGAATTAAATCTTGTTTTTCTTGATAAGGCTTTTTTGAAAATTCCATGGATTGTCTTTTTTTCTTGTTTGGCAGTCCTATTACTGTTAAGTAGTACCTAATTCTATACCAATATCGAGACCTTATAGCACAAACTGAAACCTCAATATCACAACAAACAAAAAATGCGGTAAGTCAACTTTGTACACAATCGCGACGCAATAACGGCAATATAATAAAATGCCGTTAATTCAATATTATGTATAGCAAACCGGCAACCGAAAAAAACCGACAACTGCGTCAACTAAATGACGTCATATGCATTAACGGCATTGGAGTGCCCGACCGTTTAACGGCCGTTTAAGTTCAGCGTACATTTTTGATGCCTACGAAGTTGATTGTTAATATTATATGGTTCGTAATCTGATGGAATTATATGTACCTACTATACCTGTTGGAACACTAAACAGTTTCACTCCTTTCTTTTTAGTATTATTGCTACACTTTGGGACACAACAAGAAGCAACCATTTCAAAACTTTGTGAAATGAACACTAAAATAGATATAGGTTTAGATTTAAATACCGGAACCAAACACTTTATAACTGTTGAGGTTAATTATTAAACAACATGAAAAACACAAAAAATAATAAGTCTTGATTCAAATCAGTTCAAATTCAAGGTAAATAACGAGATTGCGCAGGAAAAAGGCGCAGGCGTTCTTAAATTACTTCTAACTTGACAGCAAGAAGTGACTGGTCGACAGTGACATTGCCCCAAAATTAAAAGGGACAGAAGATATATATCTGCGCCGTTGGCGGTACCTTATAAAAGAAATTAATTTAGTGACCTTATGTCGCCGTTTATTTCCCGAAGTGTCCTGTATTAAGCGTAGCGTATTAATAGTATTTGGCGGTAAGTAGATCTTTCGCAAAAACGGTAGATTTGGCACCGCTGCGTCGTGCTCCAGTAAAGAGCAACGTAAAGAGTCAACGTCTGGCAACTCTGATCGCTTGCTCTTAAACAAACGTGTGTTAAACAAAATGGCCTAGGCTAGCCTGAATCTGAATTTTATTTTTCGATAACGATATGCTATGGATATGCTGATGGGGGCTACAAAGTTATCTTCTATAAGTAGTGAATTGTGATTGTAAATTATAGCAAGAACCAGTAGAATAATCAGAGGTGTGTGTCTAGAAATATATAACCTTAAAAGTTGGTGTTGCCTACTTCTAAATTTTTCAGGCCTTGCTTCTTGCAGCCCCTTCAAAAAACTACAAGATTGGAAAATGGAGGCACTTTTTATAAATTCTAAATGATGTACACCCATCCGAAATGTAAGAAGATGATTGACGAAACCTTTCGACCGTTTCATTTTACTGATTCAGTTCGAGTAAACAACCCAGCAGAGTCCAAACACAATAAATGTTGGATTTAATGGTAATTACATTTGGAAAAGTTTTATTTATTTGTTATTTGTGTACAGGGTGAATTCCTTTATTCATTGAAAGATTTATCTAACATATTTCATTGTTTTTAAATGGAAGTGCTTCATGCCCATTCCAGTGTTGGATCGATTGCAGAATAAATTACTAGTATTTCTTTTATAATTGTCACAATGGGAAAGTTGCATTTAAACTCCATGTAGTAGGAAATAAAGGATATTTCTTTAGAGATTGTAGGTTGCGCAATAAATATGAATATTTTATAATTTTTATTTGATTTAATTTATGTTCAAGTTTAGTGCTAATAAGGCAAAAAAATATGTGAGCAGGGAGTAATATTAAAGCATATTGTAACATGTCAAGTTACCAGCATCGGTTATCTAAAGGGATTAACTTCCCTTCCTTTAGAGCCGAAGATGGGGGTAGCTCCCGTAGGTGTGATAAATAAATAAATAAATAAATAAATGCAGAATGAATCTTAAGCTTACCCTTTTGGATAGAAATGAAAACTGTAATACCCATTGCGTAATAACGTTTGGCACAATTTTACACAATTATAATTCATCACTTATTTAAGAAAATTTATTTTGGCTTTACCATTTTCATTTACTTTTCAAAATTATGTAAAAGGATGGCCTAGTATGGCTTATGTATGTGATATGATAAAAATGATAAATAAAAATAAATGATAAAAGTTTTGTAAGTAATGCAAGTTTTGTATTAAAATTCGTTCGGACCTTTTTTAAAAAGTACTTTATTTGATTTACAAAGTTAAAATGGACAAAAACTTTGGAGCTTAATATACGACGGAGTATGAATTAAGACTAAAACTAAAAACAAGCATTTGCATAAAATGAATTCATATAAGCTTATCTAATCATTTCTACAGGAAGCTGCTATCTGAATAATATGATGCCTCAGGTGCATCTAATCACATAACTCCTCCCACAGAAGATAATTTTTAATATATTTTGTTAAATATAAAAAATATTAAATTTTAGATGTTGCCAATTCAATTGTTACGTCATCGATATTGTTTGAATTTGAATTTGTCTTCATAAATCTTAAAATTTTTCCTTTCAAGGAGTTACGTTTACAAAACATATACACAGTAAAACTTATAACTAATAACATGATTACAATACTAATATTATAATTGAGATTATTGGGAATGTATATGGTTATCTATGTAGCTAATAGGGTTGAGCATATTCTGCTGTCCTTCTAATTGTAATTGATCAGCGATTAACTTTTGCGTGTTGATAGGTACTAAGTCTAATTTAGATACATTGATATGTGATATTGCATTAAAATTTAATTTATCAATATTGGTTATTTTTAAATCAACAGTTTTGGTGGAGGCCGTTGTTACATAGAATAGCATAGTATTATGGTTAATTATTGCTGTACAATCAGGTGTTAGATGTATACTGTTTGAATGAATTAGATCCTTGCTGTAATTTTGATCTGGACATTTAATGTCTATTGTTATTTTGAAAGGCGTGGTTATCAACCATGTAGATGTGTCGATTTGAGATATTTTAACGTCCGTTAATTCAAACAAATATGGTTTGCAAGATTGGTTAGGATTGAAGGATAGTAACTGGGTTTCACACAGTTTGCTGTTTGGGATTTTGAAATGATTCTTTTGATAGCAAAAGTAGGCGTTTAAATTAACTAATTTACAATGATATATGTCAACAGGTATGGATTCTATAGTATTAAATAGTAGGGTGTTATATGTAGGAATAATCATCCTATATTGATTTTCTATATGTGTATTGGGAATGGTATTAATTGTGTTAAGTGGTAATATTGATCTTTATGGATCAGTGGAATCTCAAAAATGAAAGTAATTTTCTTATTTACTTGATATGCTTTAGAAATTATAATTGATTCGTATAAATGTAAATTATCAGGTTTAGCAGGATATGGAATGGTTAGAGATTTATCGGAGAATTCTCCTAAGTACTTTGATATCTGATTTAAATTAAATATTAAATCGTTATTATCCAGAAGTGACATGTGCATTTGCTGGTTTTGGGCGAATGTTAGAGCATTTTCTAATTCGGTCCAAACATTGATAAATAATTGTAGGGAAAATATTGCTTCATTTAGTACACTCCTAATTGAGCGGGTAGCTACAGTTCGTTGTAGATCTTCATTTTGAAATATAACTTTCTTTAAATTTGAATTCAATATGTCTTGATTTTTCTGTAGATTTCGAATAGTATCGAGGGTATTGTTTATTATGTGTGTTTGTTCAAGAAGAACTTTATTATGAATATCGTTATTATTTTGTAATTTTAAAATAGCTTTTTCGTATCGTTCACCATTGGATGCATCTAAGTTGCCAGTTAAAAATTTGAAAATAGTACCTAAACCGTCTACTAGTCCGCGTTTAGATCTTGGGGAAATTTCGGGAAAAATTTGCTTGAATAATCGATCTGCTTTTTCGATATATTGGTGTATAATTAATAGGTTATTGTTATGGGATAGTAAAATGTCGTTATGGTCTTTTGAATTTTCTAAAATTCGAATTGTGTTATCTAGGTTAGATTTTAATAGATAGTAATTGTAGATTAGAGGGGAACAGTCCGTTGTCTTTATAAGGGTCCATTCACTATCTTTAATACGGGCGTCTCCAAGTACAAGGGGGTAAAGTCCGGGGTTGGCTGTGATTTTGGTTATAGTCACTTCACTTGCGATCAGGGAGAAGTACCAGCAGATTTTCTTCAGGTGTTTCTGTCAGTAATCGATAATGTTCGATTAGGGTGGAGTGAACACGGTCGATTAATGAATTTGACTGGTGGTGTGTAGGTGTAGTCAGATGTAGCTTAATTTTGTGTAATTTTAAGAAATTCTTAAATGAATAATTGTCGAATTCATTATCTGCAACTATGGTTTTAGGTACGGCATAACTTGAAATGAATTTAAATAAAGCATTTGTTGTATCTATGCTGTTGTTAGATTGCAAGAGATAAGCTTGCGTGAATCTGCTAAATGAATCAATAATTGTTAGGTATTTTACCTTGTTTATTTGAAATATGTCTAAATATAAACATTCGAACTTTTGTTGTAAGTGTGAGTAAGTTGAAATGGTAGGTAATTTGGACTTCGATTGTACTTTTCTAATTTACAAGTATCACAAGTATTTATGAAATCATTTATGTCTTTGTCCATATTTTTCCAGTAGTAAGTCCGTTTGAGGTGTTCTATCGTTTCCTTGATTCCTCTATGGTAGGTTGTTCCTTCCTAAGTGGTAGTTGGATATGTATTGTTTCCGGTCATCTGGGTTACTGATGTAAATAACTTGTTTGATACATTTATGAAATTTTGGGGAATTTTCGTTAGTGACGTCAAGTATGAATTTGCAAAATTGTTCGAAAAGATCGTCATTTTGAAAAACGATTAATAATGCTTTTTGGGTTCACAATATTCTAGAAGTAATTTGGTAAATACTTCGATTCGATTTTGGGGATTTGAAAAAACAGAATAGTGGTTATAACCATCAAATTTTGAAACTTGTATTTTTTTTGGTAAAACTGCATTTAAAAATTCGATTTGATTTTTATGGTGTTGAAGGGGTTTTTCTGATATGTCAATAACAGGGGTGGAAGATTTCTGAGTGTGTACAGTGTTTACAAGTGATTCATTATCGTCGTCGATGTTGATTTGTTCGTCATTGTCAATTGGTACTATGTTTTCAGAGTTTCAGGATGGTTCAATTTCAGGTAATGTCACTATTGGAATAGTGAATTCGTCAAAGTCTGGTGTGTCAGGTCTTTGTGGAATGATACTGATTTGGTCAAAATCGGGTTCAGGTGTTCTAAGTGGTTCTATAGTTGTGGGGTGAATTTGAATGCGACTAAGATAGTCTGCAACTTTGTTTAATTTTCCAGGCAAGTATTCTATAGAGAAATTATACTCTTCGAGTTTTATACTCCATCTAGTAAGTTTCGAATTGGGTTCCTTAATGTTTCTTAACCAAATGAGGGGTCGATGATCAGTAAAAATTTTGAATTTTACTCCGTATAAGTACGGCCTAAAGTGTTTACAAGCCCACACTATGGCTAGTAATTCTCTTTCTATAGTTGGATAATTTATTTCGGATTGATTAAGCGTTCGCGACGCGTAGCTAATTGGTTTCCCTGCTTGTGATAATACAGCGCCAATAGCGTGTTTCGAAGCGTCTGTTGTGAGTTCGAATGGTTTTTCAAAATCTGGATAAGATAAAACGGGGTCATTCATTAGAATGGTTTTTAAATGTTCAAAGTTTTGAATAAAGGTTTGATCATGCACAATTTTACTGTCCTATTTTTAAACATGAAGTTAGAAATTTTGTGATTTTGTTTATTGTTTATTGAACCACATGTGAATACATACATGTATTATTCATTCAAGAAATACATAAAAGAACAATTAAAATAATATCAAAATACTATCACTAGGGTAGGTAAGGATTAAAAATAATACACACATAAATAAGAATACATAAATAGCAATATACAGCGTATTAGATATTTAATACTAGGAATAAATTAGAACATTTTAAAATAATTATTAAAGCCCATCATTGAAAAATTCAGCGACACTGTAATACGGTCTTAGTAATAAATATTTTCTCACTTGGGATCTGAAGTAGGCCGCAGTAAAAGATGTGTTTCTCAAATTAGGCGGAAGAGAATTGTATATTTTTTTCCATGATAGAAAATTGAATTATACGTTAGGACAGTGTTCGGTTTTGGCAAATAAATGTCTTGTTTATTTCTGGTCGTATAATTGTGAGTAGGGGCCGCAGGAAATTTTGATTTGTGTTTTCTTATAATACAAACGGTTTCTAAGATTAATAAACAGGGTAGAGTTAGAATTTTATGTTTTAAGAAAAAGGGTTTGCAACTTTCTCTTAAATTAGCGTTTGCTAAATAACGAATAGCTCTTTTCTGTAGCATAAAAATTTCCGACAGTCGAAGCCAGCAAGACACCCCCCAAAAAGGAAGCGCATAGCTTAAATGTGATTCGATCAGCGCAAAGTAAGCTTGACGAGCCACACAAGGTCCAAGCTCTCTAGTAATGGTACGTACCGCGTAACACCCTGTTGAGACTTTGCTTAATATATAATTAATGTGCGGTGTCCAATTTAGATCATTGTCAACATACAAACCTAAGAATTTATAGTTATCTGCCATTTTGATTTCCTCATTATCTATAAAAGTAGGGTTTAAGTTAGAATTCAGTTTCAAAATATTTGTTTTGTTTATATTAAGACAGAGGGAGTTGAAAGTACACCATTCTTTAACGGTCTTCATATCCTTAACAATAGTATTCTTTAAAACATTAACATTGTGGTGGTTCCAAATAAGACAGGTATCATCAGCAAACAGGATGACCTTGCCTGTGATATTTAATTTAGATATGTCATTTATATATATAATAAAAATAAAATGGGACCCAGCACAGAACCCTGCGGTACGCCACAATTTGTATTTTGAGTTGTGGAGTTCCCTTGATCCATTTTTACAAATTGTTTACGATTTGAAAGATAGGAATTGAACCAATCATAATAAGCTACTCCCCGAATACCAAAAGAATTAAGTTTATCAAGCAATATTGAATGCTTAACACTATCGAACGCTTTGGAAATATCGCAAAAAATTGCCGCAGTAACTAGTTTTTCGTTTAAGTTATAATAAATTTGATGCAACAAAGTAAAAATTGCATCATTGGTATTGCAGTGATTTTGGAAGCCAAACTGATCCTTTGTTATTAGATTATGTTTTTTTAAATAATTCATTAGTCTATTTTTTACTAATCTTTCAATTATTTTAGACCACGTGGAGAGCAATGAAATAGGCCTGTAGTTTGAAAGGGTCGACATTGCCATTCTTATGTAGGGGTACCACTACTGCTGTTTTCAATTCTGAAGGAAAGTAGCCGATAGAGAAACTTTCATTGATTAATGATACCAATACTTCAATTGTGTGATCCGGAAGGATTTCAATAATTTTCACAGGTATGTTATCATAGCCTGAAGTAGATTTATTTTTAATAGAGGAGGCCATCTTTTTTACTTCTGTAACGCATGTGGGAAAGATGAAGAAGGTATTAGGTACTACGTCATTTAAATATTGTAACGGCTGTTGTCTACTTATTAGCCCGGATGTTAATTTTTCCGCCACGGTGCAAAAGTGATTGTTGAATTCGTTTGGAGTTATTGGAGCTTCTACTATGCATTTTTGTTCCTTACCCCGTAATTCATTAATAATGCTCCATGTTTGTTTTACTTTATTTGAAGCCGAACTAATGCGATTTGAATAAAAAAGGTACTTCGCAAGTTTTATTGATTTTCGGTATATATTCTTGTATTTAGAATAATAATTAAGGATAAAAGGAGAATCGAAGAATTTACGTATATAGTTTAATGATCTCAAGTTTTTTGCAGAGATGCGCAGACCTGTTGTAATCCATGGTTTAGCAATTTTAACTTCAAAGTATTTTTTAGGAAAAGCATTATCAAAGATATTTATTTTATTGAAAAATATAGTAAATTTATTCAGGGTAGTCTTTTCAAGCAGATTTTGCCAATTTGTCTCGTTACAGAGTTGAATAAATTTTTTGAAATTTTTTTGAGAAAAACATCTCTTATACTGCTTAGCCATTTTTTGTGTTTTATTGCAAGTTTGTAGTTGGATGAGTATACCCTCATGATCCCGTGAAGTCTACATTATGAATTGATGTGCAGATATTACTTGATTTAATATTAGAACATACATAATCAATAGTGGTTGCAGAATCTTTCGTGATGCGAGTTTTATTGTTTACGTACATAGTTAAGTTAAAACAGTCTAATAATTGTTTAAGTTTACGTTTTTCAATAGTCTCAGATTAAAGTCAATATTAAGATCGCCAGTTAGCAATAAATTATTATTTTGTAATGGTAGTAACATAAGTAATAATTCGAGTTTTTCAAGAAAGATATTAACATCCGTTTTCGGACTCCTATAAATACAAATTATGTATAACTAATGAGTGCTACTAAAAACAATACAAAATTCAAAAGTATATTCGGATAGCAACCAGTTATAGTTTCCAATATTAACAAATGATTGGCTCCTACTGAAAATCACTGTACCACCATGTGCAGATGATTCTCTGCAGAATTTAGACAGTAACGAAAACGAGCTACTAGCTCATTTTTATCAAGACAGTGTTCTGTAATAAGAACTAATTCAGGAAAATGGAATTGATTTAGCAGTAAAAGCAAGTCATCCGTTTTATTTCTTATAGATCGAATATTAAGTAATAGCAAAGAGTATAAAGTGGGGAAGAGGAGCAACGTAATGGTAAAATGCGTTTATAGTGTACATTGGGTTGCATAAGCAAATTTTACAATAAGAGCACCAACTTTTATTCTCAAATGCCCCAGGCTATAAAATTATCAGATAAGCAGGTCATAAAACTGGTATCAATTTGCAGTGTTGCCGTGTTGCAAAAGAATTGAATACTTAAAATTTTCAACCAAACAATATAGAACAGCAGAATTTGGTATTAGCTCTGTGCATTTGTATCGATAATTCGAATAAGTTATCGAATAATTCGATATATCCAATAACGATATTGAAAATATCTTTATTCGATAGGTATATCCAATAAATTTTTATTCAAATACATAATTTTATTCGAATAATTTTATTCGAATAAATTCGAATTATTCGATAGTTATTCATTATTCGATATATAAAATTTATTTGTTATTCGATACCTAGGTACAAGGCATCAGTTACTTGAGAAATGTAAAATCGTGAGTATTTATTTAAACAAAAATACGATCAAGTTTGATTGTAATTGTACTTAATTGAACTACTTATACTTAATACAAAATCCGGCAAAATTCAGCTAATCCAGTTATTAAAATATATAACATATTAAAGAAAAAGAATGAGTATTTACACTTACTGTTTTAACAATAAATTCCTGCAGAATATATAATTTGAATCGTCTTAAACGAATGATAGGTATAAGATGAAAAGTTCAGTAGACGGCGTAAATATAATAGTATCCGATAGTATCTACTATCTACATTATATGGGCCAAGGTAGAGAAGACATTTTTCTCAATTATTGAGCATTATTATTTTCCGAGCTGCGAAGAAGCGAGGGATATGTATCAGTTGCGAGGTTGAGAGAAATCTTTTTTATCGTGGTTTATATACTACTATTTTCACTACTAGAAATGTTATTCGTTCAGATTTTTGTAATTTACAAGTTCTACACGATTTTTTAAATATTTAAAAGTATTAAGTACCTAGAGCCTGGAACTGTAGTTGTCAAACTATAAAACAAAACCAATAACATCTGGTTTGTAGAACGTTTATTTTATTATTTACCTAGCTTGAAGAAATATAACTTCTCATTAGAGAAAAGGAGTAAATAATGACGACTTCTCAAGTTAGTAGTGAAAAAAACTATTTTTTCAAATAAACTAGGTAGGTACTGAGTGGGGGCGCCAACTGCTGTTCATCTAAAGTAAAAAGATGAGGGTTCCCACATCCCACAATTAATTAACCACACATCACGTCTTTCTTTTTCCATTGGAAAACGAAAAAAACTTAAATTGGAATTAATTTTACGATTATGCCGACATTCAAAATATACACCCAAGTTTGCCATGTTAAATAACTTGTAAAGAAAACGAGAACGTTTTTAATAGACAAAATTAAACATTTGTAGTAGGTAGCTAGTGAGCAGGAACTTTTCAATTATTTATAATTATTCCAAATGTAAATTACATCTAGTTACCTGTGAAATTTGTTTGCATGTAAATTTTTATGTGCCACTATTTATAGATTGGTATTACCCTGGTATTACCATGTATTACCTTATCCCGAACTGTCATTAATTAATAAAATTGTCAATAAAAAAATATTCACTTCAAATAGCTTTAATTATAAAATATTTTTCTACGATTGTGCACAAAGTGACACTTTTGATCTCTATTTTTAGTGACAAAAGTAGGTCTTTATTGCACTGGAGTGCAATAAAAATTTTTATTGCACTCGCATGCGTGCGTGCGCTGAAAATACAAAAACATTGCGAGAACCACGTTTATTGATATACAAATTCATAATTACCTAATCCTAACTACGTATTTCAACATTAATTTGACAAGTATTACAATTTTGAATGTTTGTTATGTACCTTCATCATCAAATATTTCTCCTTCGGTGTTTCCGTTAAGAAACGATATCCAACAGATTTCCTCTTTAGAAATGCCATTAATTTCGCATATTTTCAAAGATCAACGTTATCTTTTACTGCGAGTGTTGTCCTCAACTTAAAAAATGCTCGCCAAGGGGTCGACGATTTTAAATTTTTTGATTTTTCATAGAAATAGCAGCTTTTACAAAATTAAACGTAATGACGTCTGTATTTAGTTTTTTGTTTATTAAAGTGACAGCTTGATTGCTATGTAAAGCTTACATCTACCAGAGCAACCTCATTCATTAATAACTGCTGAATACAAAATGTTTGAATTAGTTTTAATATTTTGGTTGAATAAACCACGATCGTAGAAAAAATAGTGTATGCAAACTCGAGCAGAAAGTGTGTTTATCGCATACGGCGTTTTGTCCACCTCCGCTTACGCGTCGGTGGACAACTTTACGCCTAATGCGATAAACACTAACTTTCTGCACATGTTGCATAAATAACTATTATTAATACCTACTACAATACAAAATGTACACAGTGCAAGAAAACATTTTTATTATCCAGGCATATTTTCGATTAGGACAGTTAATAAATGGAGAATGGGAGTATTCCTATGCCCATCCTTGTTCCTATGCGATTTGTAAGCATCAATTTCGATCCAGGCATATTTTCGATTAGGACAGTTAATAAATGGAGAATGGGAGTATTCCTATGCCCATCCTTGTTCCTATGCGATTTGTAAGCATCAATTTCGATTGCAGTTTCCTAACAGAATTGTGGAAGAAACTATTTTGGTGCACCACATTCATCGGCGTTGTTGAAGTGTAGCAAAAGGCAAAACTACCGGAAAGCCAGCCACTAACCCAAACATTGTTGAAAATGCCGAAACTGTTGTAGTAGAAAACCCAAACATGTCAGTGCGTTGTATTCTTGGTCGTATTTCAGCTCGGGCAGCTGTCTCTAGAAGCACTGTTCGCACATGCATCCTTAAAAAGTGTCTGTTGCACATCAAATTCGACATAGAACCATGCTAGTCGAATACATTACTGCAACTTATTCCATGAAAATTTAAACAACAAAACACATTTTCGAAAACACGAAAGGTCGAGTAGCATTGTGTATTCAGTAAAATGGGGGACACTTTGAGCATTTGTAGTAGCCAATAATTAATTCTTTTCTAAGGACTAGCTTTAATTTAGTTAGTTGTCTTCCTTCCATTAATTTTAAGTTCTGTTTTTGAGAAACATTTTTTATTTTCTGGAAAAGAATAAGGATTAATAATTTTTAATATGGGTTGTCTTACTTCTTACGATATTCATGCTGTTGAATAATGCGTTAAAATGTATACATACCTATAAATATTTTACTTTAAAAGTAAAGTAAAACGACTTAAGTCAATTTTGTAAACAAAAACTTTTGAGGTTATATTATTGTTCCGTGTAGTTAATAACAGTAGCGTGCGCGAAAGCATGTATTGAAAATTCAAAGCACACACTAGAACTTAAGTCACACTAGATGTAATTCATACAAGCGGACAGTGACCCACCCTGCAGTAATCCAGCAGCTGAGCGTATGCATTCAGAAGTCCACATCTTGTCCACATGGGCTTGTAAAAATAATTTTTAATCTGCAGTCAATGGGGCGCCACTGACTTTAGGACATAGGTTGTTACGATTTTTACGATTGTTACAACATGGCAACACTGAGCTTTCACACTGTTCGAAAATGCTTAAAGAAACCTGTAATATTTACTTTCCGTAGCGTAAATAAATCTTGTTTAGTTCCGAAGACCCTCTGCTTGAGGGCCAGCCTAGCGGCCGGGATACTTAATGTGAAACTTTAAAACCCATAAGGCTAACTCTTCCCATTTTATACTCTTTGGTAATAGTGATGTTAAAGAATCATTGTTAACAACTAATGATTCGCTAGGCCTAAAAAAGAGACATCTGGTACATGCTTAAAACTATTTGACGTAGAATTATTATTAATAGATACAATGTCATCTTTAAATGAATTGCTGTTGTCTAGAATGTTGTTATTTAACTGCTTTAAACACGAGAAGCCTCGAGATCCAAAAGTATTTACAGCATCGATAATTTTCCTACATATGGTATATTTGCCGGTTTTATTAAGATGAAATCCGTTTTTAACATACTCATTTGGACCAAGGTTCAAATTTAAATCTAAGATATCAATGTTGTTATTATAAGACATAATACTTTGAACAACAGAATATATTTCTTTATTATAATTATAAATACGAGTATTGTTTTGCAAGAAGTAGTCATATCTATAGAGGACACTACAGACTAATAAATTGGTATGAAGTTCATTTTTGATTACATGTATCAGATCCCGCGTAGGAAAATTGTACTCTAAATTGTTACTGCCTCCAAATATTACCACAAAATCCTTATTTGTAAAATTAATTGTTAAGTTTTTTAGATCACTTGTTACCTGTGAGAATGAAGCATTTGGCTTAAAATAAACAGTGACTTGAAATTTATCTTGCATCTTGAGCAAATTGTCAGCTAAACCTCGACCATGGCTATCACATAAAACTAGCAAGGATGGTTTCACCGATTTCTTGCCTTTTAAATTTATAAAAGGCTGTTCACGGACAATCCTTTATAAATTTGCGGTAATAGCCAAACATTCCAAGGAATGATTTAATTTCAGTACGAGTTTTTGGAAGAGGAAATTTACTAATTGTTTGGATTTTATTAGGATTTGGTCTTATTCCTTCTTTACTTAAAATGTGTCCTAAATATGGTACAGATGTTTTTAAAAATTCGGATTTATCTAATTGCACTTTTAAATTATATCGTCTACAGCGTTCGAAGACGTTCTTGAGTTTTAGAATATGTTCTTGTAATGATACAGAATACACAATGATATCATCGAGGTAAACCATACATTGGGTCTGTGTTAAACCAAGTAATGCCTGATTAATAAGGCGTTGAAATGAAGCGGGGGCATTCTTTAATCCGAAGGGCATTCTCTTGAATTGAAAATGGCCTTCTTCAGTAGAAAAAGCTGTTTTCTACCTATCATTTTTGTCTATTTTGATCTGGTGGAAACCAGAGGCTAAGTCTAAAGTAGTGAAGTATTCGGCTCGTCCTAAATTGTCTAGTACTTGTTCTATATTCGGAAGGGGGTATTTGTCTTCGATCGTGTTCTCATTTAACTTTCGATAGTCAATGACTATCCGCCATTTTTGTTTGCCTGAGTTATCTTGTTTTTTTGGCACGATCCAAATCGGGGCATTATACGGGATGATACCTTCTTGCAACATTTTTGACATTTGCTGTTTTACCTCGTCGCGATGTACATGGGGGTACCCTTAGACGATGCAGTTTGGATGGACTCGTAACACTAAGAAAATGTGCAGCCAGTAGGACAGTAAAGGAAAGACAATGAAATAGCGCTAGACTGTCACATGATGCGGGTCACTTCACGCACAAATTTACATCTGGATAGCATTTGTTTTGTGCATTCGGTCCATTTTTTTCTGAATTTTTCGCTAATTACAAAACAATAAGTATACTATTTAACATGGTGAGAACGTGTGCAGCTTATAATTGTTCGGAAAGATATAGAAAAGGGTCGAGTATATCATTTCATAGGTACGTTAGATACATTTAGGTTGAAACGGGTTTAGCTTTTAATTTAAACGGAACGCAAATTTGTAGCTTTCCTACTGATCCAGATTTACGAAAAAAGTGGGTGATTGCCACAAAAAGAAAACAATTTTTTCCAACTAGGCATTCACAATTATGTTCTAAGAAGAGTGTTTTGATAGAGAACGCGTTGGTGGATTAGTTAGTTTAAAAAAAGGTGCAATTCCGTCAATATTTGCCTTATACTATGTAATAGACAATTAAATTTTGCATTCAATTATATAATAATATACAGGGGGTTTCATTTAAAATAACAAATTTGCGTATTGTACTGTGGAGAGCAACGCCCTGTATACGTGATATACATTTAGGAAAATGCAGAATTATATGCTGAATAACTTTTGTATTTAAACTTCTTTCATATTTTGACTAATAAAGGCGCTATAGGAGCATCAATTTCCGATTTTCAAAACCTCGTAGGCGCCACAGTGAAATTCTGGCATTCACCAAAAAACAAAAATGTAGCTAATACCAAGCTGCATAAATAAAAAATTTAAACAAAATCATGTGGCCAGTTTTTTTGTGAAAATTTTTCAAAAATTTCAAAATTTTTGGAGGAGCGCCGTTGCGACCATGTTTGAATTTACTAAATAAACTTTTTTCATGGCGTAGTACCGCCAAAGGACTTTCAAATAAGTTGTTACGGATCCTGATCAGATAACTGGTTTTTGAGTAATGGGGCGTTAAAGTCGAAATTTTGAAAAATTCATAGCGGTAAAAAACTATTTCCGTTGAATTATGGTCTTCTTTCATATCCCCTACTCAGATTTTCAAAATTCCGTTTCTGAAAAAAGTGCTACTAAAAAAACATGTCTAACTTCCGCTTCCGGTTTTGGATTTTTTTGAAAATCTTATTTTGTCGATGAATTTTCGATATATCCCTTCATTTCAAATTTCATCAAAATCGGTTCACTAGTTTTTGCGTTAGAAGCGTCACATACATACATACACACCCACCCACTCACCCACAGACAGACATTTTTTCTAAACCACTTTTTTTGGGGTTCTTGAAGGTCCAAAACACGTATTTCCGCAAAAATCTCGACTTCGAAAATTTTCATGATATCAATACTTCCCATGTACCTACTACCAGTGGTGGTATGGGAAAGTAAAAACAATTTAAGTGTGTTGTCGGGAACATTAATAAAAATTCTTTGTTTTGTTGGCTGCAACTACCATTAGTACAAATATTAATTTTATTTTTTAATGTTCATAAAGTCTTGTCGATTGCGAAATATGTAACAAATCAAAGAATCCGGTACGCATTAGCCTTGCTGTTGCGATTTAGTGACCCGCGTCACGTGATTTCTATCGCTATTGCATCTACTGTCACTGTCAGGCATACTGGCTGCAACTTTCTCGCCTTCAATAGATTTAGCGTTACTGGTCCATCCAAACTGCATCGTCTAAGGGGGTACCGATAGTTTTTGGTATAGATTGGAATGTCATTTTTTGTGCGAATGTGATGTTTTACTAAGTTCGTATACGTTAGGGGTATTTCAGGGGAGTAGGATATATCTTTGAATTCGTAACAAAGGGATTTTAATTTGTTCTCTTCTTCGGAATTTAAATGTTCGGTTTTGATATTTTTTAAATTATCATTTAAAATTTTATTTTTAGATGTAGAATTTAAGGTTACATTATTAATTTCAACATTGTTGATTTCAAAATCTTCTAAAACTAGGAGATGGTATATCTGAAAGTTTTGAGGTTCTTCAGATGTGTTGATTACGGTGGTGTAAAAATAGTTATTATGTGCTTTAACTAATGCTCTAGGTGTAAAGCAGTTGTCATTGAATTTAATTTTGTCGCAAATACGTGTACCATTGGTACTTGTTGTTGGTAGTTTAACTTGAATTTCTGATCTAGGTGGTATAAATAAACGTTTATAGGTTCTGATTGGGATTTTAATTTAGTAAAATTGCACTCGTTTCTTCGCTGCATTTCTTGTTTTAATTTTGATTGATTATAGAAAAAGGGCACGACAGTACTTTCTGTCTGTATATGCATCCAACGAAAGTCGATCTTTGCATTAATTTGAGCAAATAAATCTGATCCAATTAATCCGATATAATTGGGGCTAAAATCGTACATGTAGCATACATGAGTTCCAGACTCGTTAAATAAAGAATTTATGGGTATATCAGCAACTTGATCATGGAAAGTGGTACCATGAGATGTTGTGATTTGAAATTGATAATTTAAAATAGAATTTGGAAAGTTTTTCTTAACAAAATTAGTGGATATAATTGTTTTACTACTGCCGGTATCTAAGAGAATTTTATCTTGGGTTCCAGGGATAATTAAATAGGGTAAATTTGATTTTATTGTAAGATTGAAATTTTCGACGTTTTCCGAGGCTAGTTGGTAAAATTTCCAGCTGCTTCGTTATCGTAATCAATTTCTTGATCAACTTGATCTTGTTCTTCGGGGATGTTATCGTAACAATAATTTTGAGGAGAATACTCAGGTTCTGGGTTATATTCGGAAAATTCAGGATAATTTTCGAGGTCTGAATTATCATTATGGTGGAATAATTCTTCGGCATGGAAATTCCTGAGTTGATTGGATTGTTTAATAAATGGAACATTATTAAAGTAATTAGGTTTTTTAAAATTTGGGATATGTGTTTGTGCGGAAAGGGGTCTCTTATTGGCTGATCCAATTTGCATTGGTTCACCTGTTGTGCTATTTCTATAGCCGTGTTGGGGTGCAAATACATTTCGGTTCCCGAAACCTTGATTTGGGAATCAAGAAGGTGGAGTATTGGGGTTGAACCTCATTGTAGGGTTTTGATTTCGTATGAATGTATTATTAGGAGGAAAGTTTCGTTGTACAGGAGGAAAATTACTTCTGTAATGTTGCAATGGCGTTTTTTGATTATTGTAATGTGGAGTAGGTAAATTTGGTAAGTTATATCTTGAATTGCTAGGGTTTTGATTCTGAATCGGTATATTAAGATGACTTTTATATGAATTTTGCCAATACCTAATATCGATTTCATCTCGAATGATTGATATCGCACTTTCTAAATTATCGGGATTTCTGCTCCGTAAAAGTGAACCGAAGGGTTCGTTCAAGCCACTAACAAAGGATCTTAAGGGTAATTGTTTGGTATTTTCTAATTTATAATCTTTTACAGGTTGGGTTTCGTTACCAATGGAAATTTTTGAATTAAAAGTCGCCAGAAGAGTTCTAATGCGATTATAGAATTCGATCGGGCTTTCTTTTGAATTTTGTCTAGTTTTTGCTAAGTCAACCGTAAGGTTCAACTCTGACCTTTGATCTCCAAAATTGTTGATTAGTACATTTTTTAAATCGGTCCAGGTTCGAAATTCGTAACCTGCTACAACTTCCAGTGCGTTGCCTTTTAACTTATTACGAACAGAGGATAATAAGAATTTGTTACTATCAGCATCTGGTTGTGCTGGGATTAAAAATTGGGTCAATATTACTTCGCAAGCTCTAATGAACTCCTAAAGGGTGCTGCTGTTGCCATCATAATTGGGTATTTCGGATAGCATGGCTATCTGGAATCCTACTGGGAATAGATTTGCCATGTTGGATGTTGTTTCACTAATTTCGTTGTTTAAAATTGATCGAGGTGCAATACCATTGGGTGATCTAGATCTATCCCGGTTATTCATATGCACTATTACACAATTATTATTATTACTTTATGATTATTTTAAGTGGAAATGCTGTTTTTATGTTAGTAAACAGTCTAATAGGGCTTTAAATTAAATCTTAAATCTATGTTACTGGTTTATATTTATTAAATTGGTATTAAAAACGTTGAAGAATGAAAATAATGCTTACTGCATAGTAGAATAAATCGATGATGAATGCTGAAGATTCGATCTGGGTGATCTCGACGATCAGGAAGTCGTCAATCGACCAAAGTGTCTCCAATAGACTGGGTATTTTTCGGGAACCAGCGGTGCTTGCTTCGGCGATGCTTGTCCTAAGCGTATATGCTTTGCTGATACTCGATGAATTGGTTGGTACATCACGAAAGTTGAAGTTCTTGAATATTTGTTTTTTTTTGGATCACTGAGCAAAACGTTGAAACGTACGAAAATACAACGGATTTTAAACGCGATTTTCTCTCAGCATCCTACCGACTGCGCCAGTTTTGTATTAAAATTCGTTCGGACCTTTTTTAAAAAGTACTTTATTTGATTTACAAAGTTAAAATGGACAAAAACTTTGGAGCTTAATATACGACGGAGTATGAATTAAGACTAAAACTAAAAACAAGCATTTGCATAAAATGAATTCATATAAGCTTATCTAATCATTTCTACAGGAAGCTGCTATCTGAATAATATGATGCCTCAGGTGCATCTAATCACATAACTTGCAGTGTAGTAGTTAGTTAACAAACATTCAATATAAATAAATTTTGCATTTTCTTCTACTACTAATAATTAATTGTTTTCTTTATTCTTGTTTGACTAGAGATGGGTTCTCTGACATCCATAGCTACTTGTGTGTGAAATCTTTTGTAATAAACTTATAGATAAATATGTTGTAGAAGTTGTAGAAGTACAGCACCTGATGGTGACCTACAGAAGGCAATGCACGCAAATAAAAATGCTGATCCAATGGAACTGCAAGTAAATATGCAAGTGCATAAAGGAAGTAGTGGTAGGTTAGGGACGCAAAACGAATCATCATTTTTACAAGAAAGTGGGTCATCAGTAGTAAACACAGACACAGCACCTACAAAGGATGGAGGGGAAATAATTACTGCAAATCTAAAATTAGCAGAAAACTTGTCAATTCCACCAAAAACTGAAGTTATTTTTAAGGTTTTAATTAAACCAGAAATAGCATGCGAAAATTTAATGATTGAACCTAGTGAGACAACAATCAATGGGGTATATGTTGCGAGGGCAGTAGTGAAAAACGAACCAGAAGTGTGGCTGCGGGCCATAAATTTAAATGATTTCGAAATTGTGCTACAGAAGAATCAGCAAGTGGCAACAGCGGAAGACGCACCGGATTTCATTCCAAAGGAAACTGGGGGTGGTGAAATTCAAGTGAACACCCTAAACACACGAAACAAGGACTGGGTGAGTGAAGAAATAAATTTATCACATCTAGATGACGATACTAAGGAACGGGTAACGGAACTACTGCAGGATTATCAAGACATTTTTGACGAAGGGGTTGATGAACTGTCAAGTGCAACAACAGTGAAACATCGAATTATTACAGACAATGTGGCACCTATTAACAAAAAGAACTACAGTATACCATACTCTCAACGTGAAGTATTAAAGAAGGAGATAGACAAACTCTTAAGAACTAAAGTGATTGAACCCTCAACATCACCGTGGAATGCACCAGTGGTTTTGGTAACAAAATCACTACCGAATGGAGAGAAGAAGGTACGAATGTGTTTGGATTACAGGGCGTTAAATGCGGTAACCCATAAAGAATTTTTCCCTATACCAAGGTTGACAGAATCTTTGGATTATTTGGGCAACTCTAATTTGTTTAGTGTTTTTGATGTAACCTCAGCATATCACCAAATCGATGTCGATAGTGAGTCTATTCCGAAGACAGCGTATTCAGCACTAGACAATCATTATCAATATAGGAAAATGTCATTTGGACTAGTGAATGCACCTAGGACATTTCAGAGGTTTATGAACTTTACGTTATCAGGTTTAACAGAGGATATTTGTTTGGTTTATTTAGATGACATCATTATTCACAGCGGAAAAGGTATAGCAGATCATTTAGAAAAATTAGCAACGGTGTTCGAGAGACTACGTCAGGCTAATATCAAACTGAAACCATCAAAATGCCACGTGCTAAAACAACAAGTGTTGTATTTGGGGCACGTAATTTCAGGAGAGGGAATAAAACCAGATCCAGATAAAATTAAGAGTATTCAAGATTTCCCGACACCAACAAGTGTAAAGAAAATAAGGGAGTTCATAGGACTTGTGGGGTGGTATCGGAGATTTATTCCAAACTTTGCGGAAATGGCAGAACGACTGACAAATTTAACAAAGAAAGAAGTAAAGTTTAAAATGGATGACAGTTGTTTA
Source organism: Hemicrepidius hirtus (assembly GCA_963082805.1). Lineage (NCBI taxonomy): Eukaryota > Metazoa > Arthropoda > Insecta > Coleoptera > Elateridae > Hemicrepidius > Hemicrepidius hirtus. Next base: position 2,121,573 of record OY720167.1, read on the forward strand.
GAAGCTATACGGAATTTGAAGACAGCGATCACATCAGATAAGGTCCTGTGTTATCCAGATTTCAGCAAACCTTTCATTTTGGAGACGGATGCATCAAAAGTAGGCATGGGAGCGATTCTCAATCAGGAGCACAATGGATTTAATCGTCCAATTGCATTTGCATCAAAGAAATTCAACAAAGCACAACTTAATTATTCTGTGACAGAGAAGGAGTGTGCAGCAGTAGTTTTTGCAATTCAGCAGTTTAGATGTTATGTGTACGGAAGAAAATTTACAATTATCACCGATCATAGAGCATTAGTTTGGCTTCTATCGTTATCAGATCCATGTTCACGGTTGGCGAGATGGAGTCTCAAATTATCAGAATATGATTTTAATATTGTTCACAGAAGTGGTAAATGTCATGCTAACGCAGACGCGTTAAGCAGGGTGTTTGAAGGAGATGAAGAATCAACCTTTTCAGCAAAAGAATTTAGGGAGTTCAGGAAAACAAACAACATTGTCAATAATAGATTTAGTGAAGAGGTAGGAGACTTATTTTAGTGTCCTGAACAGCATGCGTTAGCACATGTGGTTTCACAGGATTTTGCAATGAGTAAAGGTATAGCGGGTGAATTTAAAGAAAGGTTCGGATCAGTTAGGGAATTGCAAGCTCAAAAGAAAAAGATAGGAGAGGTAGCGATTTTACAATTACCATCTAGAAACATATATTACCTAATAACTAAGAAAAAATATTTTCAAGAAACTACTTACGAGATGGTATGGGAATCCTTATTAGATTTAAAAAAACAAGCCATGCGTCTGGCAGATTCAACAATAGCTATGCTAAGGATAGCGTGTGGATTGGATGGCTTACATTGGGAAGTTGTCAGCGACATGATCAAATTTATTTTTTCTCAAACGTCTGTAAAGATAATTGTGTATTATTTACCATCAATTCAAAAGGAATTGTGTGTAGTTAGTAAACAACCCCAGTATCTTCCAATGTGGGATAGAATGCAGATTAAGAGAGAACAAGAGTCAGATGAGTGGTGTAAGAAGATATATAAAGAAATAGAAGAAAATGAAGAGGAGTGTGAGTATTATTTGGATGTAGACGGTATTGTGTACAGAAAGGGGGAGGAGCAAGCGGATTTAATGGTTATTCCTAAATCATTTGTATATAAGGTTATTCACGATTTTCATAACATACCAATGGCAGGGCATCCAGGACAGGATAAGACTTACTTATCCATCAGGCTTCGTTGTTATTGGCCGCAAATGAATGGACATTAACAACTACGTAGCTAAATGTCATCAATGTAAGCAGCGGAAAACTTCACCTCATTTAAGAAAGGCGCCGTTACAACAATTTCCGGAAGTGTCACATCCATTTGAACGATGTTGCATGGATATTGTGGGTCCATTTATAACATCTAACGAAGGAAATAAATATTTATTAACGTTTCAGGACTATTTTACAAAATATGTAGAAGTAATGGCAATTCCGGATCAAACCGCTAGAACAATTACCAAATACTTTTTCACTAACGTTATAGCGAGATTCGGAACACCAGAACAACTTATCACTGACTGTGGAAGTAATTTTGTAGGAGAATTGTTTAAAGAACTATGTGAAACACTAGACATTAAAAAACTACATACAACGCCTTACCACCCGCAAGGAAATCCTATCGAAAGATGTCATAGAGTTTTAAAAGATTTTCTAGCACAGTACATTTCCAAAGGAGGAAGAGATGGGGACACATGGGTTCCATATCTAATGTAAATGATGAGTTACAATTTTTCTATTCATTCATCATCCAAGTTTTCACCGTACTTGTTGCTGTACGGGCGAGATCCAACTTTACCAATGGACCTAATCATAAAACCAAGAATGGTTAAGTATAACTTAGGGGATAATTATGTTTCAGAACTTATAGCTAGATTACAGACTGCATGGCAAGAAGCTAAAGTCAATCTACGATTAGCAGCAGAGAAGCGAGCTATACAATACAATAAGAAAGCAAAGGATGTACAATTTCAACTTGGGGATTTAGTTTATATGTATGATCCGTCTACGAAAATTGGTCAATCTAAAAAATTAGTTAAGCCATGGAAAGGACCATTTAGAATAATGGAAGAAAAGGGGCCAGTAACATTCAAGATAAGAGAATTAAATACGAATAAAGAACAAATTGTTCACGCGAATAGGTTAAAACTGTGTAAAGGAGAATTTGAAGATGAAGAAGACAAAGAACATTATCTAACGGTAAGAATAGAGAATTCTGAGGAAAACAACAAAGATTTGGAGGAAAGCGAGGAAGAAGTGGTGAGTACTCAGGATGTAGCAAAAATCATCTTGGAAAGCCTTAATAATCACAGTTCAGCTGAGACTGAGGTAACAGAGGTTTGTAAGGGTAAGCGTGGAAATTTTGAAATTAGCAAACAAGACAAAGAGTTGATGGAGAGCAATAAAGAGAAATTGGAAAATTTGGATAAATTGGGGTTAAGACGATCTCAAGGGGTTAAGAAGTCAAATAAATTAAGATTGAAGAGTCAATCTTGATAGTTAAGTTTATGTAATCAGTATTGACATTTCAATCTTACAAGGCTAACAGTTCACAGTAAGGGTCGTTTCTTTACTGTTGAATTACTAAATAATTATATATATATATATTTTTTTTAGAATAAACATAGAGTAAGTAACAAATGGGAAAACTTTTATATGAACAATGTTTTAATTATTATTGTATACAGTAATTAATTTATTAAGGGTTGTAATAATATTGTACAATTATGTTACAGATATAATCATGAATTTGCTCCACCTGGTAGGGATAGTATTAGGACTTAGCTGTGAGTTAGGGAAGGCACTCATCGCGTACGATTGCAGTAATAAGGATGCCAATATTTCGGTAATTTCAATAAAGGACATCGCAGAATGTCCAGACATACAGAGTGGTTATAAAGAAGAAAACAAGTCAGTATGGGTGCTTCAGCGAAACGAAATAGGGTTACAGAAGGCATGGACATGTCTGGTCGAAGTGACTCGACACATTGAGCATTGTGGAATGCACAGCCATGGGTCACCAGTCGCAGGAGGTGTCTCTACGTTTATTTATACATTAGGGGCAGAACAGTGTCGCAATTTACATAGGGACAGGAGGTTGACAATATATAATAAAGTGATAGGTGACATTAAAATGAATGGCACAACAGTGGCTTCATTGACAATTTTAGGAAAAGTTACGGTGGATACAAAATGTAAAGGGACTACATATAGTGAAAATGGACATTCATGGGAAGATGTTATTATTCAAGCAGCAATCAAGGTTACTACAAGGGATTATCTAGCAACAGTTAAACTTGAAGAAAATGAACTTTCATTAGTGAGTGGGGTTACTTGTGAATTTTTAAAAGGTTACTGTGTCGACAGTACGTTTGGGGAGACAGTATGGGAACCAACTGAAGACACCGGGTGTGATAAGAACCTAAGTGTGCTTTACAAAGGACAAGGGACAGTTGTTCTACAAAATAGTGATAGGGAAAAAATATTAGTGGTCGAGCAAGGAGATAAAATTTTTGCATTAGCATTGGTGAAGACTGCTATGGTGTGTGGTTATCAGGTATGGCAAACCGAACACCCGAAAATTTTAGTTTTAGAAAGCGAAGGCAATGAATACATTAATCCAAAAATGATATTATTACCTCAGAATACGAATTTACTAAGTTATATAAATAGTAAACTTTTATATACAGAACAAGCATACAAAAGAGCGTTAGAAACTTTGTATATTGATGCTATACATAGACGGTGCATGACACGAATCCCGGAAAAAAAGTCACTGGAAAAAAAGTAACCGAAAAAAAGCCCCCGGAAAAAAAGTCACCCGGAAGAAAAGCCACTGGAAGAAAAACCACCGAAAAAAAAGCCACCCGGAAGAAAAGCCACCCGGAAGAAAAGCCACCGGAAGAAAAACCACTGGAAAAAAAGCCACCCGGAAGAAAAACCACCGGAAGAAAAACCACCGGAAAAAAAGCCACCCGGAAAAAAAGTCACCGGTAAAAAAGTCACCGGTAAAAAGTAACTAGAAAGTAACATTTTAAGTTTAACTTATGATTATAATAAATTGAATAAGTAAGTTTAAATTTTTTATTGTAAAATTTTTAAAGCAATTTTACAATAAAAAATTTAAACTTACTTATTCAATGTATTATAATCATAAGTTAAACTTCGGTACGTAACAATTCGGCGCCGGCAGTTCGGTGCTGGCAATTTGGCCATTATTGGCCAGTTATTATACAATATATTACCTGCTAAGAGCAACTAACCTCGGCCCCATGTACACAGACTAAGGTGCCATGTATACAGATATCGACAAGCAACTCCGTTACGTACTATTTATTATAATATATACCTGCTAAGAGCAACTAACCTGAACACAAACTAAGGTGCCATGTACACAGACTGCAACGACCACCACCATTTCGTGCGAGTTCTTATAGTATATATATTACCTGCTAAGAGCAACTAACCTGAACACAGACTAAGGTGCCATGTACACAGATGTCGGCAAGCAACACCATTTCGTACTATTTATTATAATATATACCTGCTAAGAGCAACTAACCTCGCCCCATGTACACAGACCTCGGTACCATGTAAAACGTGTATTTTCATTTGTTTAACTGCCGAAAATGTTACTTTCTAGTTACTTTTTACCGGTGACTTTTTTTCTGGTAACTTTTTTTCCGGTGGCTTTTCTTCCGGGTGGCTTTTTTCCGGTGGTTTTTCTTCCGGGTGGCTTTTTTTCCAGTGGGTTTTCTTCCGGTGGCTTTTCTTCCGGGTGGCTTTTTTCCGGGTGGCTTTTTTTTCGGTGGTTTTCCTTCCGGTGGCTTTTCTTCCGGTAGACTTTTTTTCCGGGGGCTTTTTTTCCGTTACTTTTTTTCCAGTGACTTTTTTTCCGTTTACGGCATGACACATCGAGAAATTTTAAGGAACAGACTTTTATTAGCACCTCTAACACCGAATGCTTTGAGCTCCATTATAAAAAATAAAATTGGTTATGTTGGAAGAGTTTTAGGAGAAGCTTTATATATTTTACAGTGCGTTCCGAAAGTCGTGACGATTAGAAGAACAAAATACTGTTATAATGAACTACCAATAGAAGTGAACAACCAATCAAAGTTTATGGCTCCAATCACGCATCTGATTGTAGATCAAGCAACACAGGTGATGTGTGAACATTTAACTCCACCTCTTTATCAAATAGATGGGACGTGGATAGGATTAGCTCCAGATCCGGTGGTGAAAACTGCTCCAGATCAACTTCATCCGGAAGCAGAACCTACTCTGGTATTCCAGCCGATTCAACCGGTAGGACAAAGTGGATTATATTCCCAAAATGAAATCGCACAAGTGCAAAGATTATTAACATTTGGTTTAGAAAGAGAAGCCGTTCAAAATATACTAGCTATGAAGATGTCACAGTTGGACAAGGGTACTCGTCATTGAATATATTCGACGGTAAAGAAATCAGTAAATTAGCAAGGAATACATTACAGCAGGTGTATGGATGGTTTACAGACATTGGAATTTTCTTTTCAGGCATCATTGGAATTTATATGATAATTAAAACAATTAAATATTTATTGGGAGTAATACTTAATGGATTATCCATTTATAAAACGTTTGGGTGTGGTTTAGCACTGTTAGCAAGTTTGTGGAACACTCTCACATTATTTATAGTACATCATAAAAGAAATGAAACTCAAACAAAGAATCAAGACAAAAATGAAGAAATCAATCTCGAGCAGAGAACAACAATAGCACCATCTGAGTAAGCCCCGGTAGTGTAGCGTCTAGCATGCTAGGCTCCTACTCAGCGGGCCGGGTTTCAATTCCCGGTGCCGGCAACTTCTGGCCAAGGTTTTCTGCAGTTTTCCTTGGCTGTAACATGAATATGAGAGTTGTGCTATTCCATCTCTAAGTCGGCTGCAGACGCAAGCGGGCCCGCTTAATAATAATAGCCCCTTCCTCCCACCCCACACAAGCACTGCTTTCGGGGCCTGGCAACAGGACATGGGTAGAGTAGATTATTATTATTATTATTATTATCTGCTCCAAGCCAAATATCAGTTACAATGGAAAATGAAGCATATGATAATAAAGCCTACGAAACTTCGAAGCTTACAAATGATTCTCAGGTTGAACCAGCTACTACAACAAGTCCATACAAAAGATGTTCAGAGTTTTTAAATAGAATTAATACTACTTAGAAGATTAGTACATGTACAGTATATAAAGTGCCAGGGTCATTACGAGTTTTATTACAGCCGTTAGTTATATTTGTAATTATTAGGTCTGGTGGAGTAAATAGTAGAATGTTTTATTTAGGAGGATTTACGTTATAAACTATAGATTTCACATAGACGGATTGGGAATAAGGTTTAAACAATTACTTATATGTATAACATTACAGATCTAATACGTTACTTACCGAGGTTAAGCAGCACACCATTCAGTGTTTGGAGAATTATCACCCATCGGTTTCACTACTGGTAGAAACCCGGCGTCAGATCAAAGGAAATGATGGGAGCGCTTCATGTCTCACGAATGCACTGACCAAGGCAGAGAACCGCATCCCACACAAATGGTACAAAGAAAGCAATCCTTCCTATCCTAGTTATATTTCCGTTCTCGTTCAATATCCTTGTTTCCAAAACCAATACTTTTGAATCTACCAAATTAATCGATAATTCCAACGTTTTCCTAAAAAGTTTATATCCTACCTGTGGGTGAATAGGATCTATCAATAATTTTATCCAGAGTTCCTGAATCAGAACCTACCCGTCTACAGCAAATGATTGGATGTTCTTGGATTATAGAAACATTCATCTAAAAATGGTGCCAGTGCCACGGAAACAGCAACATTTGCAAGAAATTAGCTGACTCAATAACTTTACACCACAAGAAACTTAACTCAAAGTTGCGCAGTACAAACCGATGGGCGGAAACGAACTTTTACGAAGATATAAACATTGAAATAGTTTGTTTCAAATGTGTTAAACTGTGTCCAGTATAAACTATGCTTCAGAATCGGGGTTATATGGTGTGGACGAAAGTGACTAGTGCAGTACTTTTTCATAGATTTAGATGATTTTTTTTATATAGCTAGACTGTTTTATCAGGGTTGATAGTTTATATTTTAGTTGTGGTTTAGTGGAAAAAGAAAACTCACTCCGTCAGAGTAAGTTTTTTTTTTCAAAAGGGGGGGATAATGTACTCCCAAGCCCTTTTGGCTTTTGGTTTTAATTTTTATTAATTTCATTTATTTAATTAGAATTGGGTAATAAGGAAATACCATCCATTCTTTATAGTTCAATAAATTGCTTATTAGTCAAGTCAGCTTAATGGTGAAATAATTATTTGCAATTCTGATTAAATTGGGTTTGAACTTTTAGAATGTGTTGAAATAATTTATAGATGGGTAGCAAATATTTGTATTTTAGTTTAAGTAGCAGTTTTCATGAGGAAGTAAGTTTTGCCTATGATTCTATCTTTTACAGTTATTTTTAATTATGTCAACTTTAGTTTTTATTATCACAAGTTATTGCCATTAATTGACTTGGTAAAGCTTAGTTCCTCAAGAAGTTAGTGGACGTGAGAATCTTGTCTTGAAAAGAGGGTTTAGCTACGTGCTAATATCCTTCTTTAAAATTCAGGATATCTACGTTAATTTTGTTAATTGTTGTTAGTGCAGAATCTATGTTTTAGTGTTTTTAAATCAGAAGTAAGATATCAAGTTTATTATTTAATATTGTTTATTTTCCAGGTTTATAATTTTCTTATTTATAATTTAATACTTAATATATTAGCTATTCGATTTTGGTGTGTTTTCTTGGCTATTTTATTTCAGAGGGGTAATTTAACAGGGATATATCTCTTTAGTGAAAATCCTAGATCAAAGTTGGATATAATTTTGATTTAGGTTAATCGACGTCTTCTAGTTGGGTATTTTCAGCTCTTGATACTTCATCAGGTACCAGAGGAGCTACAATTGGAAGCCGTTGGTTACACTAGTAGTTAAAGACCGTCATTTTTTTGTAAATAATATTAAATGGGAAGAGTTGCTACAGTCTTCAGATTTGTTTTTTGTTTTTGTCCTCTGCATTGTACAAGAGATTTTTTAAATTTCAGGAACAAGTCAAAGTGAAAAACTGCCTCGTGTATTTTTCTACTAGTCTCTAAAGATTTTCTCACGTACAACAATCTTCAGATCTGGGTTTTGATTTTTTCTTCTGCATTGCAAAAGAGTTTTTATATTTCAGGAACAAGTGAAAGTGATAAATTTTCGCTTGTATTTTTCTACTAGTCGTTAAAGACCATCATTTTTTGTAAATAATATTAAATGGGAAGAGTTGCTACAGTCTTCAGATTTGTTTTTGTCCTCTGCATTGTACAAGAGATTTTTTAAATTTCAGGAACAAGTCAAAGTGAAAACCTGCCTCGTGTATTTTTCTACTAGTCTCTAAAGATTTTCTCACGTTTGTGTATAAAATATCAAATTCGAAGAGTTACAACAATCTTCGCATCTGCTTTTTGTGTTTTTCCTTTTCATTGCAAAAGGGTTTTTACATTTCAGGAACAAGTGAAAGTGATAAATTGTCGCGTGTATTTTTCTACTAGTCTCTAAAGATTTTCTCACGTACAACAATCTTCAGATCTGGGTTTTGATTTTTTCCTCTGCATTGCAAAAGTGTTTTTATATTTCAAGAAGAAGTAAAAAGTGATAAATTGTCGCGTGTATTTTTCTACTAGTCCCTAAAGATTTTCTCACGTACAACAATCTTGAGATCTGGGTTTTGATTTTTTCCTCTGCATTGCAAAAGAGTTTTATATTTCAGGAACAAGTGAAAGTGAAAAACTGCCTCGTGTATTTTTCTACTAGTCTCTAAAGATTTTCTCACGTACAACAATCTTCAGATCTGGGTTTTGATTTTTTCTTCTGCATTGCAAAAGAGTTTTTATATTTCAGGAACAAGTGAAAGTGATAAATTTTCGCTTGTATTTTTCTACTAGTCGTTAAAGACCATCATTTTTTGTAAATAATATTAAATGGGAAGAGTTGCTACAGTCTTCAGATTTGTTTTTGTCCTCTGCATTGTACAAGAGATTTTTTAAATTTCAGGAACAAGTCAAAGTGAAAACCTGCCTCGTGTATTTTTCTACTAGTCTCTAAAGATTTTCTCACGTTTGTGTATAAAATATCAAATTCGAAGAGTTACAACAATCTTCGCATCTGCTTTTTGTGTTTTTCCTTTTCATTGCAAAAGGGTTTTTACATTTCAGGAACAAGTGAAAGTGATAAATTGTCGCGTGTATTTTTCTACTAGTCTCTAAAGATTTTCTCACGTACAACAATCTTCAGATCTGGGTTTTGATTTTTTCCTCTGCATTGCAAAAGTGTTTTTATATTTCAAGAAGAAGTAAAAAGTGATAAATTGTCGCGTGTATTTTTCTACTAGTCCCTAAAGATTTTCTCACGTACAACAATCTTGAGATCTGGGTTTTGATTTTTTCCTCTGCATTGCAAAAGAGATTTATATTTCAGGAACAAGTGAAAGTGATAAATTGTCGCTTGTATTTTTCTACTAGTCGTTAAAGACAGTCATTTTTTTGTAAATAATATTAAATGGGAAGAGTTGCAACAGTCTTCAGATTTGTTTTTTGTTTTTGTCCTCTGCATTGTACAAGAGATTTTTTAAATTTCAGGAACAGGTCAAAGTGAAAAACTGCCTCGTGTATTTTTCTACTAGTCTCTAAAGATTTTCTCACGTTTGTGTATAAAATATCAAATTCGAAGAGTTACAACAATCTTCGCATCTGCTTTTTGTGTTTTTCCTTTTCATTGCAAAAGAGTTTTTACATTTCAGGAACAATTGAAAGTGATAAATTGTCGCGTGTATTTTGCTACTAGTCTCTAAAGATTTTCTCACGTACAACAATCTTCAGATCTGGGTTTTGATTTTTACCTCTGCATTGCAAAAGAGTTTTTATATTTCAGGAACAAGTGAAAGTGATAAATTGTCGCTTGTATTTTGCTACTAGTCTCTAAAGATTTTCTCACGTACAACAATCTTCAGATCTGGGTTTTGATTTTTTCCTCTGCATTGCAAAAGAGTTTTTATATTTCAGGAACAAGTGAAAGTGATAAATTGTCGCGTGTATTTTTCTACTAGTCTCTAAAGATTTTCTCACGTACAACAATCTTCAGATCTGGATTTTGATTTTTTCCTCTGCATTGCAAAAGAGTTTTTACATTTCAGGAACAAGTGAAAGTGATAAATTGTCGCGTATTTTTCTATTACTCTCTAAAGATTTTCTCACGTACAACAATCTTCAGATCTGGGTTTTGATTTTTTCCTCAGCATTGCAAAAGTGTTTGCATATTTCAAGAAGAAGTAAAAAGTGATAAATTGTCGAGTGTATTTTTCTACTAGTCTCTAAAGATTTTCTCACGTACAACAATCTTCAGATCTGGGTTTTGATTTTTTCTTCTGCATTGCAAAAGTTTTTATATTTCAGGAACAAGTGAAAGTGATAAATTTTCGCTTGTATTTTTCTACTAGTCGTTAAAGACCATCATTTTTTGTAAATAATATTAAATGGGAAGAGTTGCCACAGTCTTCAGATTTGTTTTTTGTTTTTTACCTCTGCATTGTACAAGAGATTTTTTTAATTTCAGGGACAAGTCGAAGTGAAAAACTGCCTCGTGTATTTTTCTACTAGTCTCTAAAGATTTTCTCACGTTTGTGTATAAAATATCAAATTCGAAGAATTACAACAATCTTCGCATTTGCTTTTTGTGTTTTTCCTTTTCATTGCAAAAGAGTTTTTACATTTCAGGAACAAGTTAAACTGATAAATTGTCGCGTGTATTTTGCTACTAGTCTCGAAATATTTTCTCACGTACAACAATCTTCAGATCTGGGTTTTGATTTTTTCCTCTGCATTGCAAAAGAGTTTTTATATTTCAGGAACAAGTGAAAGTGATAAATTGTCACTTGTATTTTGCTACTAGTCTCTAAAGATTTTCTCACGTACAACAATCTTCAGATCTGGGTTTTGATTTTTTCCTCTGCATTGCAAAAGTGTTTTTATATTTCAAGAAGAAGTAAAAAGTGATAAATTGTCGCGTGTATTTTTCTACTAATCTCTAAATATTTTCTCACGTACAACAGTCTTCAGATCTGGGTTTTGATTTTTTCCTCTGCATTGCAAAATTGTTTTTATATTTCAGGAACAAGTGAAAGTGATAAATTGTCGCTTGTATTTTTCTACTAGTCTCTATAGATTTTCTTACGTACAACAATCTTCAGATCTGGGTTTTGATTTTTTCCTCTGCATTGCAAAAGTGTTTTCATATTTCAAGAAGTAAAAAGTGATAAATTGTCGCGTGTATTTTTATACTAGTGTCTAAAGATTTTCTCACGTACAACAATCTTCAGATCTGGGTTTTGATTTTTTCTTCTGCATTGCAAAAGAGTTTTTATATTTCGGGAACAAGTGAAAGTGATAAATTGTCGCTTGTATTTTTCTACTAGTCGTTAAAGACCGTAATTTTTTTGTAATTAATATCAAATGGGAAGAGTTGCTACAGTCTTCAGAATTGTTTTTTGTTTTTGTCCTCTGCATTGTACAAGAGATTTTTTAAATTTCAGGAACAAGTGAAAGTGATAAATTGTCGCGTGTATTTTTCTACTAGTCTCTAAAGATTTTCTCACGTACAACAATCTTCAGATCTGGGTTTTGATTTTTTCTTCTGCATTGCAAAAGAGTTTTTATATTTCAGGAACAAGTCAAAGTGAAAAACGGCCTCGTGTATTTTTCTACTAGTCTCTAAAGATTTTCTCACGTTTGTGTATAAAATATCAAATTCGAAGAGTTACAACAATCTTCGCATCTGCTTTTTGTGTTTTTCCTTTTCATTGCAAAAGAGTTTTTACATTTCAGGAACAAGTGAAAGTGATAAATTGTCGCTTGTATTTTTCTACTAGTCGTTAAAGACCGTCATTTTTTTGTAAATAATTTTAAATGGGAAGAGTTGCTACAGTCTTCAGAATTGTTTTTTGTTTTTGTCCTCTGCATTGTACAAGAGATTTTTTAAATTTCAGGAACAAGTCGAAGTGAAAAACTGCCTCGTGTATTTTTCTACTAGTCTCTAAAGATTTTCTCACGTACAACAATCTTCAGATCTGGGTTTTGATTTTTTCTTCTGCATTGCAAAAGAGTTTTTATATTTCAGCAACAAGTGAAAGTGATAAATTGTCGCTTGTATTTTGCTACTAGTCTCTAAAGAGTTTCTCACGTACAACAATCTTCAGATCTGGGTTTTGTTTTTTTCCTCTGCATTGCAAAAGTGTTTTCATATTTCAAGCAGAAGTAAAAAGTGATAAATTGTCGCGTGTATTTTTCTACTAGTCCCTAAAGGTTTTCTCACGTACAACAATCTTCAGATCTGGGGTTTGATTTTTTCCTCTGCATTGCAAAAGAGTTTTTATATTTCAGGAACAAGTGAAAGTGATAAATTGTCGCGTGTATTTTTCTACTAGTCTCTAAAGATTTTCTCACGTACAACAATCTTCAGATCTGGGTTTTGATTTTTTCCTCTGCATTGCAAAAGTGTTTTCATATTTCAAGAAGAAGTAAAAAGTGATAAATTGTCGCTTGTATTTTTCTACTAGTCCTTAAAGACCGTAATTTTTTTGTAATTAATATCAAATGGGAAGAGTTGCAACAGTCTTCAGATTATTTATTATTTTTTGATTTTGTCCTCTGCATTGTACAAGAGATTTTTTAAATTTCAGGGACAAGTCTAAGTGAAAAACTGCCTCGTGTATTTTTCTACTAGTCTCTAAAGATTTTCTCACGTTTGTGTATAAAATATCAAATTCGAAGAGTTACAGTAATCTTCGCATCTGCTTTTTGTGTTTTTCCTTTTCATTGCAAAAGAGTTTTTACATTTCAGGAACAAGTGAAAGTGATAAATTGTCGCGTGTATTTTTCTACTAGTCGTTAAAGACCGTTTTTTTTTGTAAATAATATTAAATGGGAAGAGTTGCTACAGTCTTCAGATTTGTTTTTTTTTTGTCCTCTGCATTGTACAAGAGATTTTTTAAATTTCAGGAACAAGTCAAAGTGAAAAACTGCCTCGTGTATTTTTCTACTAGTCTCTAAAGATTTTCTCACGTACAACAATCTTCAGATCTGGGTTTTGATTTTTTCCTCTGCATTGCAAAAGTGTTTTTATATTTCAAGAAGAAGTAAAAAGTGATAAATTGTCGCGTGTATATTTCTACTAGTCCCTAAAGATTTTCTCATGTACAACAATCTTGAGATCTGGGTTTTGATTTTTTCCTCTGCATTGCAAAAGAGTTTTATATTTCAGGAACAAGTGAAAGTGATAAATTGTCGCTTGTATTTTTCTACTAGTCGTTAAAGACCGTCATTTTTTTGTAAATAATATTAAATGGGAAGAGTTGCAACAGTCTTCAGATTTGTTTTTTGTTTTTGTCCTCTGCATTTGTACAAGAGATTTTTTAAATTTCAGGAACAAGTCAAAGTAAAAAACTGCCTCGTGTATTTTTCTACTAGTCTCTAAAGAGTTTCTCACGTTTGTGTATAAAATATCAAATTCGAAGAGTTACAACAATTTTCGCATCTGCTTTTTGTGTTTTTCCTTTTCATTGCAAAAGAGTTTTTACATTTCAGGAACATGTGAAAGTGATAAATTGTCGCATGTATTTTTCTACTACTCTCTAAAGATTTTCATACTTACAACAATCTTCAGATCTGGGTTTTGATTTTTTCCTCTGCATTGCAAAAGTATTTGCATATTTCAAGAAGAAGTAAAAAGTGATAAATTGTCGCGTGTATTTTTCTACTAGTCTCTAAAGATTTTCTCACGTACAACAATCTTCAGATCTGGGTTTTGATTTTTTCTTCTGCATTGCAAAAGAGTTTTTATATTTCGGGAACAAGTGAAAGTGATAAATTGTCGCTTGTATTTTTCTACTAGTCGTTAAAGACCGTAATTTTTTTGTAATTAATATCAAATGGGAAGAGTTGCTACAGTCTTCAGAATTGTTTTTTGTTTTTGTCCTCTGCATTGTACAAGAGATTTTTTAAATTTCAGGAACAAGTGAAAGTGATAAATTGTCGCGTGTATTTTTCTACTAGTCTCTAAAGATTTTCTCACGTACAACAATCTTCAGATCTGGGTTTTGATTTTTTCTTCTGCATTGCAAAAGAGTTTTTATATTTCAGGAACAAGTCAAAGTGAAAAACGGCCTCGTGTATTTTTCTACTAGTCTCTAAAGATTTTCTCACGTTTGTGTATAAAATATCAAATTCGAAGAGTTACAACAATCTTCGCATCTGCTTTTTGTGTTTTTCCTTTTCATTGCAAAAGAGTTTTTACATTTCAGGAACAAGTGAAAGTGATAAATTGTCGCTTGTATTTTTCTACTAGTCGTTAAAGACCGTCATTTTTTTGTAAATAATTTTAAATGGGAAGAGTTGCTACAGTCTTCAGAATTGTTTTTTGTTTTTGTCCTCTGCATTGTACAAGAGATTTTTTAAATTTCAGGAACAAGTCGAAGTGAAAAACTGCCTCGTGTGTTTTTCTACTAGTCTCTAAAGATTTTCTCACGTACAACAATCTTCAGATCTGGGTTTTGATTTTTTCTTCTGCATTGCAAAAGAGTTTTTATATTTCAGGAACAAGTGAAAGTGATAAATTGTCGCTTGTATTTTGCTACTAGTCTCTAAAGAGTTTCTCACGTACAACAATCTTCAGATCTGGGTTTTGTTTTTTTCCTCTGCATTGCAAAAGTGTTTTCATATTTCAAGCAGAAGTAAAAAGTGATAAATTGTCGCGTGTATTTTTCTACTAGTCCCTAAAGGTTTTCTCACGTACAACAATCTTCAGATCTGGGGTTTGATTTTTTCCTCTGCATTGCAAAAGAGTTTTTATATTTCAGGAACAAGTGAAAGTGATAAATTGTCGCGTGTATTTTTCTACTAGTCTCTAAAGATTTTCTCACGTACAACAATCTTCAGATCTGGGTTTTGATTTTTTCCTCTGCATTGCAAAAGTGTTTTCATATTTCAAGAAGAAGTAAAAAGTGATAAATTGTCGCTTGTATTTTTCTACTAGTCCTTAAAGACCGTAATTTTTTTGTAATTAATATCAAATGGGAAGAGTTGCAACAGTCTTCAGATTATTTATTATTTTTTGATTTTGTCCTCTGCATTGTACAAGAGATTTTTTAAATTTCAGGGACAAGTCTAAGTGAAAAACTGCCTCGTGTATTTTTCTACTAGTCTCTAAAGATTTTCTCACGTTTGTGTATAAAATATCAAATTCGAAGAGTTACAGTAATCTTCGCATCTGCTTTTTGTGTTTTTCCTTTTCATTGCAAAAGAGTTTTTACATTTCAGGAACAAGTGAAAGTGATAAATTGTCGCGTGTATTTTTCTACTAGTCGTTAAAGACCGTTTTTTTTTTGTAAATAATATTAAATGGGAAGAGTTGCTACAGTCTTCAGATTTGTTTTTTTTTTGTCCTCTGCATTGTACAAGAGATTTTTTAAATTTCAGGAACAAGTCAAAGTGAAAAACTGCCTCGTGTATTTTTCTACTAGTCTCTAAAGATTTTCTCACGTACAACAATCTTCAGATCTGGGTTTTGATTTTTTCCTCTGCATTGCAAAAGTGTTTTTATATTTCAAGAAGAAGTAAAAAGTGATAAATTGTCGCGTGTATATTTCTACTAGTCCCTAAAGATTTTCTCATGTACAACAATCTTGAGATCTGGGTTTTGATTTTTTCCTCTGCATTGCAAAAGAGTTTTATATTTCAGGAACAAGTGAAAGTGATAAATTGTCGCTTGTATTTTTCTACTAGTCGTTAAAGACCGTCATTTTTTTGTAAATAATATTAAATGGGAAGAGTTGCAACAGTCTTCAGATTTGTTTTTTGTTTTTGTCCTCTGCATTTGTACAAGAGATTTTTTAAATTTCAGGAACAAGTCAAAGTAAAAAACTGCCTCGTGTATTTTTCTACTAGTCTCTAAAGATTTTCTCACGTTTGTGTATAAAATATCAAATTCGAAGAGTTACAACAATTTTCGCATCTGCTTTTTGTGTTTTTCCTTTTCATTGCAAAAGAGTTTTTACATTTCAGGAACATGTGAAAGTGATAAATTGTCGCATGTATTTTTCTACTACTCTCTAAAGATTTTCATACTTACAACAATCTTCAGATCTGGGTTTTGATTTTTTCCTCTGCATTGCAAAAGTATTTGCATATTTCAAGAAGAAGTAAAAAGTGATAAATTGTCGCGTGTATTTTTCTACTAGTCTCTAAAGATTTTCTCACGTACAACAATCTTCAGATCTGGGTTTTGATTTTTTCTTCTGCATTGCAAAAGAGTTTTTATATTTCAGGAACAAGTGAAAGTGATAAATTTTCGCTTGTATTTTTATACTAGTCGTTAAAGACCATCATTTTTTGTAAATAATATTAAATGGGAAGAGTTGCTACAGTCGTCAGATTTGTTTTTTGTTTTTGTCCTCTGCATTGTACAAGAGATTTTTTAAATTTCAGGGACAAGTCGAAGTGAAAAACTGCCTCGTGTATTTTTCTACTAGTCTGTAAAGATTTTCTCACGTTTGTGTATAAAATATCAAATTCGAAGAGTTACAATAATCTTCGCATCTGCTTTTTGTGTTTTTCCTTTTCATTGCAAAAGAGTTTTTACATTTCAGGAACAAGTGAAAGTGATAAATTGTCGCGTGTATTTTTCTACTAGTCGTTAAAGACCGTCATTTTTTTGTAAATAATATTAAATGGGAAGAGTTGCTACAGTCTTCAGATTTGTTTTTTTTGTCCTCTGCATTGTACAAGAGATTTTTTAAATTTCAGGAACAAGTCAAAGTGAAAAACTGCCTCGTGTATTTTTCTACTAGTCTCTAAAGATTTTCTCACGTACAACAATCTTCAGATCTGGGTTTTGATTTTTTCCTCTGCATTGCAAAAGTGTTTTTATATTTCAAGAAGAAGTAAAAAGTGATAAATTGTCGCGTGTATATTTCTACTAGTCCCTAAAGATTTTCTCATGTACAACAATCTTGAGATCTGGGTTTTGATTTTTTCCTCTGCATTGCAAAAGAGTTTTATATTTCAGGAACAAGTGAAAGTGATAAATTGTCGCTTGTATTTTTCTACTAGTCGTTAAAGACCGTCATTTTTTTGTAAATAATATTAAATGGGAAGAGTTGCAACAGTCTTCAGATTTGTTTTTTGTTTTTGTCCTCTGCATTGTACAAGAGATTTTTTAAATTTCAGGAACAAGTCAAAGTAAAAAACTGCCTCGTGTATTTTTCTACTAGTCTCTAAAGATTTTCTCACGTTTGTGTATAAAATATCAAATTCGAAGAGTTACAACAATTTTCGCATCTGCTTTTTGTGTTTTTCCTTTTCATTGCAAAAGAGTTTTTACATTTCAGGAACAAGTGAAAGTGATAAATTGTCGCATGTATTTTTCTACTAGTCGTTAAAGACCGTCATTTTTTTGTAAATAATTTTAAATGGGAAGAGTTGCTACAGTCTTCAGATTTGTTTTTTGTTTTTGTCCTCTGCATTGTACAAGAGATTTTTTAAATTTCACGGACAAGTCGAAGTGAAAAACTGCCTCGTGTATTTTTCTACTAGTCTCTAAAGATTTTCTCACGTTTGTGTATAAAATATCAAATTCGAAGAGTTACAACAATTTTCGCATCTGCTTTTTGTGTTTTTCCTTTTCATTGCAAAAGAGTTTTTATATTTCAGGAACAAGTGAAAGTGATAAATGTTCGCTTGTATTTTTCTACTAGTCGTTAAAGACCTTCATTTTTTGTAAATAATATTAAATGGGAAGAGTTGCTACAGTCTTCAGATTTGTTTTTTGTTTTTGTCCTCTGCATTGTACAAGAGATTTTTTAAATTTCACGGACAAGTCGAAGTGAAAAACTGCCTCGTGTATTTTTCTACTAGTCTCTAAAGATTTTCTCACGTTTGTGTATAAAATATCAAATTCGAAGAGTTACAACAATCTTCGCATTTGCTTTTTGTATTTTTCCTTTTCATTCCAAAAGAGTTTTTACATTTCAGGGACAAGTGAAAGTGATAAATTGTCGCGTGTATTTTGCTACTAGTCTAAAGATTTTCTCACGTACAACAATCTTCAGATCTGGGTTTTGATTTTTTCCTCTGCATTGCAAAAGAGTTTTTATATTTCAGGAACAAGTGAAAGTGATAAATTGTCGCGTGTATTTTTCTACTAGTCTCTAAAGATTTTCCCACGTACAACAATCTTCAGATCTGGGTTTTGATTTTTTCCTCTGCATTGCAAAAGAGTTTGTATATTTCACGAACAAGTGAAAGTGATAAATTGTCGCTTGTATTTTTCTACTAGTCGTTAAAGACCGTCATTTTTTTGTAAATAATATCAAATGGGAAGAGTTGCAACAGTCTTCAGATTTATTTTTTGTTTTTGTCCTTTGCATTGTACAAGAGATTTTTTAAATTTCAGCAACAAGTCAAACTGAAAAACTGCCTCGTGTATTTTTCTACTAGTCTCTAAAGAATTTCTCACGTTTGTGTATAAAATATCAAATTCGAAGAGTTACAACAATCTTCGCATCTGCTTTTTGTGTTTTTCCTTTTCATTGCAAAAGAGTTTTTACATTTCAGGAACAAGTGAAAGTGATAAATTGTCGCGTGTATTTTTCTACTAGTCGTTAAAGACCGTCATTTTTTTGTAAATAATATTAAATGGTAAGAGTTGCTACAGTCTTCAGATTTGTTTTTTGTTTTTGTCCTCTGCATTGTACAAGAGATTTTTTAAATTTCAGGAACAAGTCAAAGTGAAAAACTGCCTCGTGTATTTTTCTACTAGTCTCTAAAGATTTTCTCACGTACAACAATCTTCAGATCTGGGTTTTGATTTTTTCCTCTGCATTGCAAAAGTGTTTTCATATTTCAAGAAGTAAAAAGTGATAAATTGTCGCTTGTATTTTGCTACTAGTCTCTAAAGAGTTTCTCACGTACAACAATCTTCAGATCTGGGTTTTGTTTTTTTCCTCTGCATTGCAAAAGTGTTTTCATATTTCAAGCAGAAGTAAAAAGTGATAAATTGTCGCGTGTATTTTTCTACTAGTCCCTAAAGGTTTTCTCACGTACAACAATCTTCAGATCTGGGGTTTGATTTTTTCCTCTGCATTGCAAAAGAGTTTTTATATTTCAGGAACAAGTGAAAGTGATAAATTGTCGCGTGTATTTTTCTACTAGTCTCTAAAGATTTTCTCACGTACAACAATCTTCAGATCTGGGTTTTGATTTTTTCCTCTGCATTGCAAAAGTGTTTTCATATTTCAAGAAGAAGTAAAAAGTGATAAATTGTCGCTTGTATTTTTCTACTAGTCCTTAAAGACCGTAATTTTTTTGTAATTAATATCAAATGGGAAGAGTTGCAACAGTCTTCAGATTATTTATTATTTTTTGATTTTGTCCTCTGCATTGTACAAGAGATTTTTTAAATTTCAGGGACAAGTCTAAGTGAAAAACTGCCTCGTGTATTTTTCTACTAGTCTCTAAAGATTTTCTCACGTTTGTGTATAAAATATCAAATTCGAAGAGTTACAGTAATCTTCGCATCTGCTTTTTGTGTTTTTCCTTTTCATTGCAAAAGAGTTTTTACATTTCAGGAACAAGTGAAAGTGATAAATTGTCGCGTGTATTTTTCTACTAGTCGTTAAAGACCGTTTTTTTTTGTAAATAATATTAAATGGGAAGAGTTGCTACAGTCTTCAGATTTGTTTTTTTTTGTCCTCTGCATTGTACAAGAGATTTTTTAAATTTCAGGAACAAGTCAAAGTGAAAAACTGCCTCGTGTATTTTTCTACTAGTCTCTAAAGATTTTCTCACGTACAACAATCTTCAGATCTGGGTTTTGATTTTTTCCTCTGCATTGCAAAAGTGTTTTTATATTTCAAGAAGAAGTAAAAAGTGATAAATTGTCGCGTGTATATTTCTACTAGTCCCTAAAGATTTTCTCATGTACAACAATCTTGAGATCTGGGTTTTGATTTTTTCCTCTGCATTGCAAAAGAGTTTTATATTTCAGGAACAAGTGAAAGTGATAAATTGTCGCTTGTATTTTTCTACTAGTCGTTAAAGACCGTAATTTTTTTGTAAATAATATTAAATGGGAAGAGTTGCAACAGTCTTCAGATTTGCTTTTTGTTTTTGTCCTCTGCATTTGTACAAGAGATTTTTTAAATTTCAGGAACAAGTCAAAGTAAAAAACTGCCTCGTGTATTTTTCTACTAGTCTCTAAAGATTTTCTCACGTTTGTGTATAAAATATCAAATTCGAAGAGTTACAACAATTTTCGCATCTGCTTTTTGTGTTTTTCCTTTTCATTGCAAAAGAGTTTTTACATTTCAGGAACATGTGAAAGTGATAAATTGTCGCATGTATTTTTCTACTACTCTCTAAAGATTTTCATACTTACAACAATCTTCAGATCTGGGTTTTGATTTTTTCCTCTGCATTGCAAAAGTATTTGCATATTTCAAGAAGAAGTAAAAAGTGATAAATTGTCGCGTGTATTTTTCTACTAGTCTCTAAAGATTTTCTCACGTACAACAATCTTCAGATCTGGGTTTTGATTTTTTCTTCTGCATTGCAAAAGAGTTTTTATATTTCAGGAACAAGTGAAAGTGATAAATTTTCGCTTGTATTTTTATACTAGTCGTTAAAGACCATCATTTTTTGTAAATAATATTAAATGGGAAGAGTTGCTACAGTCTTCAGATTTGTTTTTTGTTTTTGTCCTCTGCATTGTACAAGAGATTTTTTAAATTTCAGGGACAAGTCGAAGTGAAAAACTGCCTCGTGTATTTTTCTACTAGTCTGTAAAGATTTTCTCACGTTTGTGTATAAAATATCAAATTCGAAGAGTTACAATAATCTTCGCATCTGCTTTTTGTGTTTTTCCTTTTCATTGCAAAAGAGTTTTTACATTTCAGGAACAAGTGAAAGTGATAAATTGTCGCGTGTATTTTTCTACTAGTCGTTAAAGACCGTCATTTTTTTGTAAATAATATTAAATGGCAAGAGTTGCAACAGTCTTCAGATTTGTTTTTTGTTTTTGTCCTCTGCATTGTACAAGAGATTTTTTAAATTTCAGGAACAAGTCAAAGTAAAAAACTGCCTCGTGTATTTTTCTACTAGTCTCTAAAGATTTTCTCACGTTTGTGTATAAAATATCAAATTCGAAGAGTTACAACAATTTTCGCATCTGCTTTTTGTGTTTTTCCTTTTCATTGCAAAAGAGTTTTTACATTTCAGGAACAAGTGAAAGTGATAAATTGTCGCATGTATTTTTCTACTAGTCGTTAAAGACCGTCATTTTTTTGTAAATAATTTTAAATGGGAAGAGTTGCTACAGTCTTCAGATTTGTTTTTTGTTTTTGTCCTCTGCATTGTACAAGAGATTTTTTAAATTTCACGGACAAGTCGAAGTGAAAAACTGCCTCGTGTATTTTTCTACTAGTCTCTAAAGATTTTCTCACGTTTGTGTATAAAATATCAAATTCGAAGAGTTACAACAATTTTCGCATCTGCTTTTTGTGTTTTTCCTTTTCATTGCAAAAGAGTTTTTATATTTCAGGAACAAGTGAAAGTGATAAATGTTCGCTTGTATTTTTCTACTAGTCGTTAAAGACCTTCATTTTTTGTAAATAATATTAAATGGGAAGAGTTGCTACAGTCTTCAGATTTGTTTTTTGTTTTTGTCCTCTGCATTGTACAAGAGATTTTTTAAATTTCACGGACAAGTCGAAGTGAAAAACTGCCTCGTGTATTTTTCTACTAGTCTCTAAAGATTTTCTCACGTTTGTGTATAAAATATCAAATTCGAAGAGTTACAACAATCTTCGCATTTGCTTTTTGTATTTTTCCTTTTCATTCCAAAAGAGTTTTTACATTTCAGGGACAAGTGAAAGTGATAAATTGTCGCGTGTATTTTGCTACTAGTCTAAAGATTTTCTCACGTACAACAATCTTCAGATCTGGGTTTTGATTTTTTCCTCTGCATTGCAAAAGAGTTTTTATATTTCAGGAACAAGTGAAAGTGATAAATTGTCGCGTGTATTTTTCTACTAGTCTCTAAAGATTTTCTCACGTACAACAATCTTCAGATCTGGGTTTTGATTTTTTCCTCTGCATTGCAAAAGAGTTTGTATATTTCACGAACAAGTGAAAGTGATAAATTGTCGCTTGTATTTTTCTACTAGTCGTTAAAGACCGTCATTTTTTTGTAAATAATATCAAATGGGAAGAGTTGCAACAGTCTTCAGATTTATTTTTTGTTTTTGTCCTTTGCATTGTACAAGAGATTTTTTAAATTTCAGCAACAAGTCAAACTGAAAAACTGCCTCGTGTATTTTTCTACTAGTCTCTAAAGAATTTCTCACGTTTGTGTATAAAATATCAAATTCGAAGAGTTACAACAATCTTCGCATCTGCTTTTTGTGTTTTTCCTTTTCATTGCAAAAGAGTTTTTACATTTCAGGAACAAGTGAAAGTGATAAATTGTCGCGTGTATTTTTCTACTAGTCGTTAAAGACCGTCATTTTTTTGTAAATAATATTAAATGGTAAGAGTTGCTACAGTCTTCAGATTTGTTTTTTGTTTTTGTCCTCTGCATTGTACAAGAGATTTTTTAAATTTCAGGAACAAGTCAAAGTGAAAAACTGCCTCGTGTATTTTTCTACTAGTCTCTAAAGATTTTCTCACGTACAACAATCTTCAGATCTGGGTTTTGATTTTTTCCTCTGCATTGCAAAAGTGTTTTCATATTTCAAGAAGTAAAAAGTGATAAATTGTCGCGTGTATTTTTATACTAGTCTCTAAAGATTTTCTCACGTACAACAATCTTCAGATCTGGGTTTTGATTTTTTCTTCTGCATTGCAAAAGAGTTTTTATATTTCGGGAACAAGTGAAAGTGATAAATTGTCGCTTGTATTTTTCTACTAGTCGTTAAAGACCGTAATTTTTTTGTAATTAATATCAAATGGGAAGAGTTGCAACAGTCTTCAGATTTATTTTTTGATTTTGTCCTCTGCATTGTACAAGAGATTTTTTAAATTTCAGGAACAATTCAAAGTGAAAAACTGCCTCGTGTATTTTTCTACTAGTCGCTAAAGATTTTCTCACGTTTGTGTATAAAATATCAAATTCGAAGAGTTACATCAATCTTCGCATCTGCTTTTTGTGTTTTTCCTTTTCATTGCAAAAGAGTTGTTACATTTCAGGAACAAGTGAAAGTGATAAATTGTCGCGTGTATTTTTCTACTAGTCGTTAAAGACCGTCATTTTTTTGTAAATAATATTAAATGGGAAGAGTTGCTACAGTCTTCAGATTTGTTTTTTGTTTTTGTCCTCTGCATTGTACAAGAGATTTTTTAAATTTCAGGAACAAGTCAAAGTTAAAAACTGCCTCGTGTATTTTTCTACTAGTCTCTAAAGATTTTCTCACGTACAACAATCTTCAGATCTGGATTTTGATTTTTTCTTCTGCATTGCAAAAGAGTTTTTATATTTCAGGAACAAGTGAAAGTGATAAATTTTCGTTTGTATTTTTCTACTAGTCGTTAAAGACCATCATTTTTTGTAAATAATATTAAATGGGAAGAGTTGCTACAGTCTTCAGATTTGTTTTTGTTCTCTGCATTGTACAAGAGATTTTTTAAATTTCAGGAACAAGTCTTAAGTGAAAAACTGACTGTATAGATCCACCGGCACTTGTAGATGCTTGGATAATAAGAATTACATACTAAATATGGTTAAACTACCACAACATTAAATAATTTTCTTACCTTGGATAACGCTAGAAGATAAGGTGTGTCCCACAATAATCGTCTTATCTTCCGCAAATATATCTAACAGATCCTTATAATACTGCCAACTTACGGCACCTTTACCAGTTTTCTTCTTACTGTTGTTATCAAAAATGTTTTTGAACGTTTTCTTTAAATTTCTAGATTTTGTATCGAGTACATCTACTTCAAAGTTCTTGTAACCGTTCTTTTCAAATACTTTTTGAATATCAGCCCAAAGTGACCGTTTTTTGCACTTTGGGTCACGAAATCAATTTTTTCTTTCAGCATATTCATGTATCAGTAATTTTGTAGCAGCAGTGTCCCATTTGATATTCTCAGTACGTTCTAACAAATAGTATTAAGGTAGATTAGTGTTCATATTTCCTACTAACTATCTATTTTTTTTACTTACCTTCGATATTTTCCTTGGGGCTTTCCATTTCGCTTTCGTCAGTGCATACGATTTCCAGACTATCTTTATTTTTATTAAAATAATCTATAGCATATTCATCTATAAAAGTATTTTGTTAGTTACATCATTAATTTGTTCCTATACCTTATAATAATTATAAGGTATATCTTACCACTACTACTAATGAATTCATGTAAATTTCGCGATTCAATAACTTTATATACTAATCCATTAAAAGAATACATCCTTTTCTCTTTCATGTTGATACACAGTTGACATAAATAAAACGGTTGTTAAAAATCAAGATCACCAACACAACCTCACTAGTTTCAAAGTGGTTTCAACCGGGAACAGGTTGTAAACAAACCGCATTTGAAATGCGGTAGGTAAAATAACTACCGGTATGTAGACCGGTTACCTACCGTTTTCATGCAGTGAACTTTTTTCCAACCATTGTTTTGGTTACATTGATAAAGTTGTTAATTTTTTTTGCATTGTTTTTGAACGTTAAATGATTGGCTTCGTACCTCATGCACCACTCCAACCTTAAAGGTGCGTATTCTAGCATTAACCTGGGATAATGTACTAAAAAATGTAATTTTTGAGCAAGTTTTTTATTAATGGACGCATATAACTCGTGATGTTCATGGATTGCTGTTTCCAACCAAATAAGCCACTTAAATTCTACAACGGGTGCTAACACAATTTTACAAATTTGTACACGTATGAGGTATAACTGCCAATATGTATTATTTTTAGGTACTATGTCCCCTAAAATGTAACTCAAATATTTAAATAATTGCAATTTTTCAGATGCAGTTCCGTTTATGCTTCTTGTCTTTTTAATAAAATCAGGCGGCAAACCAGGATGTGAATTAATTTTATCGTTGTATACGTATGGAAAGTTTTTTATTCTGCGATTTATTTCTGTTAATGTTAATTCGGTAGTTAGTATTAATCCTCGGATAACTGTTTTTAAATTCATAGGTATTAGTCCTTCTAATATGTCATGCATTACATCGGGCGGAAGCAGCTAATGCTACTAAAATATTGTAGTTGATAAAAGACAGATTTGCGTTTAACTCCGTAAGTTGAACTTAATGTAGAATCTTGTTCGACAGCATGAACGTGTTGCAAATGATCAGACGGTGTTCTAAGAGTACAGTTACTTTCGAAAAATATGGTACCTAAATCCTTATCGGATACTAGACAATACCTGCAGAAGCGTCCCTTACTAAAGCACATATTAAATCCCCCTACACAATTGCTAGATAAATTATCGCCAGATATTGTAGCAAGTTCCCCTAAAAGTTTGTTCTGTGTCCATTTAATTTTAATGCCTTCAGTTTCCAAAATCTTTAAATCATTTATTAATGGTTTCAGTACAACGTTATATCCGTACTTTTCAACATGAATCCATTTTACTAATAATGCGAGATGAATGCTTTTTAACGAAGACAAATGATTATTTTCAATATTCCCAATAGTGAAATAAAATGCACTAATTTTATGCATTTTTTATGGCTTCCGATGGGGTTACAAATTTCAAATTCGTTTGTATAAAAATGTAAGCGTATATGAGATATTTTTTTTTTAAAAAGATCATGTTTTTGAAAATGTTTTCCGCAGTCGTAACTATCCAAATTATTAGAAGAATAGCGTTTTCTGTTGAAATTTGTCCATGGGCATTCGTTATTTAAATAATTTTTAATTGTGTCTAAAATCGGAACATAGTGAAAAACAGATTTTTTTTTATTTCTGAGTCCTGTCCTAGAAAATGTTCTTGTGGAGCTACAAAATTATTTTCCTTTAAAAATATCCTTTCGTCTGCCTTCGAAATTTCAAACATAAAATTAAAATTAGTAAACACACCCACAATGTCGATTTCTTGTTGAGAACTAAGGTTCAGTAGGTTACATTTAAGTTTTACAATTTTTTCGATGTAAGAGGATACTATTTTAAACAAATCCCTAACCCTGGAAAAAACCTTCCTTGCCGTAAGTACTGGTAAATGAAATTCATTTTCTAATTGTAATTTAAATATTAGAAATCGTTTAATAAATTCCTTAGTAAAGTCGTCATGCTCGTCATCAATATTATCAGAGCTGGGGTTATAGGAATCGAAAACATTGTAATTATCCGAATTTAAACTCGATTGATCAAGATTAATAATTGCTTCCTTTTCCTTAGATTTATTTTAATTTTTTTTTTGTCCACGGTAGCTTTCTGTATAACTCTACAAGAGAATTGTGACATCGATAGCAATGTACGAGATATGATGAAACGCGATGATAATTTTTTTGGTAATCATCAATATTGCATTCTATATTACATTCTTTCAAATCATTGTGGGAAAACTTCATGTGTTGCAGTAATGGTTGCAAATGTAGTATTGGCCTAAAATCAATAAATTTATCTAATTATATTGATTATTAACTATAATAATGTAATTCTGATTGTTCTTACCTTCTCCCCTTCACTTATCGACAAACAAGAAAAATAATAATAATAATAATTTTATTTACGGAATAATACCATTTACAAAAATTATAATTATAAAGAACAAATAATAATGGGCGTTATAAATCAAGAAACTGTTTTATCTTACGGATAAAATTGCTCATAGGAACACCACTTATGTCATTATTATTATCTAAGTTATTTACAGTTTTAGAAATTCTCTGTAACGGGCTGTTACTACCGTAATTCGTTCTTCTGAAATCAATATACAAAAGAAAATTAGCTCTAGCAGTAAATGAAGGAGTACGTAATCTAAAGGTAGACAAAACATTAGGACACGATATATGGCCATTTAATACCTTGAATGCGAAACATAACTCAAAATAATTTCTTCTTTTACACATAGGGTGAAAACCAAAATATTGAAGCAACTGATTATAATTAAAATTATCAAAATTTACGTTAGCTTTGTAACACAAAGCTTTAATAATCCTGCGTTGTACACCTTCAATTCTATCAATATGTATGAAGGAAATGAAAAAAATAGGATGAACAGAAGAAAGAGTAAAATAAACAGACAAAACCGACTTAACGTAAAAAAATTTGAAGATAAAGTGACTAAACTAGAAAGTGCTATTAAAATGCTGTATAATGAACAGTGTAAACACACTAAGGAGCTAGAGAGTGTTAAGAAGTTGTTAGAAGAAAATAAAGTCAATACAAAAAAGGTGAAGTTAATAAATAAAAGTGTTAGTGTTAATGAAGAGTTAGTTGTTAATAAGGTAGTACTTGAAGATAAAAAGACAAAAGTAAATAAGTTAGCTACATTTGAAAGAACTAAAAGTGTTCTTGAAAAGAACAATGGGAAACAATGCGCAAATGTTTTGATACTATCGGATAGCCACGGTCGTGATGTTGCAGGAAAAATACGATATATTTCAAACAACGAAATAAATGTGTGTTCAGAAATTTTCAAAACAAATAATAATATAAACAGAAAACTAGTATGAGTTTACAATACTACAATAATAATACAAGATTAGCAAAACGACACAAGGTTTGGGCGTCTGCGTGGTAATGTATTTCTTGGAGCTCACGACGGTGCCCCTACGGTATATGGTAGGAAGGACGTCTAATTCGGTGGTGGTTCCTCGGGTATGATCATTTCTTTTGCTAGCTTGTTTATTGCAGCAATTCTATTTGGGACGTCGTTGCGGCTAATGCTTATCGGCCACCTGTAATCCAAAGTGATAACGTCTCTCCGATATATTTCCCTAGCTCGAGTTCGGTCCGGGTGTGCGCATGTCTCTAGGATATGTTGCGGCTCATCCGATTCTGTACCGCAGATACAGAGTCCGGCTGTGGGTCTAAGGTTAAATCTGTAATAATAATGTTCAAAAGGGCCATGCCCTGTTAAGATCCATACTGACTCTTTCGCCAGATCTAGCAAGTTCCTCCCCACCTGCGGGATATATCTGTGAGTGTGCCTAACTTGTGGCGCCTGGTTCCAGAGCGCTCTCCACTTAGTGATTAATTGATCTTCCGCGTCCCGGAGTAAGTTCGCGAGAGGGACAGGAACGTCTACTGGTATTCCACTATATAGCACCATGGGTTGTATCACCCTTTCGTAAATTGTCTTTGGAAGGTAGGTTTTGCCCCCCAAGTCTTTCCGGCAATCCACATGACCCTCAGAGCCATGCTCGTTGTCTTACCGCGCACGTACTTAATGTGGTCAAGAAATAAGAGGGCTTTATCTATGACCAGGCCTAGGTACATGATATTGGGCTCGTATGTGATGCGTTTGTTTTCAACTACAATACGTGGTTCTCTTGTATTCCTTTTACATACAAACATTTACTTCGTCTTTTCCATACAGTGTTGTAGTTTACTATCGTTGGCCCAGCTCTTGCAGGCATCCCAGAAAACTGACCAGATGAACTCGATTTTTCTGGTGGAGTTAGCAGATATGACTGCGATTTGGTCATCAAAGAACGCTTGGGCGGTGATCTTTATACCAGTATCTTCATCCGTTTGGTAGTTCGCCATCGTTTGCAGATGGGGTTCCATGATAAGGAGCCATAATATTGGCCCTAGGCATGATCCTTGTGGGCAACCTCTATTTGTTCTTTTGTTAACCGTGCCGCTGTAGACCATTCTGTTCATTAGGAAGTTTTCTATCAGGAGGCCTACGTCGGCCGGTGTGTTCGCATCACGGAGCTTAGCTTTGATGATGGGATACCACGCGTTGTTGAATGCATTCTTTATATCTAAAGCTATCACCAATGAGCAGCGTTTGGCGGCTCTCTGTTCCGCTATATCCGCGACGATTCTTTCTAGGGCCATAGTGGTACTTCTGCACTGTCTGAAGCCAAACTGGTTCTCAGAAAGTCCTCTAGACGTCTTTAGGTGGTGTGAGAGTCTGCGTGCGCAGAGCTTGTCTAGGACTTTTCCGAGCACCGGTAGCAAGCAGATGGGCCTAACTCTCCCGTTCTTTTTAGGAATCCACACCACAGATGCAGACTTCCAGGTTTTCACGCCCAGACGA
Organism: Hemicrepidius hirtus; assembly: GCA_963082805.1. Lineage (NCBI taxonomy): Eukaryota > Metazoa > Arthropoda > Insecta > Coleoptera > Elateridae > Hemicrepidius > Hemicrepidius hirtus. The sequence goes on from OY720167.1 coordinate 2,150,967, forward strand.
AGACATATGTTGAGAAAACCCGTTAGCCACGGGCCTATGGCTTGGTGAATATGCCTGAGAGTCTTCGGCGGAAGACCGTCCTTGCCTGCCGACTTGTCTTCTGCAGCCGCGTATATTATGGTTCTGACCTCGCCGTTGATGAAGTCGGCATCAGCATTCGTATTCCAAGGGACTTCGGCCTTCCTCCTGGTCTCTCTGTGTGTTGGTTGGTCGTCATCTTCCGCATCGGTGGGAAAGAATTGCCTTAGTAGCTCTTCCTGCGTTTCCTCTAGGGATTCTGCCCATTCCCCGTTTGGTTTTTGTATTGAGCGGGGCGTAAAGTCTGGTTTGCCCCCTTTCGTGACCAGCTTAAAAGCGATGCCCCACGGATCGGAGCTAGTGTTTTGCTCGCAGAACGTTCTGAAGGAGCCTAGTTTGGCGGATTTGATCTCCGATTTATACAGTCGTCGGGTTTGGAGGTACCTGTCTTTAGGCGCTTCCCCATCTTCAGTCACCCTCTCTTGCTGGTATGCTGCTCTCTCCCTTCTGCAACTCCTGCGTAGCTGCCTTATCGCCTCGTTCCACCAGGTATTGCCGGTCTGTTTCTTGGCTTTCCGTTTGAGGGGCATTGCTCCGTTGCACGCCTCTATGCAGATTGTCTGTAGCTGGTCGGCATTGCTTTCTACTTGCTCCGGTGTGCGGATGTCGTGCAATGGGAGTTTCATCGTTTCATTACGTATGTAGTCTCTGATTAGAGTCCAGTTGGCTTTTCCGGTATCGAAGATTGGCCTGTCACAAATAGCAGTTGGTTTAACTTCTCCGAGGGTGTAGCTAATAATTCTGTGGTCGCTTAGCGATTCGGCGTCTGTCACTGCCCAGTCTTTTATACTCGCTTGTCTTATTAGTGTCAGATCGACCCAGCTTCTCACGTTTACGGTCTCGAACGTTGGTCGTTGCTGCGGGTCATTTGCGATTTGTAGGCCCGTTGTCGCTAGGAGGTCAATGACCTTATTCCCTCTTTCGTCTATAATATCACCACCCCACGCACCGTGTTTGCTATTAAAGTCGCCTGCCACAATAATGTTTTCGGAGAAGCTCTGGCAGATCTCCACGATCACTCCCAGGATGTTTTCGATGTTGTCGCCCGGCGGAATATATACGTTCACAAACACATAAGTTACCTTGCCACATTTGAGTTTGAACACTAAACAATTATCCGACGACCACTTGTCTAGGATGAGTATCTCGCACTCGCGTTTAAGCACTACCATCACTTTTTTGTTGCGAAATGTTCTGTCCCCCGTCCAACTGCGCCCGAAGTCGTACGGCTCTTGAATGAGTAGGAGGTCGATACAGTTTTCGATTGCCAGCTGCTGCAGTTTAGGAGTGGCAGTGCGGCCTCTGCCTAGGTTGACCTGGGAGATTTTAATACCTTGGTTATTAGTCACCATAATCGGTCCGTGAAATGGCGATTCTCTTTCTACGTTGGAACACAGAACACGCGGGGTCCGAAGCCGCGTGTTCTGTAGATGGGTTTCCGAACCTTTTGCAGTTTACACAGGTGGGTTTTTCAACTTTACAGTCTTGTAGGGTGTGGGCCTCTCCACGTTTGGGACAAGTAATTCCTTGGTCGCATTTCTTCGCGATATGTCCAAAGTTGTTGAAATTGGGTTACCCCTATTTCTTCCTCGACCTTAATTCTCAGGAAGTTTTCTGCTCCGCCGTATGCTTGCGCAATGTCAGGGATTTGGTCACCTATCATCGTCTTGATTTCTTCCACGACGCGACGTACCCATTGTCAACCCCTCTTAGTATGATTTTCGGATCCTGATTTCCGATCTCCGTAGCCTCCACGTTAGAGCTGTTGTCCTTAATAAAATTCTGAAGGATTTCTCTCTGTTTCCTCGAGTTACTCTCTAGTATTATGTTCCCGCTTTTCAACTTTCGTATGGCTTTAAAGGCTCCTCCCACTTGATCGAGTTTGATCTCTCTTCTAAGCGTCTGTACTGCCTTAGTCGGGGATTGCAGGTCTTTTATTTTTATCATGGTGGCAAATCTCGTTGTCGGAGGGGTTGCCCGTTGTAGAACTTGTTGGCCGAAGATGTAAAAGATAGAGGGTTCTGCTAGGAGTCGTTCAACACCACTCCCGCTGCAATCCGAAGGCGGGAACCGTCTCGAACAACCCGAAACAGGTGAAGGGAGGGGATAATTGCAATTTGGGGGGGTTCACTAAAGGGGGTTGGTTTATGGTATTTGATACAGTAACCTTCTTTACAATAGCGCGAATACTTTTTTCAAATAAAACTTGCAAATAATTAGATAATAGTAATATTTATTATTAACTGAAATTACAAATATTTTAATTAATTAGTTTTAGTTAAAAAATTGATCTAGTTTTAATTAATATAATAAGATTTCTACGGTTAGTAATTTCATTAATATCAACTTAAGAAAGATGGCAAAAGTGCGATAGGTACCTACACACTTTTACGTAATCTAAAATCCTTGGTGTCCTGACAATATTTCGTATCTTTCAGTGCGGAGGTATTTTTAAAAACAACACGGTGCACGCCCCACTTACAATAGGAGGCATTTCTGTCGGCGATTTAGTAACATAAGCAAGTTTTTAGTAGAATAGGATGAATTAGTATTGTCAGGTCACTAACGAAATTGAAGTTTAAGAAACTTGTTATTTAATTATTTAAATTGGTTGTGTATACTTTATGCTTAAAAACAGATCCTTTGAGCTAAGTATAATATTGACTCCCGACATCTTTTCCTGTCTGTTGTATGAATTCTATATTCTCCGCCTTCCTCTCGCGGTTTACCCTTCTATTGTTCCTTCAAGTTTGGTTTATAATATTCCTTGTCTCCCGTGTTTCATGATATGTCCCACAATTCTGTCTTGCTTTTTTGTATTTGAATATCCATAAACTTGTCTTTTCTTTCCGCTTCATTTGATATCATGTCTTCTAGTCTCCACCTTTAATTTTTTTCTCACCTTCGGTTTTTCCCATGTTTCGCATCTGTACAATAATGAATTCCAAACATATGTTTCTTGTTTCTAATTGATTAATGCTATTTTATGTCAGCAGATGCTTCACTTTATTGAAAGCCGTTTTTTGTTTGTCAGCTATTTATATGGTGTTCATATCTTCTGTCCGTTGTTATAGCCTAATGCTCCCTAGATAGCAGAATTCCCTTACTTCTTCTACCACCCCTATACTTATTTCAGTATTTAGTCTGTCCATGCCCATGCTTCCCACATACCAACGTCTCTATCTTTGATTTATTCATACATTTTAACTATTATCACTGAATGTACAGTCAGCGACAAATGTTTTCACGAGTCTTGTACCACTGTATCCCGCTTTACTGAGAAATATAACCCATTGCTATATTACATTTCATCTTGTTAAAAGTGTTACCAACATACCTATATAAAACAATAACAACGACGTTATGGTACCTCTTATATTTCTCAGAAAAACATGTTCAGTGGTATCATACTGGTGAAAACATTTGTCGCTGACTGTACGTATCCAGTAACATAATTTTGAAATAGCAACTTTCTTTACTGTTACAAATTTTGAACTTTGAGGGCTTCGTGTAAGTTCAGGAAGCCTTTTGGGTGGAGTAGTACATGGAGTCGTAGACGTTGGAATAGCCAGTTCAGCAGCTAATGGTAAATCCACAGCAACCTTAGCTTCATTCACCGTGTCAACCACATTACCTACCTTGTTTAACATCTTATTTTGGTTCAATCGATCTATAATTACATCATATTATTTAAACTCCGGCTTTTAATTTATTGATATAGCAATCTAACCAGATGTAAATAGCATTGCTAGCTTCGGACCCTGTTGCTGGATATCAGGTACAGCTGTACGTAATAGACTATTATTCCTTCCAAAGTCAGTATCTTTAAATTGATAGCGCCAGACGAGATAATTATCAAAGACTGCTGCTGACGGTTTAATAAATAATTCTTTGTTATCCCAAACTTCCAGCCACTTCATAAAAATACCTAAATCTTTTGCGGGGTTTGGAAATCTATACATGCTAGCTTTGCTGTTGTAACAATCTCTAAAGCAACATATACTTGAGATGTTAAAGGCAAAAAACAAATAAAAAAAGAATGAAACTGTAGTGAATTACAGGAAAAGTTCGTGACGGTACATACCTATTTCTGACAAGTTTTCCACGAACACCAAAGACCAACCAACACTTTTAATACCTACGTTAACTAGTAGGTATTTAACAAAGAACTTTTCAAATAATAACAACGAAACACAAAGACAAATTAATTATTACTGTAATTGATTAAAAATTGTATTTCCAGTGAAAAAAAAAACGTCAGAAATTTAAATTTAAACAAAGTCAGTCGATGTTTAAGAAACAATCGACAAGTTTTGAATTTAAAATACTACGCTACAGTCCTCTGGTCGGTTTGGGGTGAAACAACATCATGAATCAAAATGGGCCAACCCCAGTGTCCGTTCTATCCTATTTATTAATAAAGAGGTTAAGTTATCTCTGGGGCAGACTGAGTGGGTAGGGACAGCGGAAATCTCGTTAATCCATTCATGCGCGTCACTAATTAGATGACGAGGTATTTGGCTAGGTAAATTGAGTATTTTTTAATAAAGAATATAGATAATACTTATTTCGAACTTGATGTTTGCGGTCCGTTCGCAGTTAGTAGCACAGTTAAAAACCTAGCTTTTAAAAATATACAAATATTTGGCGTGTGCCAGTGAATAATATAAATAGATAAATACATACCGTCTGGGTACTTTCAAAACCGAACATAGGTGAATTGCATTGTAACTAACCTTTATATAGATTCCTGCTCGCCATTTAAACCCACAAGGATGGTAATGGTATGAATAGAACGACAAAAATACAGCGGATGCGATGGTACCAATAAAATGTTAGTACTTAGTTACCTTTTTCTGTAAAAAAAATTATAAAATAATGCTATTTTGAAATAACATAGGTTGCTATGACTGTCAACTTTTTTTATCTGTCAATTAAATTATTCGACATCAGTCATAAGTTTCTGTTATTAATATCAGATATGAATAATAACGCGTATTCAGTCGAGCAGAGGGTTTTGCAATTCTCCTATGTTCGGCTTTGAAAGTACCCACTCGGTATATAATAACATATTAAAACGAAGACTCTACCGTTAAAAAAAAGTTAAATATATAAAAATATAAAAAGGTGTATAAAATAAATTCTTCTGGCTCTACCACGCCTCCCCTGTCTCGGTTGCGTATGCTCTTCACGGCTCATAGTTATCGGGTCACTGAGCTCTAGTATAGACCAGCCTCATAAAGTCTCGGTATATCAACACACTGCCGTTAATCGTGTTTGAGACAAGAGACTGGCAATCTGATTTGGCAAGACCTAGGATTTCGGTAACCTGTTTATTACTGGGGCTCCAGGTACCTCTTGCACCAATTATTAATGCAGTGACCTCGATTCTTTTTCCGGGGTACTTTCGTTCTAATTGCTCTAAGATCGCTATAATACCTCACCTTGTCCTCGTGGGCCGTAGAGAACAGCGTGGGTCCCTCCCACTTGACCTGAACGTCGCACACTACGATCCTGTCTAGCCTTATAAGGACCAGATTAGGTTTTCGCAGTGCGCCGTTCGATAGTCGCAGTCCTGGCTCTTGTGCAACCATCCACCCCTTTCCCTCTGTGATGTTACCGAGGCGATCACATATCCGATCGTGCCTCCTAATTCTTTGCCAATGTGCGGCCGGCCACCCTTGAAGCACATGGGAAAGCAACTCAACTTTAGGTGGCTTATCTACCCAGAGAAACCGCTAAACGTAGTATTAGCACCCTGCATAAGTCCTTTCCCAGAATAAGATTGCTCTAGTTGTTGGCACAGATTCTGTCGGATTCGGACCTTATTCACGCCTCTAGCTGCTGTCATTCTTTCAAGACGACCCCATAATTTCTCCGCGTCCCGGAGTGCTAGCACGGCAGCAGTAAGCCTATCGGCATTCGCAGCTAGGTTAACGCTATTTCGAAATATTGCAGGTATAGAGGATCGGATAGATGTTACACCTAGGCCTCCCTCTTTCGTATTTGCGTCGGAGCTAGTGCGGTTAAGATGGAGAATTCTCCTGACGGCTACTCTCACATGTCGGTCTGCTTCTCGCAATAATTTGTCGGTAGATTGCGTGCTATCAGGTAAAGCTTAAGCAGTTTGAGCTTTTGGGCTGGCTTCAACGGTGCTGCCTGAATCCGTTGAAGGTGGAGCTGTAAATCTTTGATACAAGGTCTTTGTTGCCCCATATACGAGTATTTCGCACCCATTTAATACTCTTCCCTCCACTATAGAACAGAGGTCTTGTAAAAGTGAATACGATTTTCTTGCCTTGTACCACTCCAGTTGACAGAGCTATGCACTTGTCAACGTTCAGGGAAAGGCCTCTGTCATTAAAGAAGTTTACTGCGTGATCTAGTTGTCGTTGGGCTTTCCGTGGCGTATCTGCCAGGAGCACTAGATCATCCGCGTAGCCCATCACTGATACCTTAAGGTGGTCTGATATTTCAATTCCTAGTTCTTTCTCCTCCATTTGGCAAATTAACTCATCGACGACCAGGTTAAATAAAATAGGAGACAGGGGATCTCCTTGTTTCACGCCCCTTTCAAAGCGTATGGGACGTGAGTTGTTGGGCCCAATCTGTAAAGTTGTAAAGGAGTCCCTGTAACCTGCCATAATAAAATTAATGGTACCTTCCTCCAAGTTAAATCGTCTAAGTGCTCGCTCTACCGACCGATGAGATACCGTGTCGAAGGCTTTCCGAAGATCTAATGCCAGCAGATGGTAGGGCTTGGCCCGCCTACGACGATCTTTGATAACGGTTTCAACGGTCAGTGTATTGAGGAGCACTCCATCCACCTTGCGGAACCCACGCTGCGCTGGTGGTCATGTAGGGGAAGGGTACTGTTGTGCTTTTATTTAGAATGGGTTTGGGGTGCTTTCTGTCTTTTGTTATTTTATTGATATAGCAACGAACTTTTTGATAAAATAAATACATTTCAATATTTTGATCATTAATAATTTATTCTTTGAATTATAACTATTAATTTATTTCTTTAATAACGTTTAATCGTTATAATGGTGACCCCGATGTTGTGAAACATTTGTAAAATAATTTTGAAAAATGGAGATGTTCCAGTCAATGGTGGGTGAACTCCTGTGAGTTGTTTTGAAGAGTTCAAAGGATTCACGTTACTTCATATAATTTGAGATAAGTTTCATATTTAATTTTTAAATATTTTATTATTCATTATTTTTCAAAATGTCATTCCCAGAATTTCAATCTAACGATATTCATCTATATTTTTCTTTAGTAGAAAAATATTTTACAATTAAAGCAATTCCTGACCAATTAATGCGGTTTGATACATTGATATTAAATTTACCATCAGAAATTTTAGTCAAAATTTGTTCAATAATTTTAAATCCTCCGCGTGCAAATCAATATGTTGGTTTAAAAGCACGTATGTTAGAATTATTTGCTAAACCATCAACGACTAATATGACTCACTTATTAGAACTTCAATATGAGGGAAATTGCAATGACCTTTTGCAAAATTTTTTTTTTCAATTTTCTGAAACCCCCAAACAGGGGGTGACTGAACAAATTCCTCAAATGGCACATAAATATCCACAAAATTATCCGGGTAATCTTTGCTTTTATCATCATACGTATGGACAGAGAGCACATAAATGTAATGGTACTCCATGTCCATATTTTGATTCATTTCCAAAAAACTAATAAATTTTGGGCTAACATCTTGTACGGATGTTAGGCCGTCTATTAAAAGTACACTTTTAACAGTTAAGGACTCTTCAGGGATTGAGTTTCTTGTAGACACGGGTTCCTCATTTAGTTTATTGCCATTTGTTTCATAATGTTCCTTTTTCTAAAATGTCTGTTCCACTAATTGCTGCAAATAACACAATTGTTCATACATCCGGAACAATTTCTCTAAATTTAAAATTTGATTTTTTGCAAAATCATAATATCTTTTGGCGTTTTTTGTTAGCAGACATTTCAATACCAATTTTGGGGTGGGATTTTTTAACACATTTTAAAGTGGTCATTGATGCAGATTTGAAAAAGTTGTTCGTGAGAAATTCAGATTATCAACTTATAAAAGTTGACTCTGGTTTTAACTCAACGATTTTTCAGCCAAATGATACTTTAAATACAACCACACTTACACATTTTTTTTTTACTAATAATAATTGTAATCAGCAGAAGATGATGCAATTACCATTACAAACTTCTCATCAAATAGTTAGACATTCTTCTTCCGCTAATAATAATTGTATTCAGCATACGATGATACAATTACCATTAAAAAATTCATTATCTTCTATTTTGCCAATTCATACCACACATTTGCATACTAATAATACCAATTTTAAATCGCATATTTCTTTATTATTTGAACAATTTGTGGATATAACTAAAGATTTTGATACTAATAAACCAATTTAACACAATACTTTACACCGAATCGAAACAGTAGGTCCTCCTATTTCTTCGAAGCCAAGGCGACTTAATCCTCAACTAATATGCGTAAAGATATTAAAGAATGGGTAAGTGCGTGTGACAAATGCCAAAGAGTTAAAGTTACTAGACATATCAAAGGTCCTTTGCAGCCAATTGTTGAACCAGATAGTAGATTTTAAAAAAATCATTTAGATGTTGTTCATTTACCTTCCTGCAGAGAGGACAAGTACATTTTATCAATTATTGATCGGTTTTCGCGTTGGACAGAAGCTATTCCATTAAAGTCAACTTCAACAGAAGAGATTGTAGAAGCATTTTTAAATGGTTGGATATCTCGATATGGTGTTCCTCAGATGGTAACTACAGATAATGCACAACAGTTTTATAGCTCCATATGGTCACGATTTTTAAAAGATTTTGGTATTAAACATATTAAAACTTCAATCCAGCATCCCATTAGTCAAGGAGTAGTGGAAAGATTTCACAGAACTCTAAAACAATCAATTCGAGCATTGGGTTCTTCTGATTGGATTAAACAATTGCCGTTAATTTTATTAAGTTTGCGTTCAGCTGTTAAAGAGGAAGTTGGAGTTTCGTCTTCCGAAATACTTTATGGTACAACATTACGTCTTGCTGGAGATTTTTTTGAATTGGAGGATGAGCCTTCAGATGTTAATATTCCTATTTTTGTATATCAACTTAAAAACCGATTGAGAAAATGCAAGAGATTTTTTACAAAGGCTTATAACCGTTCTTTTTTTGTTCCCAAAGACTTATTTTCGTCATCACATGTGTTTGTGCGAAATGATTCACATACTTTTGGATTAAAGGATACATATTTAGGACCTTTTAATGTTATTTCAAGGTCAGATAGATATTTTATTCTTGAAGATTTTGCGCTTTAGCGCCTTATACAACTCCGCCTCTACTACACTCGTTGTCTTCTCGAGGGTCATCCCTGCGGATTATCTCGTCCAACAACATCGAAATCGACCCTATCCAATCAACCGTTTGTACACCCTCTCCCACCATTGCCATGCATAACATCCCTTTTTCTCAACTTTCTACACGATAGATTATAGACTAAACCGAACGGGTTTTCGTTGCCCTCCGCGTTCACGAACCACTGCCAGCTATCTTACTTCGCCTTCTTAATCATCCAATGATACCTGCTTCGAAGACGCTGGTATTCCCTCCGTAACCCCTGCCTATGATCGTCTACTCTTTCCCTCTGAAAAACCCTACGCGCGACGTTTACCTCCCGCTTTACCGTACTTAATTCCTGCGTCCACCATGGCGTTCTTTTTCCCGTTCTCCGTACCCTGGGAATAGCCGGTCCTGCTGCCCCGAGGAAAGCCTCGGTGACGCGCCCGACCCTATTCTCCAGGTCTTCCCTGTTTTCGATGCGCAACGCGTCCATACCCAACTCGGCATCTAACAATAGCCTAAACCTCTCCATTCTCCTCCATTCTCTCATCCCTTTCCTTCACCAACCTATCACCCCAAAGCGCGTGTCTCGCGTTCGCGTCTACCCCTATCACGACCGACTTTCTTTCTAGCGCTACCAGAACCCATTTCAGCTCGTCGACGTAAATCCTGATGTCTTCCGCGTACTGAAAATACGAGCTGACTACGTATAAGTCAAACTCGTTAAGCCAGACGACTACGCAGTGCTATGACCCCAACCAACCTATCTGTACGGCGCTCAAGCTGGGGTCGACTAAAGGTGCGTTCGTTTAATATTTATGGGGTTGGAGTGGTTAAGGTGCTGTTAACAGTCACGTGATGAAGCTGCGCGGGCGGTGCATTTTTGAAAAAACGAACGGTATCTGTCACGGTGTCAGTTTCTCTACTGTTTTACATAATTTCACAGACAACATACGCTTTTATAATTTCTCACAATGAATCGAGGAACGGCAGCTGCTGTAATGCATTTTGCGCATTACATGTTGTTCGAAGATAGTGATGAAGAAGACGAAAACATAGGTATATTGGAAAAGGTAGAAAATTATGCAGAACTTTCAGTCCCAAATTTCACTGATCGACAATTTCAAATGCATTTTCGTATGTCACCTAACACATTTGAAGATTTATTTAGAAAATTACACGCCGTTGAAAATCCTAGAACAGTATCAAGAGGCTATCCAAAAATGTCACTCGAAAAGCAAGCGATGATTATGATATGGTGCTTGAGCAATCTAGAAAGTTTCCGGTGAGAACTGAATAATGATATTGATGTGTTTGCAATTATTGCTCATTTTTAGATCAGTAGCAGATAGATTTGGTATTAGCAAATCTACTTGCTGGTCAGTGCTGTACAGGACATGCCATTTACTTCTAAAAGTAAACAAAAAATTTTCAATAATTTCATGGCCTTCAGAAGAACGGGCGACAAAAATAATAGGACAATTTGCTAAATTGGGAATGCCTGGTAAAAAAAATCGTCGTAATCAAAAATTGTTTTTACTTGCACATCTGAACTTGTTGCAGGAGTTATTGGGGCGATTGATGGCTCGCATGTGCGAATTGCAGCACCAAAAGAAAATCACAGCTCTTACGTTAACAGAAAAAGTTATCATTCAGTACTCCTTCAAGGTGTTTGCGATGATAGGATGTTATTTACAGATGTATATGCCGGGGAGGCAGGCTCAATTCATGATTACACATTATTTAAAAGATCAGATTTATATGCTAGAATTAGAGCCCATGAAGCTGCGTTTCCAAATGATAGCCACCTTATAGGAGATTTAGCATACAAACTTAGTGAAACTCTTTTAGTTGGGTTTAAGAACAATGGTAACTTAAGTCGCCGCCAAAAGAATTTCAACTTTACACTAAGCAAATGTCGTGTCACCATTGAAAATGCCTATGCGTTATTGAAAGGTAGATTTAGAAGACTAAAGCTTCTTGAAACTGTAAGACTGGATCTGATATCATTATTAATAATATCAGCTTGTATTATGCATAATGTCTGTATATTACGTGGCGATTTACTTGAAGATATTATTAATATTGAAGATGAAGCAAGGGAAGAAGGTAACCATAACCCCAACAATTTTGGTGATTTGGATGAGCACTTGGTAGACAACAATGCCGTAGTAAAGAGAAATAACATTGTTAATGCATTACCTGTAATTATTAGGGACGAATAGTAGTAATTTTAATAATAATTGTAATTGTAAATAAAACTTGGCTTGTTAAAAACTAATTTATTCTGATAGTTTTTTATGTAACACTGCTTAACTAATCACATTGTACTTTTAATACAAGTACATGTAGGTAACAATAAATTAAATAAATTACAATTTGGTTTTTAACGTAACAAAGTTTTACAACAAAATTAAATGTTAATGGTATCACTGTTCATTACATTTTATTAACCATTTTTTCGAATATTTCCAAAAATCTATCTTGGCGTTGCATCTTTTGCTTATGCCTTTCTTCAATTTGGGACGATCTACTCTTCCTTTTTTTGGAAAATGATGATTCAAAATCGGAACTGCTTTGTTGTGGGTTTTGTAATTGTGTTTCGTAGCTCACGGTTTCTTCCATAGGTTCTGAAGATGTTATACCGGTTATGGTACTTGGTACAGATATAGAACGTAATGTTAGACCATTATTGCTACTGCAAGTAGCTATTGGAGTTATTTCAGGCCTTTTAAACATAAACTCATGAATACAATTGAAAAACTCCCAGCGACGCCTCTGTTTCCCTGATGTACTATTATGATTGAGCACACTTTTGTATGTCCGTTTTAAGCTCTTCCACTTGTTGTCGCACTGTTTGAAAGTCACAGTCCTCTTTGCATGGATGGAGCACAAACGCGCTATTTTGGTCCATACTGTTTTTTTCATACCAATATCAAATTGTGCATAGTTTATTTTAATCTGATCAATTAAATATAGAACAGTATCTTTTGTCCATAATTTTGGGTCATCTACACCTTCAGGGTCATTTTCGCTATCACTTCTTTCTTCCACATCGGCGAATAATGAAGTTTTCTCAATATTTTTCAGATTTCCCTCGCTTTGTCTTGGCATTACCATTTCATACGTACCAATGGCATTTGCCTGGTTAAAAAATCCGTCTGAAATAAAATTACAAATATACAAATTAGGTAAAAATGTTTCTCTACTATCATTTACCTCCTAAAGTGTGAGTGTTTGCGTGTTCCAGGATATCCTCTTGAGAAACGCTAGACTCATTGCAAACTCTGCAAACATATACCAATGTTCCTACCATAGCTGATAAATGACGTAAGCCAATTAATAAACGTCAAAAAAAACTGTGCACCATAGAGCTCCCATTTCAGAGGTGGTGTATATGGAGCTAACACAAAACGCACAGCACCACAATTAACGAACACCTATACACCCTACACTTTTTACACCGCGGTGAATAACCGAACGGTAAAAGTGCACATTGTGTTAAAAGCGTTAATCGAGCGGTTTAAACGAACGCACCTTAAGGTGATCCCTGCGCCCGGCGCTTGCCCAACGACGTGCCCTTGAAATATGTTCATCCCGGTTCCGATTCCCCAAACGCGCCCTTGCCCATGGTACGGTTCTTGAATAAGCAACACGTCCACCTTTTCCCTAACCGCAATTTCCCGAAGTTCCGCGGTTGCGACTTTCCCCCTACCCACGTTACCTGCAGAACCTTGACGACGCGTTTCCCCCCGGCCACCGCTTGCCCGTTATTTCTAACGTCCATAATCCGTCCTAGCTATCACCCTCCGCATCATCGCCCATACGACCGGACAATCCGCCCCGTTCATCCTATACCCCGCCGGCTTGCCTAACCGTCTACACTGCCCGCACGTTTCCTCCACCCTACACTCCCACGACCTGTGCGATGTGCTTCCGCAACCGTAGCACACGCCCTGCTCTAACCCACATTCCCTAGCATAATGCCCGTAGCAACCACACCTAAAGCACCTAGTTAAGGGGACGTAGTCCCTAATCCTACTAACCCCCCACGTCTTTACCAAGCGACCCCTGCGCTTTAGCGCCTTATACAACTCCGCCTCTACCTCTACTATGCAATCCCTTTTCCCTGTATTCTCCCCCGCTTGGGTAACCCGCACCACCCTGAATGCCTCCCCAAAACTATCCTTGCTCCTCCCTTCACGGCAAACGTCGTTGAGTTCGTAAGCTGCGCTCGCGAACTCTTCGGCGCTCTCTTCCTGCACCCCATAAACTATCACCTGAGGACGCCTCCTAATTTCCCTCTGCGCTTAAAATCTCCCACCTTCTTCCACTGTTCTGATTCTACCAACTTCTGCGCCTGCTCCTCGTTCGGTACCGCTACAACTACCCCCGATTCCTTCATCAACCTCACCTCCTTAACTTGCACCCCCTCTTCCCTAATGTTAACGATACTAACTTATCCCTCATTTTCCTACTACTCTCCTTCGCTTCCCCCTCCGCTGCCCGAAGGATAACCACCGGCCGCTCTCTGCTCTTCTCCTGCTGACGCCGCACCGCCTCCCTGTACGACAACGCCTGCCCTGCTCTCTCTTCCGATGCTGGTGCCCCGCTCCCCCTATTATCCCTAACTGTATCCTCCGTTATCCCCCCCCCCTATCGAAGTACGCTTCTTAGGATTACTCGCCCTTTTCCTCAGAATGCCGGTTGGAAGGTGGTTGCGGTAGAAATCCGCGAGCCAGATCTCGAGCTTTTGGCTCACCAAGACTTTGCCATTCGTAATTGAATGCGCGGTTATAGTGTCATAGAGTTCTCGGTCAAGGTCTGACCAGTTGTCTGGTACCGTAGTACTCCCCCAAGAACTGCCTAATAGATTGAACACCCCCACCACGGGCCACAAAATAAAACTCAGGGGCTCGCGGGTCAAGCTCGCTCAGGTTCCCATTGTTGGGGAGGGGCTCCTGACTAGCACCTGTCGGTAACACTTGGTCGGTGTGATTTTAGATGTTGTTAGTTATGTTCCAGCCAGCATTAAGAGAAATATTGCTTGCAATATTGTAGTTCGACGTAGCACAGTGTTGGCTGCTATTGCTGCTGGAACTATGGATGGAGTTCTCATCCTTGCTATCACTATCCGCCAGTGGCCTAGGGATACTAGCGTCGGAGCTTGCCTCCCCGGGCTTGGGTTCCTGAGCTTGGATGACCCTTGAGCGTAAATGGTAACCAGATGTTGATGGTTGGGGTTCAGACCTAACATTAACAAACCTGGTTTCATGCCCTAAAATGCAGGTCTCTACTAGGCTAACGTTCGAGGGGGGTGAGCCCAACTTGCTTTCGGCCTCAAGCTCCTCCTCTATGTCCACTATAATAGGTTCTCTATCCGCAATAGAAATTAGCAAGTCTTGATAGTCCTGGCGAAGCCGCCGTCTCTTGATGGCATCTTGCGTTCGAGACGGGTATAGAGTCATAAGATGTCGGTTGATGAACTTGCTCTTAAATGCCCTTTCAGCGAAAGCCATAGCTAATACATCTTCATCAGCCCAGGCTTTGACCGATCTAATGGGATTCTAGTACTGCTCCTCGAGTTCTCTGTTATAAGTCTCCTGATGTGAGAGACGCATATGCTGTCGCATGCCAGGATATGTATTGAATTCACGTTGACATACAGGGCAGACAGTGTCTCTCCTGTCGTTATTAGCAGGCCCACGGCAGTACCTCCGCAGAATGTGCTGTTTCATACCGGCTTCGGTGACAAACTCTTTGCCGCATACGCAACGTACCATTTCGGTATAAGTTTAAAAATGTGCTTAGGGAGACGAGTGGGGTCCCGCTGGGATTTATTTCTCAACGGGATTATACAAAAATAATAGGTAAATTTCCCACTCGTTTGACAATTATCAATGAGAACCGTTGCCATCGCTTGTAGCGAGGTAGAGAACGCTCGAGACTTTCACTTGTCGTGCTAAGGTGCCCTCAGTCTCGTGACTCCCGGGGATTAGATAACGGTCGGTCCCCTGCGTGTGGAGTCAAATTTTGTAACGTGCTACCAGTGGCACAAAAGTTTTTGGGCCAACATCGCCATTTTGTGTTCCACTGGTAGTTCACGTTTTGAGCTCGGGTGGCGCTGCAAGTAGAGACAGCGGAGAACAGGATTCCCACCACCGATCCGTGCAGTCCACCAATTACAGCCCTGGCTTGGTGGGGGGACCAGCATAAAACCAGCTCCCCAGGCCAGGATCAACAACTCCGTTTTCGACTTTAAAGTTAAAACTTCTAACTTTAAATCCGATACCGTGTATTTTCTGAACTTTATAATATTCCGTTTATTTTTCCGATATTTTCCAATTGATTTAATTCCGTTTATTCCGTTTATTTTTCCGAAGTATCCGTTTATTTTTTTAATTAATTTAATTCCGTTTTATTTCCGTATTATTATTATTATTATTATTATTATTATTATTATTACCTGTAATTAATTTTGATTATTCATTTCAAATTTTAATTAAACGTGGACAAAAAGGCATTTAAAATTTACATCCAGGTACAAACCCAAAGTCCTAACCAGTCACCGTTCCTTTCCGAGACCACCCGCTTCGTGAAGAACTTGAGCGAAAGGTCTCATCCTTGACCTAGACTGAGTACGCCTGTGCAAACTTGGCGAGGTCTAGGTGTGTTCCCCCAGGACACAGCGCTGGTGTCTATTAGTGCTGTCCTGGTTCCATCTACCGTAAGAAACCGCTGCCTTTTCCCCCCAGGGTACAGTGCTGGTGTCCATTAGTACTGTAACGGTAGTTACAATAATTATTAAATAAATAAGATGTTTTGGAGAGCAATATTAAAATTGTGTTTATTAAATTGCAAATACAAATTGTAACTAGTTTATCTTGAATTATATCGTAACTATATCAACCCAAAACATGAAATCAAAGCCCACCCATTACACTACTCCCCCCTCCAAAAAAAGAAAACAAAAAACCTTTGGGTACGTGAAAACTTAACTTAAACAGTGAAGCTGAATATTCCAAGCTGCAAAACACTTGACCATCTTTTCAGAAAACAAATACAAATACAAAGTTGAACATAGGTATCTTAAGTTAAAAATTATATCTTTTCTTGGTTGCTCTTCTTTATGCTTGATGTCTTGAAGCCTTGCTTTGAAGATCTTGTTTTATTCACTGAAAAAAAATAGAAAAAAAGGCAGAAAAAAATTTTAACAAAAATTAAAATAATATACGAAAAATAATCATAAAACAAAAATTAGCTAAAAATACGCTGGTTTTAATCTATCTAACGACACAACTCCATTCTTCCCAAAGTTTTCTAAAATCATGTACTTAGCTATTCTTTCTAAAACTTTAAAGGGCCCTAAATATGTTCGCTTAATTCCAAGATCATGACTATCATTCCTAACATAAACATACTTGCATGAATTCAAATCAGCATTCACAAAAGTTTCCCCATTATTAAATTGTTTCCTAAAAAATATTTTGCTCCCTTCATTTTAGCTCGTAATTGTTTAATGAAATTTGACATATCACTAATCACTTTAAAGTTTTCAAAGAATTCTCCCGGTAAATGCAAACCCACTCCATATAATATTTCAGCAGGTGATATGTTAACTTCTTCCTTAATAATAGTTCGAATACTAAGCAATATCCATGGTAATGTCTGTAACCAATTATCAATTCCAGTTGCTCTGATTGCTTGTTTAATTGTACGGTGCAGTCTTTCAACAATACCTTGACTTTGTGGATGCTGCACACTCGTTTTAATATCTCTAATACCCAAATCATTAACAAATTGATTCCACGCACTTGACAAAAATTGTGAACCATTATCTGTAACAATTATTTTTGGTATCCCAAATCTGCTAATCCATACATTAATGAAATTCTCAATAATAGTTTCTACTATTGAATTCTTAATTGGAATTGCTTCTGGTCATCGTGAAAATCTATCAATTATTGTTAATAAATATCTATAACCATCCACATAAGGCAATGTAACTATATCCAAATGAACTTTTTCAAATCTATTATCTGGTTCTTCAATCTGTTGTAATGGTGTTTTAGTATGTTTAAAAATTTTCCTCTCTTGACAATTAGAGAACATTTTGTTACCCAAATCTTAATATCTTTGTTCATATTTTCCCAAATAAATCTATTACAAATTAATCTTTACGTAGCCCGAATTCCAGGATGCGATAATAAATGAAAATGTTGAAAAATACTGAACCTAAGTTCTATAGGTACGTACGGCCTCGTTTTATTTGTAATTATATCAACCCATATCACTTTATTCAACTGCGTACGCATTTGTATAAATTTAAAATTAGATTGTTTTCTAAGCTTTATTAATTCTTGATCATCTATTTGTTTTTCTGCTATCTCCATAATTTATTGTTGGAAAATTTATCATAGCTACCCTAGTTAAGGAATCAGCAGGTACATTTTCCAATCCTTTAATATATTTAATATCTGTTGTAAAAGCTGAAATATATTCTAAATGTCTGAATTCCCGTGGCAAATATTTTTCTGCAGACTTCTTAATTGCTGAACAAATAGCTTTATGATCTGTATAAATATGAAAATTCCTATATTCTAAAAAATATCTGAATTTTTTTACTGCAAAATAAATAGCTAAAAGTTCTCGAGAAAATATGCTGTATTTTTGTTCTGTTTTTGTTAATTGTTTACTACAAAATGCTAAAGGTTTCCAAATTCCATCCTCAAATTGTTGTAGCATCCCTGCCACCGTATCACAAGAACTATCAGCAGCAACACAAATCTCTGCAGTTTTAGAAGGATGTACCAATAAAGTAGCTCTAATTAATTCTTCTTTAGCATTATTAAACGCTATCACTGATTCCTGATCCAATATAACAAGTTTAAGTGCAGCTTTACCTGAAATGACTAACTTATGTAAAGGTGCTGATAGCTTTGAAGCATTCGGAGTAAATCTATGATAATGTGAAATTAACCCTATAAAATTACGTAATTGTTTTTGATTTTTTGGAACAGGAAAATTGTTTATACAATCAATTTTACTTAATTGAGGCCGTATTCCCTCCCCCGAAACCCTATGCCCTAAGTAATCCAATTCTTTTACCCCAAAAATGCACTTACTAACATTCAGTAAGAGCCCAAACTCATGTAATCGTTCAAAAACTGATTCTACGTGCTTTAAATGTTCATCCCCATTCTGACTAAATACTAATATATCATCTAAATAAAAAAAATATTATACAACCCATGTAGCACTTTCTGGATAAATCTGGACCAAGAACTAGGTGCATTTTTCAGTCCAAAATTCAATCTTGTGTAACGATAAGCTCCCAACGGTGTCGTAATCGTAGTCTTGTCCTTATCGTCTGGATGAATTGGTATATGAAAGTACGCTTTTGTTAAATCTAACTTGCTAAAAATCTTTGCTCCATGTAGTTTATTCGGAAAATCCAAAATAAAAGGAATCTAATATGTATCCAGTACAGTTACTGCATTTAAGGCTCGATAATCCCCGCAAACTCTGAACTCATTCCCACCAGGCTTAGCTACCATTGTAATCGGTGAACTCCAAGGCCCAGCAGAAGGTTCTATAATTCCAGCAGTTAGCAATTCTTCCAAATGTTTCTCTAAAATCTCAAGTTGATTAATGTTTAATCGACGACACTTTGCTACAACTGGATCTCCAATTGTCTGTATTCTGTGTATTACCGAATGTTTAATAGGCGCATTTATGCTAAAGTCTTTAGTTAACGCAGAATACCGATTTAACAATTGCGTATATTTATTTAAATGTATTGTGTTTTGAGTAGATGTCAATGAAATTGGTTGTTGAATTGTTTTTATTTGTGAAGAATTATTGTTAGAAGATGAGTGTTTGTTTTGTGGAAGATTGAAAAGAGATTCTTGTTGAATAATTGTTTGTGTTCGTGAAGAAGTATTATTAGTAGATGGCTGATTGTTTTGTGAAAGATTGTGGAAAGATAGTTGTTGAATAATTGGTTGTGTTTGTGAAGAAGGGTTGGTAGATTGTTGAATATTTTGCGTTTGCGAAGATTTGTTGATATAAGAGGGTTGCTGAAGTACTTGAGTTTGTGATGAATGAGAAAGTAAAGAATTAGTATTAGTATGCGTTGATGTGACAGAAGAATTGATTGAAGAAAAATTAGTAGGAGTAACATAATTTATGTTGGACTGATTAGGCAAATAACAATAAATTCCTATTTTTGAGTTAAAATACTTTGGAATCACTTCACCCGCCATACAATCCACCATTAAATTAAAATTTTTAAAAAAAATTTAAACCCAAAATCGGAATGGTAATATTTGCTACAAGAAAATTCCATGATTCCGATTTTTTAAGAAAATTGAAAGAAACGTTAATTGTTTTGTAATGTCTGAACTAGAGTTCCATTTGCTGCTTCTAATGGAATACAGCACTCATGAAATTTATCATGAGCATTGAGCCCAGAAAAATCAAACGGTAATAATGAATAATTGCCTCCAGTATCAACTAAAAATGAAATATGAGTAATAAAATCTTTTACTAAAATTAAGGAACTAAAGCTTTGCAAATGGAAGCGATTTTGCAAAGCAATTAAAGGTTTTTTTGGGAAGAACAAGGAGGATTACATTTAAAAGCTCTATTACCAAAACGATTATGGCAATAACACAACCCGCCTGCATTACTCCCATTAGGAATATTTTGAAAATTCGTGTTAGTAAGTCGAACTGGTATCGATTGTGTTGCTTGTAAAGTAGGAAATGCTGAATTAGTACACAATTGTTGTTGCACTTCGTTAAAAAGAATGCCAAATTTATTGTTTTGATTAGCTGAACTTTCACTAACTGCACTTTCAGTTTTAATTGTATCGTAAATGTCATCTAATTTGACACAATATTCTTTCAAAGATAGATTCTCCTTCAAAAGTTTTTCATAACCTTTTAAAGATATTGGTAACTTTGAAAAAATAATACTTTTATGATAATTGTCTGGTAATTCTAAACCACACGACACTTCTAAAACCTTTTGCAATAATTTATTACAAGAATTAGTAAATTTGAGTGTAAATTCGATATGTTTGATAAAATGTCTGCATTAAGTCTTGAAACTAAAATGTCAAATTTTAAATTTGAGTCAAGAATGTTATTCGAAACAAAATATCTATCTGCTAATATCAAGTATAAGTTTACATTGTCTTTTATGTTAAAATTAGGAAAAATAACAGAATTTAAAGCCATTTTCACTTATCTTTGTATTTTTCTTTCCTGAAGTTCTTGAGGTATTATTTAGTGTAATGTTTAATTGTGCTAAGCCTGGGATCTACGATAATCATTATACCGAGTGGGTACTTTCAAAGCCGAACATAGGGGAATTGCATTGTAACTGATCTTTATATAGATTCCTGCTCGCCATTTAAACCCACAAGGATGGTAATGTCTTTATTATAAAAACCCTCTGCTCTACTGAATACTCGTTATTATTCATAATTATTTGATATTAATAACAGAAACATCGACTGATTTCAAATAATTTAATTGACAGATAAAAAAAAGTTGACAATCATAGCAACCTATATTATTTCAAAATAGCATTATTTTATAATTTTTTTTACAGAAAAAGTTAACTAAGTAGTAACATTTATTGGTACCATCAGATGCGCTGTATTTTTGTCGTTCTATTCATACCATTACCATCCTTGTGGGTTTAAATGGCGAGCAGGAATCTATATAAAGGTTAGTTACAATGCAATTCCCCTATGTTCGGTTTTGAAAGTACCCAGACTGTATAGTATATATAATCATAAACCATTCCATCCACCATAAACCACCATTTCAAAAACTTATAACCATAAACTATTCCAAACCAAAAATTAGTTTTTCTTGTTCAAATCAGTCGGAGGGGTCAAAAAATGTAACGGTAGTTACAATAATTATTAAATAAATAAGATGTTTTGGAGAGCAATATTAAAATTGTGTTTATTAAATTGAAAATACAAATTGTAACTTGTTTATCTTGAATTATATCGTAACTATATCAACCCAAAACATGAAATCAAAACCCACCCATTACAGTACTACCCTGGTTTTCCCTTCCCGTTTAATTATTCCCTTATAAGTAAAATTACGCCCTACCTGTATTCTTTGTTTCCGAAACCGAATAAACCTTGTACCGAGTACCTGGATGTAAAACGTTTCTTTGGTTCGTTTGTTTCGAATCTATCCGAACAAGCTTTATAGCTTTCGGTTTGTTTAATCGACAGGTTTCAGTGGCCTGTTCTTTAATCATCACTAAAAAGAATTCATTGGAATTAATTATACATTCAAAGAGTCAAGGACCTTGAGTAAATAAAACTCCTTTCCAATTCCCTAATTATAAATTCATTTTACTCACCGTACGTTATCTTCCCACTTAACCAAAGATTCAGACTGCCCTTCTGGCCTCTGGGCAACTTTAGTTTATCCGAACCAATTTAATTAAACAAGTTCATAGATCAGCTGTCAATGTCAACGTCAACAACGCGCAGACACCACTTACTGCAAACTGGTGCTCGCGCTGCCAACCCTGACGAAAATCCCCAACTGCCGGCGGAAACAGCCGTAATTCAAATCAAAAACATTTTACTGTTTTACATAAATTGTTTTCTTTTGTTTTTCAAATACATTGTTAATTACAATGTTTACTCAGAATACCTTGTACATAGTGTAAATAAATATTGTTAATCAGGTTTAAGCATCCGTTTGAATTTTAAAGCACAACTCGACCCCTGGACAACTCAGAGCTACCCGAACTACAAATTTTGCAACGTCCGCCCTTATTAGTCGGGGGTGACACGTTACAATTTCAGTCGCCTGCCTAGCTTAGCGCGACCCAACTCACGGTTGTAGGAAGCGAGGCATCCGAAGATACCCTCCTACGGAACCACTGAGACGCACAAGGCACTCAGCTGCTAGGGCAGACTTGATCACAAGCGGGAATCGAAGAAAGCAGAGGATCAAACCTACGGTAAAATCGCAGCTGACGCTTTGATTAAACTTTGGCAAAGAACATGCGACTCAATCGATTCTGTGACCATGTGACCCGAGAGTCTTAAGAGAGTCATAGTTACTCCCGCCGTTTACCCGCGCTTGCTTGAATTTCTTCACGTTGACATTCAGAGCACTGGGCAGAAATCACATTGCGCCAACACCCGCTGGAGCCATCGCAATGCTTTGGTTTAATTAGACAGTCGGATTCCCCCGGTCCGTGCCAGTTCTGAGTCGACCGTTGAATGGCGGCCGAAGAGGTGCACCCGGGAACGGCGAACCAACCTCCGGGGCCTCGCTGCAAGGAAGTTCCGCAGGAGGCCAAGGCACGGAACCGATCTGGGATCCGGACATGCGGAGCCTCGCCGACGGGGACGCATGCCATCACCTCGCCCAGGCCCGGCACGTTTCCCGACCAACCCGACGTGCCCCGATCCTCAGAGCGGATCCAATTTGCCGACTTCCCTTACCTACATTATTCTATCGACTAGAGGCTATTCACCTTGGAGACCTGCTGCGGATATGGGTACGAGCCGGCGCGACTCCTCCACGTGGCCCTCTCCCGGATTTTCAAGGTCCGAGGGGAAGATGCGGACACGCCGCAACTGCGGTGCTCTTCGCGTTCCAAACCATATCTCCCTGCTAGAGGATTCCATGGAACTCGAACGCTCATGCAGAAAAGAAAACTCTTCCCGCATGTCCCGACGGCGTCTCCGGGTCATTTTGGGTTAGCCTGACGAACTCCCTACTGCCTACTATAATTCTCTTTTTTCCTCTTTCATCAACAACGTTCATCGCCACTGGCAATGTTTTTCACTTCGACTGGTAAGTGATTGTATAATCTCATGGCTGTCGCAGTTGGCCCTTTGTATGTTTGCTGTAGGCTACAAAAAGGAGTGTAGATGTCGTCAGCTCCTCTTGTGTTATGTTTGTTGATTTCACCACATTTTGTAAATTTAAGAAGGTTTTTTTTACATAACACACAGATTGTAGGATATATAAGCAATGAACAGTTAATATGCCGTGCTGTTTGAAATAGGGACGACATGAGGCGTTAAAAGGCAGACCAAACATGCACCTTATAGTTCGCTTTTGCTGGATGAATATTCGTTGTATGTCCACACTTTGCCCCCAGCACAGAAGTCCCTATGAGAGTAATGAGTTTACACAGCTCCAATAAAAATTTAGTAGTGTCTCGAGGTTGACTATGCGCCTTAACTGTAGGATCGAGAAATTACGGGAGGATAGTTGTCTGACAACATGGTTTATATGGGCTTTCCAGGACAAGTTATTGTCAAGCCAAATTCCCAAAAATTTAACTGAATCACTTTGCGGCTGCCTTTTTTTATTCGATTTGATCAATAAACTACATTCTTGTTTCGCTCCAACCGGGGTAAACGTAATAACGTCTGTTTTGTTTGTGTTAAGTACAAGACCATTGGCTTCACACCACTCTGACATTTTTTCAATACATTAGCCTTTGTGCCGAGCAAATTAAAATTAGTGTCTGTCAGTGCTCCAGATGTGTCGTCGGCATACAGTGTCAGAAAGGCATTGTTTACATGTTTTACTAGGTTGTTGATAAAAATGATGAATAAATATGGGCCGAGAATGCTTCCTTGGGGCACCCCTGTCTTAACATTTATACTATTTGACATAAATTTTTGTCCATTTTGAGAAACATGTACGTATTGCGTTCTTCCAGCTAGATACGACTGGACCCAGCGTCATGCTGCTCCTCGGATTCCGTAGTTATGTAATTTATCTAACAGAAGTTGGTGATTAATCGTATCAAAGGCTCTAGATAAGTCGAAGAATATACCTACTTTTTAGTTTACTTTCAAAGTTTGACAGAATTGTTTCATAAAAAGATAGTATAGCATTTTGAGTGGATTGTTTAGCAATAAAGCCGAACTGCCTATCCGTTAATAGGTGATGCTTTGAGAAGAAATCCGTTAGTCTGACTAACAAGGCCTTCTCGAAAACCTTAGAGAAAGCGGGTAATATTGCAATTGACCTATAGTTTTCGAAATTATCAGTAGCATGTTTTTTTATGAACTGGGACTATTGCAGCTTGCTTTAAGTAATTTGGGAAATGACCTAGACTAAAAGATAAATTTACTAGATAAGCTAGGGGGGCATCGATAAGATCGGCGGATTCTTTTAATAAGCAGCAGGGGAAAGCATCGGATCCTGCTGATCGCTTATTGGGTAACTTTGAAATAATTTTGTTTATCTCGGACCTGGTTATAGGCAGCAGAAAAATTGAATTACTATTAAAATCATGTAGTGTGTTATTTAAATTTTCATAATTAAAGTTAGAAGTTAAGGTGTTTATAGAATTGATAAAATAGCGATTGAACTCATCCGCTATACTTTGACCATTTCTAAACGTTACGTTATCCGCGTTAGTGAAAGAATTTGGTAGAGTTTTGCTATTCCCTTTAATATTAATATTTTCGTTGATTACCTGCCAAGAAGTACGATTCTTATTATGTGAAAGTGAAATTTTTTTCCCAAAGAAGGTTTTTTTGCGTTATCAACATTTTTGTTATGCCGTTTTCTTAGAGCATTATACTTATACCGTAGTCTAGGATCGTTATCAATTTTACAAATGTTATAGATATCTCTAACTAAACAGCCTTCTTGAATTAATTGTTGAGTAATCCACTTTTTGGCGATTTGTTTGGGTTTGATTTTTTCAGGTTTTTCAGGAAATGCCATATTAAACAAATCCTTGATGGTGCTAAAAAATATATCAAATTTTAGAAGGTTATTAGGTTCATTGTATAAATCTAGCCATGTTTCATTTTGGAGTAATTGTTTAAAGTGATTTACATTTTCTTCAGGGAATTTTCGCGATTTAGCAGTCGCGGAATTATGACCGGGTTCATATTTGTCCAAGTGGAAGCATGCTATCTGGGCACTGTGATCAGATAGGGCTGTGGTTATTGTATCGATATGGACATCGCTAGTACTTACGTTTGAAAAAATATTGTCAATAAGCGAACGTGAGCTGCCTTGTATGTGGGTACACTCAAATGCAAGTTGCTTGAAGCCGTAAGCGGCGAATAGATCGACGACATCTACTGCTTTCTAGAAAGTTATAATTAAAGTCGGCGCTTACAATTTGGGGGCCTTTAGTTTTATTAAGTTTTAATAAGAGTTTTTCTAGTGAGGCCAGAAAAACAACATCGTCCTCCCTCGGTGCTCTGTATAAGCAAGATACACTTATACACAGTGTGTCATGTAATATTTTTATCAGAACTGCCTCAAATTTAGAATCAACGGCAAACGTTATTTCCATTTCACTGTACTGAATATCTTCTCTCACTAGGATTGCTACACCGCCACCTAGCTTGTTTTTTCTACAATAAACACTGGCTAAGTTATATCCACTTATTTTTAATACTAAAGCTTCATCTAACGTGACCCATGTTTCAGATAAACATATAATCTCCGGAAGATTCAATGAATGCAAGAACAGTTCGAACCTACTTATTTTATTTCTTATACTGCACACATTTAGGTTCAGTACGCGTACGCAATTTTTTGCACTACCTTTACAGATATTAATTAAGTAACTATGTCCTATGTTGCTTGGACCTCGGCCATCAAGTTGCAAAAATCCTCGGCGGGGACTATCGTGTCCACGCTGCTACAGCTAGAAGATGATGAGATGCAGCTGTCGTTTAGGTCTGCACCATGGTCGTGGGCATCCGTGACAGTGAAGTTGTTTGAGGGTGATGCTGATGATGTACTACAGCTGCTGGGATTTACGCTACCGTCATCCATAGGCATCTGGGCGGTTTCTAGCGTGTTTTGTGATACAGTAGCAGATTCTCTATTTAAGTTGTGGGATTTTACCGGCTCGACTGTGGCTACGGGATCCACGAATATTAGATTGGGACATGATTTTTACTTTATTACAGGTCAAGATTCTATCCGTTATCAGATTAGCTAGTTTTGTTTTCCCTTTATGGTTATAGTGCAGCCCATGGCTTGTGTATTGGCTTCTTTCTATTCCGGCATTTACATTTAAAATATTTACGTTGTCTTGGACCCGCGCATTATATTTGCTTACTAGGAACTTCATTTTCGAGTTTACTTTTGTTGTCTGATGGCTAAACACCACGTGCCCCTTGCACCAATGACTAAAGCAGTGATGACGATAGTTTTTCCAGGATACTTGCGCTGAAGCGCTTGCATCACTAAGGGCTCTGAATATAATCCAACTTTATGTTGGAACGTGGCTGCCAGCGACCTGGTCCTTCCCAGGAAATTGCCACATCGCAAACGATAACTCTGTCTGCCTGCAAAAAGGTAAGATCAGGCTTACGCAGAATACCGTTTGCCAGACGTATATATGGCTCTTGTTCTACCAAAAACGCCTTTCTTTCAGCCAGATGTTTAAGGCGAGTACAGATTCGGTCATGACGTCGAATCATCGGCCAGTGAGTTAGGGGGCACCCTTGGAGTACGTAGGATAACGACTCTGTTCGGGCGCACCCCGCCCTACACCACCGGTTGGGGCGAGGATTGGATGGTATTCCTACGGTAGGTAGAAGATTACCTCGGAGCTGGACACTTTTGACAAAATCTCCACCACTCCAAAATGGGGGAGGGTTATCAATCCAGGAACCCGAGTGTGTAGAGTTTCTGCCCTGTGTAAGCCCATTGCCAGAGTAAGAGGCTTCCAAACGATCACCCCACACTCAACAAATGGCGGCCTTTGATGTGCCAAATGTTGCTGTGCAGCCGGCTAGCCTTTCCCAAAGTTTAACGTACTCCGGTAGTGCCAGCACGGCTGCGGTAGTGATATCCGCCGAGGCGGCCAGGTTTACGATTCTCCTATATAGAACCGCAGGGACCTGGGACACGAAAGCTATTATTCCAAGACCGCCAAGTCTTATGGGAGCGTGAATGAAAGCGTCGGCACAATTACGGTTTAGGTGAAGCACCCTACGTACCCACATCCGGATAATTTTGTCCGTCTCTTTCAGTAGACCACGCGTCACTCTTGTACTGACCAGGACTGCACTAATCTTCGGAAGGAGATAGGTCTTAAGTATGGAGAGTTTCTGAGCTGATTTGAGAGGTGCAGCGGCAATCCTGGACAACTGGAGTTTCAATGAGGAGATCAGGGGCCTTGCTTTTCCGAGGTAAGTATATCGTTCCCCCACGTATTTAAAAAATTCCTCCGGCCTTAATTGCCGGATCGGCCGTCCATTGACGTAGAACCTGGATGTGGAGAACGAGAACAATACCTTTTTCCCCGGAACCATACGAACAGCAAGAGCAATGCTCTTGGTTGGATTTAAGCTTAACCCCCTATCCTCAAAGAAATCCACAGCCGCCCTTAGAAGGTGCTGACTCTTCTCGAAGCTGTCACTGACTAGTATTAAATCGTCAGCGTATGCCAGGCACGCTACGTTGAGGTGCTGTGTCGCTTGGAGACCGAGGTTCATTCCTTCCAGTCGCTCTGCTTAACACCACGACTGATGTTGAGCCATTCGGTGGTCTCAGAGCCGATTTCGACACTTGTACGGGCACCGTTGTAGCCCCCTAAAATGAAACTCTTCAGCCGTTCGTCCACTCCGAAGCGGCGGAGTGCCCTCTCTATCGAAAAGTGGGAGACCGTATCAAACGCCTTGGCTAAGTCAAGGCATAAAATGTGATACGGTCTGCCAGCCCTCCTTCGGTGTTTATTTAGGGCTTCGATGGTCAGTGTATTGAGGAACACTCCATCAACAGCGCGAAAACCACGCTGGTGGGGACGAAGTGGTAAACTGGAAAGTCGCCTTGCGAGCATCTTATGGCATACGCGTGAAAAGATTAATGCGATAGTAATGGGTCGCCAGTTATCTACCTCTCTCATATCTCCTCGCTTGGGTATTAGAACAGTCCTATTGTCAAGCAGGGAGGTAGGCAGTTGTCCGAAAATAAGAAGAGCGTTAAAAAAGAGGGATAGGGATTCTGCGGACATGGTGAATGGTAAATTTATCCGGACCAGCTGCCGCGGACTTGGTCTGAGATAACGCCCATTTCACCTCATCTTCTTCGAATGGTCTCCATGCATTCTCCCCCTCTTTAGTGGGCCCCAGAGCATGGTTGTCAGGAGTCGACTGGGAACCAAAAATGTCCCTATACCTCCCTTCAACTTCTGCTAATGGGGGGAAATTATCAACCCTGTGCAGAGGTTCATCGTTTAAGATCTTATTACCGAGCATTTTTGGGTTGTGCTTCAGCATACGCTGAACCCTTTTGAACCTCTCCACTCTGTTATTTCTGATAGGGCTCGCTTTGCGTTGAGGAAGAGATTTGCGTTGAGCCACTCGAGTCTGATTAGCCAAATCCTCCAACCAACCACGCAAGGCCGTCTCCAGAAGCGTCTTGTCAGCAGTTGTTATGTTGTTGATGGCATGGAACACATCAAAATCATACTGTGTCCATCCATTCCAAGTAGCTCTGATCTCGGATATGCGTCTAACTATCGGGTCGGCATTCGTGATGGCCGGTCGCGGAGGAGTCAGTGCAATGTCGACATGAATTGGACTTGGAGATCTAGGGGTTTTGTCGGGAGTGTTTGCAACATAATTACAGTCGCGTCTCCTAATTGACGCTGTGCTACGCAAAA
The DNA here is from genome assembly GCA_963082805.1 of Hemicrepidius hirtus. Taxonomy (NCBI): domain Eukaryota; kingdom Metazoa; phylum Arthropoda; class Insecta; order Coleoptera; family Elateridae; genus Hemicrepidius; species Hemicrepidius hirtus. The sequence continues at coordinate 2,180,091 of OY720167.1, forward strand.
AGTAGCGCGGCGCCGCGCTTCTCTCACAAGCGGGCCCGGGGTGACTAGTAGTCTGCGGAGAGGGAGTCTCCATCCTAAGAGGACGGATAGGCCCCCCTCGTGATACAAACACAGGCGAATCAGAAGAACGTGACTCGTCCTCAGGCTCCGAAGAGCCAGAAGTAGAGGGACGTGGACTATTGTGTTTTTGCGCTCTACTCCTTAGATACCCTGATGGTCCAGGAATGGCAAGAGGTTCTTCCACAAGTGTGACGTCTACCTCCCTGTCATTCCGTTCGATGTTATTGATAACATTTTCCTGTTCAACCTCCTCCAAGAGATCTCGACCGACTTCATCCCCCTGCCTTCCCCCAGTCAGATCGCGTACCAGCTGCTTATAATCTGCCGTCAATCTGCGACTTTTGATGGACTCACGCGTACGGTTAGGGAATTTGGAGGCTAGATGAACGTTAATAAAGCGACCTTCATACACCGCTTCCTCTCTAGCCAGAGATAACAGCTCTTCATCGGACCAGCGACTAGGGTCGCGAATGGGATTGTCAGCCTCATGTTCTAACCCCCTTTCGTACACCAGTGGGTGGGCCAACTTCAGATGTTGACGCATACCTAGATAGCTTTTAAAACCAATGCGGCAGCATACAGGGCACAAATTGTCAGGATCGGGTTCAGGCCCTCGGCAATATCTTCGCCTGAAATGCTGTTTCAGACCAGCTTCCGACCCGAAGGTCTTGCCACAAACGCAGATAACCATTGAACTTGGATTTGTACCAATTAGAGAAGAAGGGAGGGGAAATCCATAATGGACACTTTTCTCAGTCCGGGTAGTGCCGGACTCCCACCGGCTAAAACCCCTCCTCGTTCCGATCTATCCGACTACCCTGGAACCAGTTTCCTATTACCTCAGGGTAGCGGGTCGTTACGTTGGAATTCTCTCGTTTTATACTCTCTGTCTATCTCTGTCATCCTTTTCTTTCTGTTCTATTATGGTTGTCACTAGTTGTTCTACCGTCCTCCATTTCTCCTCACTATCTACCATCGTTTATATCATGTTGTCTGGGTCTATTCTGCTTCCTAATTTCTCTTCCGCCTCCCGCCTTGCTTCGTCCCACTTTTTGCATTCGAATATTAAGTGATGCGGGCTATCCTCCTCCTCGCAGTAGGTGCATCTACTTGTCTCGGCCTTCCCGATCGCATGTAGGTAGTTGTTAAAACATCCATGTCCGCTTAATGTCTGTGTTAGATGATAGCCTGTGCTTCCATGACCTCTCTCCGTCCATCGCCTCAGGTTAGGTATTAGTCTTTTGGTCCATTTTCCTTTTGTCGTCTCATCCCATTTATCCTGCCTCTTTTTTCCCTGCACTATTATTCTTCTTCCTGTCAAGTAGCTTTTTATCATTCGTATTAGGTACGCGGATACCCCCACGTTGACCAGTTGGTTCACGATTTCTCCCCAGTTGGCAGAGTTAAAGGCGTTTCTAACGTCTACCGTTACAACGGCGCGCGCTGAGCTTCCTTGTCTTCAAAGTCTTTTTCCTTTCAGCTTGGAGCCCTCCCACCACCTTCTGTATCGCCTGAACCGTTGACCTATTCTTTCTGAATCCGTACTGAGAGTCGGACAGTCCCCCTTTGTTTTCGAGTTCTTCTGTTAATCTATTAGCTAAGAGTCTCTCTAATAATTTCCCGGCCGCATCTAGTAATCATATGGGTCTATATGAGCCCGCCTCTCCTGTAGTATTTCCTTGTTTTTTAATTAGGACCACTTTCCCCACTTTCCATTCTTCCGGGAATTCCCCTTTTTTCAAACAACTGTTGTATACTTCCCTTATGTATCCTGTGGCTTTTTCGGCTGCTTCTTTTACGGTTTCTGGTGGTAGTCCGTCAGGCCCCGGTGCCTTTGCCGTCGTTATGCTGTCCGCTGCTGCCCTTACCTCTTGCTCTGTAAATTCTGGTGTTTCCTCCACCACAGTCTCCTGCCATACTATGGTCTGGTGCTTCGGGAATAGCTCGCTTACTACCTTTTCTGCTATTTCCGTGTCCACCTCTGGGGTTCTTCGCCCGAATTTCCCCATGACTATCTTATAGCCCTTTCCCCATACGTCTTCCTCAACTTCATCTATAATCTTCCTCCAGGCTCCTTCTTTTGCTTTTCTTATCTCGTCCCTCATCTTTTTTTTCGCAGTTGAGTATTCTTGAGCATACTGTTCCTCCGTCCGTTCATTGTTTCTCCTTTTGTGCTCTCTTGTCAGCTTTCTTCTTATTTTAATCGCTTCCAGTCGTAGCTTCGCAATGTTCTCGTTCCACCAGTATACCCTTCTGTGACTTCCCGATTGCACCCTCCTTCTCGGCATGGATGCCTCGCAAGCCGCCGTTATGGTTTCTATCATGCCCTGTGCCGTATCCCCTCTCTTTCCCTGTGTTAGTTGTGTTATTGCCTCCGTGAATCTCTTCCTGTCGAGTTTCCGCACGTTCCACCTTGCTTCGTTGTTGTTTTCTTTTTTCTTCTGTGTCTCTTCGCCTTTGAAGGCTAACTCGTATGCTATGTATCTGTGCAGGCTCAAGCTCTCTTCGTCCTCCAGCACCTTCCACTCTTTAATTTGGTGGCTTATTCCCTCCGTTGTCAGGGTCACATCGATGTAGGTCTCGCTGTTCCCTCTGACAAAAGTGGCCACGTTCCCTTTATTTTGTGCGACCAGGTTGTTGGTTGCCATCCACTCTGTCATAATTCTTCCTCTGTTGTCCTCGTATGGAGATCCCCATTCTGGGGATTTAGCATTAAAATCTCCCCCGATTAATGTCTCTTTGTCGGTTTCTTGTATTATCTGCTTTATCCTTTGGAGGAAGGATTCGAATTCCTCTTCCTTGCAGTTTGGTGAAATATAGCAACTAGCTATCCTGCTTCTGTTAGTATCTATCCAAGCAATGCCTTCTGCTTCCCCTTTCCTTAGGATTTGTAATCCTTCGTTCCTGACTATCACCGCGGCTTCTTTCCGGGCATCTACAGTCCATTGCTTCCTCCGCTCAGCCATCTTCTTATTGGGTTCGCTAACGAGCAATATGTCCGCTCCCTTTTCTCTCGCGACTGCCTCCATTAAGTCGTGCGCGAGAAGTCTACGGCGCTAAAAACAGCCGTAGGTTAAAAAACAAGGCTAGGGTTAAAATACTTCTCTGATTAGAAAGACCCCGGGAAGGGGTTAAAAAAACCACAAACCAACTATCTACCTTACTGTGTTCAACGTGATCACTCGCTGGCTTGCCTGCCCCGGGAGGCTAGATGGAGGACGGCCTCCTGGTATGGGACAGTAGAACACAGCAAGTCGCCTGTCTAGCTTGGCGCTACCCGACTCCCGGTTGCGGAAAGCGAGGTATCCAAGGATACCCTCCCGCGGAACTACTGAGACGCACAAGACACTCAGCTGCTGGGACAGACACTTGATCACAGGCGGGAATCAGTATAAGTACTCAGAGCGAAACTTCGGATAAATCTCGGCCAACGCTTCGATTACACCTAGGAGACACAAATTGTAACTCTGAACACCGTGTGACCCGGGAGTCACTTAAACGTCGCGCTAGGATCTTGTGTAACAGTCGGATGAAGATAGTGGCGACTGTAATTGGGCACCAATTTTCAACTTTAAGAAGGTCGCCTTTTTTGGGGATCAGAGTTGTTCTTCATTTCCTGGTTAGGATGGGGGGTGAATCCGGTAAATAGGCATCCATTTAAGTATAATAGTATTCTAGCGATTGGGAGCTTTTTGATATCGCGTATGGAGCATCCGTCAGGGCCAGAGGAATGAGATTTGGTGGATTGGATGCTCTCCGACAGTTGTTCAATGGTGATGGGGCGGAAAGCGTTATGGCCGGCTTCTTTTGTTTCAGGCTTGATGATGGTGACTTCGTCATCAATAAATTGATCGTCTTCAAAAATGCCTTTGTAAAATGATTGCATGTCTTGTAGGGATGGTGTATTTTTGGGGCCGTCAGAGTGAAGGTCGTCAAAAATCCTTTCTGCGAGTTTCGCCTTGTTTTTCTGGTACAGGAGCTGGTTGATCTTGAACTCGTATGCCCTTTTTGCAGCTGTACCCCTGAAAGTCTTAGGACCTCTTTTATAATCTTTGGATTGGGCCGGTTCAGACTTGGATTTGGGCTTGATCTTGACCGAACTCAGTAAGGATGTAGCCAACTTTTCTAGGTGTTGATTGGCCTCGCCGTCATTGGCGCGGAGCTTGTCGATAAGGGCTAGGTCGGATGTTGAGAGGGTAGCTTCATCGCGTAGTTTATCAAAAAGGAGGTAGAACAACTCGATAGCATCAGGAGGTGTATCGTTAGTGGGAGGAGTAGAGGACGGGCGGGTAGGGTGGTGGTGGGAGTCACGTCTAGGGGACAGCGGAGATCGATTTATTGGGCTTCGATCAGGAGCTGCTTAGTTGACATAGAAGGAGTTGCTGAAGGGGGAGGCAGGAGTATTATATATGGTGTACAAAAAAAAAGGTCGGATATTCTACCCACCTATAACACTCATCAAAATAAGCAAAAAAGTCTTAATAAGCAAAGCATAGGTCCGCAAATCAACTGTTTCAGATGCAGACATTTGAAAGATGCGTCGCCGGTGCTAGACCGTGCGATCAGCAGAAAGTTATTCAGATTCACCAGAGTGAACGACGGCGAGCTCGCGCCCGCCGCCGATTGGTTTTGATCTAATAAAACCGCTCCTTCCGTTGTAACGAGGCTACTAACCGGTAGGCGAAGATTAAGAAGCAGATCAGTAGCTTCTGTCTTCGCTGAGGTCAGTCGTCCTCGTTTCGCTCCGAATTTCTCCGACACTCCTACCCTGACAAAATTTCAAAGACTGCGTATCTATTCAGAGTGGGGAACGATACGCTCCCCTATAAAACCGGTGCGCAGCCCACTTTCGAGGAGAATTTTCTGACATCTCTCAGAGAATTTGACACAGATTTCCGAACGAGATTCAAAGCTAGTTTGCCAGCAAACTAACTTTGAATTCTATTCTGTAGTCAAGTAGTCAAATTCATTCCGATTTGTTCTTCAAAGAAGCTACGGTTCTTTTGGAACATAGATTCAATTGACCAAAGCATTAATGCGAGTGTTTTCGGTTCACAAAGTAATACTTGTTGAATTTAAAGTAAAATTAATTTTTGGGATTAATTACCCCGTTCATTTCCCCTTGATTGTTCATTAACCCCTTGTTTCGCCGCTGGAGGACTTGGAGTTGTATGTGTATGGTCGTTTCGGCTGCAATGTGCAATCCAAGCTTCCTTTACTAATTAACAAGCAGTATTTGTGTTAAACAGTACAGTTGTTAATTAGGACCCGTCCCAATCAAGTTTATGTACTAATTGTGTTGTTACGGTTATTCAGGCAAGTGAAATATATGCCTTACTGTCGCAACCCAATTGGTTTCGTAAATTTGGTGTTATTTGAACAATCAACCAGTATTTTGCCGTAATTAATTAATTCCTCCGTGAGGAAAGTAAAGTTTAGAACGAGTATTCTTTGTATACACCTGGACTCATCCGCATTAATACATTTCCGATTTTGAGTTGCAGTTAAAAGTAATTTCAAATACTTACCCGTGTAATAAAACACTTCCGAGATGTTTGCACCCACCTCTTGGTTCACTAAAGAATTCCCGCCACTGTAATTTTTCTGAAATCCCAAAATTAGAGACGCCATTAAACCCGCAAAAAATAGATCTTTAATTAAATTACAGAGGAGTATGTGTAAAGTATCGAAGAATTAAAAACAATTTACAACGAAGTAGCTTTCTGCCATTAAAAAATAAAACAAAAGAACAATTAGATAAGTGTACAAAACTCAACGAGATACGTTTTAAAATGAATAATTGTCAAAATACTGAACTTCGTGACATGGTTTTGGTTTTCGGGGAGGCAAGGCGCAATGCACAGGAAGCCCGAAGAATCTATCGGAAAATCGCCACCAACGAAGTAGTCAAATTTTAGATAAATTACGGTTAAATTACAGCAAAAATTACAGTGGTCATGTTCAACCATATCAAGGACAGCCTATTCAAGTGCAATAGTTCGACGAAATCTGTTAGCATTCTCACTAATTGTTGGATCAAAACAACCAGACTGGTAAACATCTGCAAATTTTTCTAAAAATTTAGCTACTTGGTTGATGGCGATTTGGGTATCTTCTCCGATAGATTCTTCGAGCTTCCTGTGCATTGCGCCTTGCCTTCCCAAAAACCAAAAGCATGTCACGAAGTACAGTATTTTGATAATTATACATTTTAAAACGTATCTCGTTCAGTTTTGTGCACTTATCTAATTGTTCTTTTGAAACATAGAAGAAAATGTTTTAGACAAATGTTGTAATAGATAGTATGACGATTTTATAAAAAAAATATTTTCAAAAATCTATGGGGTGGTTATCAAAATATTGTGATTTGAAATTTTTGATCGGCCGCCATTTTATTATTTGAAAAAATATAAAATAACTGTAAATACAAATATTGTAGAGAACCGTAAGGTCAGTTTGAAAACCTTTCGTTTTTTGAAATATTCCCTGAAATGAAGGAGTTATTACGATTGTTAAAAAAACAAAAGAAATCCAATAACTACGAATAGAGGCCCCAAATCAAAAATTAGAACTAAAAAAAAAGTTTTTTTTAATGAGTTCTAACTGCCATTTTCGGGTGTAACGACTTAGTATTAACACCCTGTATATACCTTTTTGGGTGGTGTGTTTAATGTTTAAACCACCTTATTACTTTATTGGGGTCTGACAATGACTCCGACTATCTATATTTGCACTGTAATTGCACCTTGTTATTACCTTATTTTACACTTTTGTCTCTTTTAGTCTTTAAGTCTTATTTGGTTTTCTGCTTGTTGCGTTTCACATTTACATTACCTATTTATCGCACTTTTCCGCACTTTTCCGCACTTTCGCGCTTAACTCTCGCATCATGATCGCGCACTTCACTTACATACCGGCACTATGTAGATATCGTCGTTGTTGTTGTCGTTCTTGGTGCGTTACCAGGTTAGCTTGGTGGCTGTTGCGTAGTAAGCCATTCTTCCTTCCTTCCTTCCTTCCTTCCCTCGTTCTTTTGATTGTTCAGCCTCTGCTTCTGACTTCTTCCCTGCTGTCTTCGCTTACGAATGCTTCTACTGCATCTTTGATGGTTTCGTGTTGCAGTGCAATGATGGTTAGATCTTCCATCCTTATCGGTCACCCCTGTATCAGGGATGTTAGCAAGTCTCTTTCTTCATTATATGTTATGCAGTTTAAGATCCTATGGACGGGTTCGTCCGTACTCTCAGGACATACATCGCAATCTGGACTGTCAATTTTGCCGATTCTATTTTTGTATTTATTGGTTTCCCCGTGTCCAGTGAGGATACATGCCATTCTCTCTCCGATCACTAGTTCTGGGTTGTTTGTCCTGAGCTCTACTATTCTATTTGCTTTTGGTATGAAGACGTGCCTTTTTCCTCTTCATCCCACATCTGCTGCCAAAGGATGTTGGTCCTCTCTCTTAGTGCTTCGGAGAGGTCTTTCTTCGTCTCGTAATTTCTTCTGTCAATTATTTCCCCGAGGTGAATTGCCGTGAACCTAGTTTTCAGTTCTCTTCTTACTTTGATTTCCGTTGCTATTAGTGCGAGAGGCGGTTCTCCCGCTAGAACTCCCGCTGCCATCGCTGACACAGTTCTGTATCTGCTTGCTATAACCCTGCTTGCCGCCACGTATACCTGTCTGATGTTTCTCTTATTCCTAGCTTGGGTTAATCGATGTCCCCAAATTGTTATACCGTATGTCACTAGGGGGATCATTGCTCTATTGTATATCGTTCTAGTCGAGTTTGCTATTGTACCCCATTTTCGTCTGATGTACTTACGGAGTGTTGCTATTGTTGTGATTGCTCTCGATGTGACGTGTCTGATATGGTATCCAAAATTTAGGCTCTGGTCCAGGTATATTCCTAGGTACTTTGGCTTCTGTACTCTGTTGATATTTTCGTTGTTGATTTTGACTGTGGGGTTTCTATTCAGTTTCCCCTTTAGTGTGACATAATGGGTTTTACTCTTGGCGATTGTGAGCTTCTGTTGCTCTGCCCATCTTTCTACTTTCGTAATTGCTTCTGTTGTCTTATTTTCTAATTCTCTTCGGTTGTTAGCTGTTACAATTATTGCTTTGTCGTCCGCATAGGCTAGTATACTTTCTTCTTCTTGCGCCTCTAGTAACGGACCCATAGCCCAGTTCCACAATAGTGGACCCAGGATTGAACCTTGCGGGCACCCTTTGTTTGGTATAATTTCTGCTTTCCTATTACCGGTTGATAGTAGTATTTTTCTCTCGTTGAGGTAACTTTTCAGAATCTTTACTATTTTGTGGGGTAATTGCATGTTATGTGCTTTCTGGATTGTCGTCGGCCACCATAAATTGTCGAATGCCCCGCTGATGTCTATGAAAATGGCGATGGCGTGTTTGTCCGGTGTATTTTCTATTGTTTGTAGTAATTTGGTAATGGCCATTTCCGTGTTCCTGCCCTTTCTAAACCCGTATTGGTGTTGGTGGTTGATGCCTTCGTCTGTGGTATGTTTTATTATTTTTTGCTTAATTATTCTCTCGAATAATTTCGCGAGCTCGCTTAAAAGGGTGATTGGCCTCCAGGCCTTTGGGTCCGATGGGTCCTTATCCTTTGCTTTTAGGATTGTCACCAGCTTCCCAATTTTCCACTGTTTAGGGAAATATCCTAACATCATGCAGTCATTATAAATCCTCGTTAAGTACTCCGCTATTTCGTTTATTAAGATCTTTATGACGGTACCCTCGATTTGGTCCCATCCCGGTGCTTTTTTAGTTTTAATTCCTTGTGCGGCTTCCAACACGTCTTCTTCTGTTATCTCTGTCTCTATATTCTCATCACCTGTGGCCTCGGCCGCCCTTCTTCTGGATGTTCTGTGTTCTCCGTTTTCATTTTCTTGTACATCTTGTGGGAACATTTTCCCCAGCGTGTAGTTCAAGGTATCTTCTATATTTTCCGTGTGCCCCTGTTCCGTTCTTAGCGTCGTTTTGTTCGCTTTGGCATTTATCCTTTCTGCTGCCATTTTATAGACAGTGCCCCATGGATTGACGCTTAGGTCGTTTACCACGAAGTTATTCCAATCTTTTGTTCTTGTTTGTAAGATTTTTCCCCTGTATCTTTCCTTTTTCTCTTGATACTGTTCTTGGTAGACCCGTTTGTCCGCTTCGTTTCTGGCTTTCTGCATTCTCCTTCTGGCTCTCAAGGTTTCTTTCCTTATTTTGTCTAGGTTCTCATTCCACTATTTAGGCTTGCCCTTGTATGCTTTCTTTTTGTGTAGCGTGTCGTCACATATTCTTATTATGCCGTCTGTAAGTTTCTGTACTCTTTCGTCTATATGCTGGGTGTTCGGTTACCAAAGGGGTATTTCTAGGTCCCTCAGTAGTTGTTCCGTTCTCGTTTTGAGCAGTGCCACATCTATATTTGTAAGGTTATATCTCTTGGTCTGTTCCTCGGATATCTCTTGCGGGTAGTTATCATTCCCATGCAGTTCGTAGTTGATCAAGTTGTGATCGCTCACGGTCTCGTTCTCGTGCACCTGCCAGTTATGTATTCTGTGCTCTAAGTTCCCGGTTGTTATAGTGAGGTCTATGTTGCTTTTTCCGTTAGCCGTGTGAAATGTGTACGATTGGTTTGCTGTGTTGTTTATCTCTAGGTCGTTGGTGTATACGTATTCTATTACGTCGCCTCTCTCGTTTGCATTGTTACTATGCCACAGGGGGTTTTTCGCATTGAAATCGCCTCCTATTATTACTTTGGCACTATTTCGGGTTGCAGATTCTAGTGATTCAAGAGATCCTTCTATGTCAGTGCTGGGTTGACAATATATGCTAATTATTTTTATTTCGTCTAGTTGTGTTATTATTGTTGCCGTACTTATATGGGTTATACGTCAATTGGACGCGGTCAATTGGTCGCGCGTCAATTGGACTCGGTCAATTGGTCGCGCGTCAATTGGACGCGTGCGACAATTGGTCGCGCGTCAATTGGACGGGTGCGTCAATTGGACGCGTGCGACAATTGGACGCGCGACGATTGGACGCGTCCACAGAGAATAATAACGAGGTGTAGGGAAAATCTTATGTTTTACAATAATTTAATTGATGCTAGCTTAACCAAGTGCAATTAATGGAAAGCAGTCTGAATGTTAGTAATTTAATTTTAATCTGTAGGTTATTAGTACAATTACTGAACAATATATATGTTATTAATTGCACATTTTAATCTGTCACTTATCGGTACATTCAAACCTCTATGGGGTAGGCAATATTAATAGTATACCTACCTAATAATAAGAATCGACTTTTATTTCAAACTGTGTTGTAGGTTTTTTCATTAACTTACTCAAGATAAGTCTTCTTACACTAATTATTTACCCATTTCAGGAAAATAGGTAGGTAATTAATAAACATTTTATTGTATCTTATTGATTGATTGATTAATAATGATAATTTATGATGAATAAATCGAAATATAATAAATTGCATATCTCTTACATTTGGTTAAATAACAACCAGGGTTGTTTAAATTTAAATGAAATATTTTTTTTTCTACAGTGTAGGCTACCTACAACACAGTTTGAAATAAAAGTGGTTTCTTATTATTAGGTATACTATTAATATTGCCTACCCCGTAGAGGTTTCAATGTACCGATAAGTTACAGATTAAAATGTGCAACTAATAACATATATGTGAGAAATGATGTCATTTCAGATGCTCGATGACTTAAATCCTAGACTATTTACCGAAATAAGCCATTTCTATGTTTCAATAATACAAACATTATTATGTCGTAAAATTATTTTAAGAATATTGTGGTAGCTTGTTGACCACTCATAGCTGTAATATTCATTATTGTAAGCGACCTCGTTGGTGTCAGACGTATAAAACGATAATTAGAATTTTATTAAAAGTAAATCTCATACCGAGTGGATACTTTCAAAGCCGAACATAGGGGAATTGCATTGTAACTGATCTTTATACCTATAGATTCCTGCTCGCCATTTAAATCCACAAGGATGGTAATGTCTTTATTATAAAAACCCTCTGCTCTACTGAATACTCGTTATTATTCATATTATTTGATATTAATACTTAATAACAGAAACATCGACTGATTTCAAATAATTTAATTGACAGATAAAAAAAAGTTGACAATCATAGCAACCTATATTATTTCAAAATAGCATTATTTTATAATTTTTTTTACAGAAAAAGATAACTAAGTACTAACATTTATTGGTACCATCAGATGCGCTGTATTTTTGTCGTTCTATTCATACCATTACCATCCTTGTGGGTTTAAATGGCGAGCAGGAATCTATATAAAGGTTAGTTACAATGCAATTCCCCTATGTTCGGTTTTGAAAGTACCCAGACGGTATATCAATTACTAATAAATATCTTTAAAACCTCACATCAGAAGTGGGATTCACCTGCCGAAACGTGTGGATTTCCGGTATAATAGATAAAAAAAAGAGTTAACAATAAACAATAAAATGGAACGGTTGACTCGGGTATTAACAGATACCTTAAAGGAACTAAAAGAGTGTGTGACCAATAAAAATCCTGTTGTTCCTGTGCCGCGCACATCATCCACCATCGAGGTACCTCCGTTTGACCCTACAATTGACAGCGAGGGTGCTCTGAAGTGGTGTCAACGGGTGGAAGATTTGTGGGCGACTTTCCAATGGGGAAATTTTGAAAAAGTGGTCCGTGCAGCCATTGTATTGCGAGGGGAAGCTAAGGACTGGTATGCGTCATGGAAACCAGAGGCACTTACCTGGGAAAACATCAAAACGGATCTTTCGAATCTTCACCCGCCTAAAAAGAATTTAAGTGAGAAATTTCGCAAGGCCAGCCTATACAATAGTAGTAATGCTGATTCGTTTAGTGAGTATGCCAGAAAGAAAATCTCTTTAGTAAAAGCTTTAAATTTTGATTTGACAAACAATCAATTATTAGAACTTGTTATTGGTGAAAATCCGCCCATATACCGGGCCTTTGTTCCCAAAGGTAGTCGCTTAGGTTTATTGAGGATGTTTCACGATGAGCAGTGTCATGTAGGCCCCGAAAAAACTTTTGCAAAAATAAATCATTATTTTTGGTTCCCTAAGATGACAAAATTTGTAAAAAAAAATACTGTGGTCATTGTTTGAAATGCATTACAAACAAACAATTCACAGGCCCAAAAAAGGGATTGTTGCATTCTGTTGACAAAACGCCGATCCCTTTTAATACCGTGCACGCTGATTGTGTGGGACCCTTCCCTGCATCTCCTGAGAGATATAAACATGTCCCTTTATTGGTGGATGCTTTCACTAAATACTTATTTCTGATTCCATTGAAAACACTTTCTGAACCAGAAACGGCCTCAGTATTACAAAATTATTTAAGTATTTTGGGACTCACAAAGAAACTAATTTCTGATAGAGGAACTAATTTCACAGACCGCTGTGTTAAAGACTTGCTCCAAAATTTAGGTATTGAAACATACCTGATAGCCAAAGGCACCCCCCCCCCCGTGGCAATGGCCAAGTAGAAAGATATGTCTCTACCACTTTAAATTTGTTGAGAACAGTAATACAAAATAAGTCAGATTGGTCGAGCGCTATCTCTAAATTACAAGTTACCCTTAATACTACAACCCAGAAAAGCACAGGTTTTTCGCCCATTTACCTTTTAACGGGTCGAAACAGCAGTATTCCCGAAATACAAGCTCTCACTGACCCTATGACGTCAATAGTTAGGGATGGCAACAGTACCTTGGAAAGAGATCGCAAACTGGCATACGAACGCCTACGACAAATGGAAAATTACTCTAAACGAATGTTTGACAAAACCAGGCGCAACAGCAAAGTTTTCGAAGAGGGTGACATCCCACTTAGCTAAACTGGATCCTAAATATGAGGGACCGTTTGAAGTGGTGAAGATAATGCCTAATGACCGCCTTGAGTTGAAAAATTTGGTTACCAATCGGACTCGAGTCGTTGCTATTGATATGATCCGATCCTGGCCTGGAGAAATCTCGGAATAAACGGTGAGTCGTTTAGAGGTTGCAATAAGTAACTGTTGAAAGCATAACGCTTTACAGGTAAAGTAAATATTTTGTTATGACTGTTGAAAGCATAACGCTTTACAGGTAAAATAAATGTTTTGTTACAACTGTTGAAAGCATAACGCTTTACAGGTAAAGTAAATGTTATGTTATGACTGTTGAAAGCATAACGCTTTACAGGTAAAATAAATGTTTTGTTAAGACTGTTGAAAGCATAACGCTTTACAGGTAAAATAAATGTTTTGTTACAACTGTTGAAAGCATAACGCTTTACAGGTAACACGAATGTTTTGTTGCAACTGTTGAAAGCAGAACGCTTTACAGTTAAATGAGTTTCGATATATTTGTTGAAAGCAGAACGCTTTGCAGACGAAATAATAATCATATCTGTAGAAGTGGTCAGTTTTACAAGTTTAATGAGTGGTTTTATTGCATTTGTCAAAAAAAAATTAGGTGGTTATATTGAATTGGGGCACAGAGAATGAGCTGCGATGCTTTAGCACTGGATCTTGTTTCCAGGTTCTGGGACGGAAGAAGAGTGTACAGCCGTAGCAGAAGGACGTAGCTAATTCGGGACGAATTAGTTTTGTCAGAATTGGCCGTGTGAGAAATGATGTCATTTCAGATGCTCGATGACTTAAATCCTAGACTATTTACCGAAATAAGCCATTTCTATGTTTCAATAATACAAACATTATTATGTCGTAAAATTATTTTAAGAATATTGTGGTAGCTTGTTGACCACTCATAGCTGTAATATTCATGATTGTAAGCGACCTCGTTGGTGTCAGACGTATAAAACGATAATTAGAATTTTATTAAAAGTATGGTGTTTGATTTAAAGTCCATCAATTACTAATAAATATCTTTAACACCTCACATATATATTGTTTATTAAGTGCACTAATAACCTACAGATTAAAATTAAATTACTAACATTCAGATTGCTTTCCATTAATTGCACTTGGTTAAGCTAGCGTCAATTAAATTATTGTAAAACATAAGATTTTCCTTACACCTCGTTATTATTCTCTGTGTACGCGTCCAATCGTCGCGCGTCCAATTGTCGCACGCGTCCAATTGTCGCGCGCGTCCGATTGACGCGCGTCCAATTGTCACACGCATCCAATTGACGGGCGACCAATTGACCGCTTCCAATTGACGCGACACCACTTATATGTGAACTGTTGTGATTCACATTTTCCAGTATCTCGATTTCGCTGTTAGCAATTAATATCAGCGAGTAAAATCTTTCCTCGCTTCTGGTGGCTACATGTCTTATGATTCCCAGGCCAGGGACCATTTGTTTGTTGTATCGTTTGTTGTATTGTATTAGTATTATGTCCAAGCAATGTTTGTTAATAATTTCATTTATTTCCAACGTTGCTGCTCTGCAGTTTTGCAGGTTTATCTGCCCGATTTTGTATTTGTACTTTTTGTTAGGCGTAGTCGATGTTCTCTATCATGTTTTCTACTCTTCTTTTATATTGTGGACAGTTTTTGCTTCGAGAGTTGTGTCTTGCTTTGTCTTCCCCCATTTTGGCTCGTATGCAGTTTATGCATCTATAGTAATCGTCTTCTTTTAGCATGCATTTCCCCTCTTCGTGTACCTTCCCTCAGTCTCCCCACGTTTCTTCCGTGTCCTTGCAGTCTTTTGCTAGATGCCCGAACCTTTGGCATTTGAAGCACCGTTTTATGTTTATATAATCTTTCAGGTCGTGCCTCTGTGTGTCTATGTACACTTTCCCGTATCTCATTAGTGCGTTCCTCGTTGTTGGGGTGGTTTCGATCACCCAATTTACTGTGGTTTGCTCCCTTTTGCCGAATTTGTAGATGGGTCTTACGTCTTCCTTTTTAATTTCTCCTTCCTCATTTCCGTTTTGTTCTGCTATGGCTTCGGCTATTTCTTCTTCGTTTAAGCTTATGGGAATACCGTATATCGCCAGTCGTGGGTTCTGAATTTTTGCAGTGTATCCTGCCTCGTTGATTTTGCTGTTTGTGGTTATTTCTCTGATGTTATCCTCAGAGGACTCGATCAGAATTCCTTTATTCTTGATTTTGACTATCCTGTTGATTCTAAATCTATTTGATCTAGGTTCTATTATCTTCAGGACCGCTTCTTTCATGTCGTCGCTTGTACTACACTTGTTATTTGTCTCACTTGGCTCTATTGTGATTTTAATTGTCTTTTTTGGCTTCTTATTTGGCACTCCAGGTGCATTAACTTTGGTCACATTGGCATAGGAGAGCTTTTGCGTCACTTTGAGGTTTTCATTTTTTGTCATGATTTCCTCTTGGGTCTTCGCCTTGGTTTGAATTTGTTTGCACGCTGCGAAAGCGTTGCTTTCTATTTCTTTCGTAGTCTCTCTAATTTTCGCCCTGGTATCACTCAATGCTTTGCTGAGCTTAGTCTCCACCGTTCTGTCCATTAGTCTGACGAGAACCGTAATATTGCTCAAGTATTTCTTAAGTTCATCTTCTTCGATGAATTCATTTACTGTTAGGTTTGCCAGACCCTCTTCTCCTTCTCCCCCTGCCTCGCTCCTTGCCTCTTCATTGTCATGGTTGTCTGCCATGATTATTTAGTATTATTTGTTGTGTTGCCGATGTTTAAATGCACGTTCGTGCAGAACGCCCTGAGAATCCTCCGTAGCAGGGGCCGCGCTGGTACGGAGCCGAACGTTCATACTTTCACCAACCCAGTTCCCAGAGAGTCGTCTCCCTTCGTCCCAAGCTTCGGCGGCAAACCCTACAATCCTCCCCTCCGAAGAGTAAGAGGCACGCTTCAAGGACGAAGATCGATTTCCCCCCAGGACCTTTGGTCAGATCCAGGTCACGTCCGGACAGTCTATCCCCCGAGGGAAAACGCAACATTTAGACTGCTCTCGTGTCAGGAGAGAACTTTGCTTATTAGACGCGATGCACGCGTCGGACAAGAATACAGGTGTCCACTGCCTGATGAGCTCTTCCCTTTACGAGCAGCCGCCCAGAACTGCTTACAACCATCCTCCTTTACCAGGGCTTTGGGCCTGCTAGGCCGTTGTGACTAACAACTTCCTAGGCGGAGTTAGTGGGTATAATCGTTTATTAGAACTTTACGGCAAGACGGGGCCGTCCCGAAACAAGAATGATTACATAACATTATAAAATAAGTACACTAATACATTATACATTGTAACTAGCAATCATTATAAAAAGAGAAGCAATAGAATTAGATATAAATGAATAGTAACATATTGACTATATATAATACATTATTAAAAAATATATACAAACTTATAAATCAGCACATCACTAAGCGTGTCCGGTCAGTTGAAGCAGGTGGTGTTGTCCAGTACAGTGTCACTGATGTCATGGAACTGCACGTCTTGTTCTTCGTCAGACAATTTTCATGAAGTCGGAATGAATGTAGGAGCCTCCTTTGATAACATCCCTAATAATTGTTTGAGCAAGGGATATAGGTAGGCCAGTCCTTAGCCATAGGTTGTTGTTGCTCATGCACCAGGTACCACGTGCACCCACAATAACTGGCAGAGTGAATAAGGGCTTATCCGGCCACTTACTTCCTCCTGATGGTCTCGAGGAAGGGTGCTCCGCTGTATTTGGCCTGTTTTTCAAGATAAGCCGAATGCATTAGGCGTGGGCCTTCCCATACTACTTGAAAATCGGTAATTATAATTTTATCATCCTTCTCTAAAATAAGATCAGGGATCTTTCTCGTTCCATCTGTACACCAGATATTTGGTTCTCTGTGGATCTGCCGACCCTTTCTTTCCAGAGCTTTTGCAAGGACAGAGACTCCATGATCATGCCTCCCAATGCGCTGCCAATGAGTGACAGGGCACCGTTGGAGAACATGACACAGAGACCCGTGTCTAGTGCAGCCAGCCTGGCATCTTCCGGCCTCTCCTTGGTTATAAGGAGTGCCTATCGTGGGCAGTAAGTTTCCTCGTAGCTGGACAGCACGGATTTGGTCCCGGCTGTTCCATTGAGTGGGCGGGCGGTTTAACCAGTTACAGCTAATGGTTGCGTTGCTGCCCTGGCTAAGTCCGTTACCGCTGGTCGAGGACTGAAGTTCTTCTAGACAATGTGATCTTATGGCTCTAGTTGTGGCCCCATGAGCGGCGACCGTAACGAGTCGATGTAGTTGCTTAGTGCACCATGGTGATTCAAGAGCGCTAGTGATAAAGGAGTTTCCCGAGAGGAATAGTTTCTCCGCGCATCTTATTGTTGAAGCCGGAACTGTGTCTGTCAGGCAGGGGACTCCCAATCCTCCATCTCTTGTGTTAGCGTAGATGAAGCCATTGGGAGTCGAAGGTGGTAGCCTCAGAGATCTTTTCACAGCCGACCGGATGGATTTGTCGGCTGAAGTTAGAGACTTTTTGTAGGTGGATAATGACTGGAGTGCATATAGAACTGCAGCAATAGCAAATTGCTTGATCAAGGCCAATTTCTGGAGGGGCTTTAGTGCAGCAGATGTAATCTTCTCCAGAGACGATGTTAGTGTTCCGATCTCTGCATTAAGTACACCGAGAGCTCCATATTGAAGGCCAAGGTACTTGAAGCACTCGGTTGGTTGAATTTGACGTATCGGCGCCCTCCCTATATAAAATTTGGAGGTGGTCGCGATACATAGCTTCTTCTTCTTCGGCACTACGATTGCAGAGAGGGCATTACATTTTGCTGTATTTAGGTCCAAGCCACGGTCTTCAAGAAATTTATCCGTGATCTTCAGTAGCTGGGAAGCTTCAACGTTGGACTTTCTTAAAAGTAGTAAGTCGTCCGCGTAGGCGAGTGCCGGGACGAGGACGTCGCTATTTTTGTTCGTCGGGAGACCAGCATCAAGGTGGCTCAGATGCTCCATGAGGAAATTAAATAGTGTAGGGGAAATGGGATCACCCTGTTTCACACCCTTCGTAATGGGTATAATACCCGTCTGCTCATTCCCACATTGGATGCGAGTAGAACATTCTGAGTAGGCGTCTAAAATATATCTGATGGTGTTAGGGTGCATTCTGCACCTTTTCAATGCCCTGAAGATGGAGGGGCGCTCTACCGAGTCGAACGCCTTTGCTAGATCCAGAGTGAGTTATAGAATGTGGTCGAATCTCACATCTGGCGGTCTTAATGGCTGACTTCAGAATGAGACTGTTTGCAAAACAACCATCCAATTTCCGGAAGCCAGATTGTAGTTTATTAATGAGGATGTTTCCTATTCTTTTAGCTATGATTTTGTTCAACGTTCTAACCCAGATAGATGAAATCGTAATGGGGCGCCAGTTGTTAATATCTAAAGGATCGCCATTCATCGGTATGAGTATTAGCGGTCCCGGTCTCGTACTCTCGCACCCGACGACGACGATCCATGCGAATATGTATTTCTTGCGTTCTTTGGAAGAAGTGTCGATGAACGTTGTTGATGAAAGAGGAAAAAAGCGAATTATAATAGTAGGCAGTGCCGAGGGGGATGCCCGTTTATGACGGTTTACCGATGACGGTTTACTTGAGACGGACGGCACCCACATTTCGCTCCACTGTATATTATTACATACACTTAGATGGTGGTGCATGAAACGACGAATTTTAGAGCTTGGATCGATCGTACGTTCGTGGCTGACGGCGAGTGCGAAGATGCGGAAAGGGAGTATACGGGAGTGGCGCCCTGATACTGCGTGTGTTGGTTGCTCTCACACGTGCGGCAATAGTGACTACAACGACGATGTATACTACGTCCAGGCATTCTCTCGTTGCGGACACCCTTAACGTCTTCGTTCGCTGTTCTCTCCGTACTCGCATCTTCGCCGAAACCGAGAATTTTTTCTCCTAAGGTAGCGGAGCCTCTCGTAAGAAACGGCACGATCCGTCTGTTTGTGCCGAAACACCGCTTGATACGGTTCTAGTTGCCATCGGCGGGCTCTCGGAGGTTAGTTACCTGCTATGCTGCGAGTTCGCGGGGTCGAGCGTTGCGTGTTAAAATCGTGACAGCGGCCCAGCAAGCGAACGCCCAGTAAAATCGCTTCGTGCAAAAACGACAGCGCAAAATATGCTACGACTCGCCTCGTTCCGAGCGAGAATAGTTTCTACTCGAAAAAAAGAGAGAAACACCGTCTCGTGCTTCTGCCCTCTCAGTCGCAGTTTCGAACTAGCGAAGGGTGTCAGAGTGCGTCGATGTAAAATTCGATTTTCGAAGAGTCTAAGCTCTGTTCTTGTTGGGAAAGAAGAGAGGCACGGAGAAACGCGCGGGGGTCGGGCCCGCCGGCGCACCTGTCGCCGTCGCGTTAAGCGCGTCCGCGCGCGTTCTCTACCGTCGTCCTCCGCTCTGAACCCACTCTCGAACGCATACAATAAAGCAAGCGCGAAGTAAGCGAGAGCGCGGGGCGTTGCATCCAGCATGTTTCGCTCCGCAACTAAACCTCTCACACTTCACCTAGCTAATTTCTTTTGAGCGCGCGAGTCGCGTTCCGCGTCTTCCGCAGCGTTCGCGTTGCGGCGGCCGGACGCACTCGCGCGCCTAGAGAGTGCAGCAGTCGGCGCGCCGAGGTACGCCTGAGCGCCCGACGCTAGCAGCTCCCTGGTTGATCTTGCCAGTAGTCATATGCTTGTCTCAAAGATTAAGCCATGCATGTCTCAGTACAAGCCGAATTAAGGTGAAACCGCGAAAGGCTCATTAAATCAGTTATGGTTCCTTAGATCGTACCCACATTTACTTGGATAACTGTGGTAATTCTAGAGCTAATACATGCTCTGTAGAGCTCCGACCGGAGACGGAAGGAGCGCTTTTATTAGATCAAAACCAATCGGCGGCGGGCGCGAGATCGTCGTCGTTCACTCTGGTGAATCTGAATAACTTTCTGCTGATCGCACGGTCTAGCACCGGCGACGTATCTTTCAAATGTCTGCCTTATCAACTGTCGATGGTAGGTTCCGTGCCTACCATGGTCGTAACGGGTAACGGGGAATCAGGGTTCGATTCCGGAGAGGGAGCCTGAGAAACGGCTACCACATCCAAGGAAGGCAGCAGGCGCGCAAATTACCCACTCCCGGCACGGGGAGGTAGTGACGAAAAATAACGATACGGGACTCATCCGAGGCCCCGTAATCGGAATGAGTACACTCTAAACCCTTTAACGAGGATCAATTGGAGGGCAAGTTTGGTGCCAGCAGCCGCGGTAATTCCAGCTCCAATAGCGTATATTAAAGTTGTTGCGGTTAAAAAGCTCGTAGTCGAATCTGTGTCCCGCGCCGCCGGTTCATCGCTCGCGGTGTTTAACTGGCGTGTCCGCGGGACGTCCTGCCGGTGGGCTTAGCTCGCGAGGGCGGCCCAACTTTCAATCCCGCCGCGGTGCTCTTCACTGAGTGTCGAGGCGGGCCGGCACGTTTACTTTGAACAAATTAGAGTGCTTAAAGCAGGCTAAAACTTCGCCTGAATACTGTGTGCATGGAATAATGGAATAGGACCTCGGTTCTATTTTGTTGGTTTTCGGAACCCCGAGGTAATGATTAATAGGAACGGATGTAGGCATTCGTATTGCGACGTTAGAGGTGAAATTCTTGGATCGTCGCAAGACGGACAGAAGCGAAAGCATTTGCCAAAAACGCTTTCATTGATCAAGAACGAAAGTTAGAGGTTCGAAGGCGATCAGATACCGCCCTATTTCTAACCATAAACGATGCCAGCTAGCGATCCGCCGACGTTCCTCCGATGACCCGGCGGGCAGCTTCCGGGAAACCAAGCTTTTGGGTTCCGGGGGAAGTATGGTTGCAAAGCTGAAACTTAAAGGAATTGACGGAAGGGCACCACCAGGAGTGGACCCTGCGGCTTAATTTGACTCAACACGGGAAACCTCACCAGGCCTGGACACCGGAAGGATTGACAGATTGAGAGGTCTTTCTTGATTCGGTGGGTGGTGGTGCATGGCCGTTCTTAGTTGGTGGAGCGATTTGTCTGGTTAATTCCGATAACGAACGAGGCTCTAGCCTGCTAACTAGGCGTATTTCCGACATCTCGAAGGCCCGGCGTTCGCGTCGCGGTTGCTCGCGGTTTTTACTGTTGGCGTACAAACAAATCTTCTTAGAGGGACAGACGGCTTCTAGCCGCACGAGATTGAGCAATAACAGGTCTGTGATGCCCTTAGATGTTCTGGGCCGCACGCGCGCTACACTGAAGGAATCAGCATGTCTTCCCTGGCCGAGAGACCCAGGTAACCCGCTGAACCTCCTTCGTGCTAGGGATTGGGGCTTGCAATTGTTCCCCATGAACGAGGAATTCCCAGTAAGCGCGAGTCATAAGCTCGCGTTGATTACGTCCCTGCCCTTTGTACACACCGCCCGTCGCTACTACTAATTGAAAGATTTAGGTCTTCGGACCGGTACGCGGTGGCGTTTCGACGTCGCCGATGCTGCTGGGAAGATGACCAAACTTGATCATTTAGAGGAAGTAAAAGTCGTAACAAGGTTTCCGTAGGTGAACCTGCGGAAGGATCATTAACGTATGTTATAATATCCGCACAAACGGACTCGATATGTAAAAGTTATGAACATATACGAAAAGTTTGCAGAACTGTCTGCCAGCAGCGTCCTAGCGTTCGCGCGACGACGTTGCGTCCGGTAGTGAAGGCGCGGATCCTAGAAGAACGCGTCGCGAACGGAGCATCGACCCCTGGACGAGAACGACCGTTCGAGCGAGCCTTTCTGGCGTCGCCAGGTCGGGAGTGCCCAGGGACGACGGCCCGTTCGCAACCAATCCGGCGAGCGTGCTCCATAAAAACACCAAATGACCGTTTATATATGTAGTGAATGATAATAAAACTAGTCTATTAGCAACATGACTGTGACTATTATTTTTAATAAATTGGTTTTATTTTAGTATAAGATATAAATTTTGTGTAAACCGGCTCAATCTTATAAACGTCGGGTCGCCGTTTTTCAAAGGGGGGAGTAATGCTACGAGGGAATTAATTAGTCAAAATTATAATCTTAAAATATATTCAAAATTTATTAATTTAAAATTCATTATGAAAGAGTTACATTCCAATGTATTGCATTATTGCTGCATCTAGTGTTTGCATTTGCATTGTGTCATAATCAGGTCAAACTTAGACTCAGCATGTATGCAATAATAAGGAACTTTAGAAATATGAAATAAGCTTGCTAAGGGTTTGTGTAATCTTAAGGAAGCTCTTGCCAATGTGGGTAAGAGTTGTAATGGTTAAGCTAAAATTAAATTTAGAGTTAGTTGTTATCTGGGTGCGAGAGGAGAAGGTCCCGGTGGCAAGGGAAGTTGGCCCTTGCCAGTTACACCCCTCTCGGGGGGCGTAACATGTGGTGGAGGTGCGGACCTCTCGCACCCGACACGCATTCGAGCTAAAGAATATGAAAATGGCAAAGGAAATCGAGGTTCGATCAGCAAGGCGAAGAAGATTGTAACGAGGCGACTAACCGGTAGGCGAAAATTAAGAAGCAGATAAGTGGCTTCTGTTTTCGCTGAGGTCAGTCGTCCTCGTTTCACTCCGAATTTCTCCGTCATTCCCACCCTGACAAAATTTCAAAGACTGCGCATCTATTCAGAGTGGGGAACGATACGCTCCCCTATAAAACCGGTGCGCAGCCCACTTTCGAGGAGAATTTTCTGACATCTCTCAGAGTCCAGAGAATTTGAGAAAGATTTCCGAACGAGATTCAAAGCTAGTTTGCCAACAAACTAACTTTGAACTCTTATTCCGTAGTTAAATTAATTCCGATTTGTTCTTCAAACAAGCCCCGGTTCTTTTGGAACATAGATTCAATTTACCAGAGCATTAATGCGAGTGGTTTCGGTTTACAAAGTAATACTTTGTTGAATATAAAGTAAAATTAATTTTTGGGATTAATTACCCGTTCATTTCCCGTTGATTGTTCATTAACCCCTTGTTTCGCCGTTGGAGGACTTGGAGTTGTATGTGTATGGTCGTTTCGGCTGCAATGTGCAATCCAAGCTTCCTTTACTAATTAACAAGCAGTATTTGTGTTAAACAGTACAGTTGTTAATTAGGTCCCGTCCCAATCAAGTTTATGTACTAATTGCGTTGTTACGGTTATTTAGGCAAGTGAAATATATGCCTTACTGTCGCAACCCAATTGGTTTCGTAGATTTGGTGTTATTTGAACAATCAACCAGTATTTTTCCGTAATTAAATATTTCCTCCGTGAGGAAAGTAAAGGTTAGGACGAGTATTCTTTGTATACACCTGGACTCATCCGCATTAATACATTCCCGATTTTGAGTATCAATTAAAAGTAATTTCAAATACTTACCCGTATAATAAAATAATTCCGAGGTGTTTGCACCCACCTTTTGATTCATGCAGCCCTGTCTGAGTGACAGATCTGGCGCACTCTCCCTGCAAAGTCCCGTTTACTCAACTAAATCTTAATTATCCTTGTTTTATTAACCGTTTCAGTTTATTTAATTATTCCTTATATAATTATCCTGTACATAAATGTAAATATTATCTATAATTATTCCGAATAATAAATTGTTATTAAGGTTTTAAATCTCCAGTTATTTATTTACCCCTTATTCCGAACCCTGGTCAACTCAAGAGCTACCCTAGTGCACAAATAAATTCTGTACGTCAGGGGGAACGTTAGAAGATTGTCATCTTCTAACGTTCGTACGTTGTCGATCGAATTAATCTTCATTGTCATGAAGATTAATTCGATCGACAACGTACATAAGGCGAAGTTATTAAATGGAGACAGGAGAATCACTACCAGTTGAGCCAATCGAGTCAAGTTAATGGTTAAGCTAAAATTAAATTGAGAGTTGTTATCTGGGTGCGAGAGGAGAAGGTCCCGGTGGCAAGGGAAGTTGGCCCTTGCCAGTTACACCCCTCTCGGGGGGCGTAACAATATTGTGACGCTACTTCGGTTTTCCGGTGCTTTTTTTTTAAATCTTCGGTGATACTCCGGCGCCAGATTTGATAGTGGAGTTTACTCTGCAGCGGCTTCGTTCCTGTTACGGGAGTCGGAGAAACAAAGACCTAGGTAACTTCAGTGAAGAAAACACAGGGTATGCTAATAAACAAATGAAATACAAAAATAAGTACTTAGTTTATTAAACACAAAATAAAGGAGTCGTAGTTATGTACAGATTCGGTAGCCTAAAAGATGCAAGTTAAATAAAACAGTCGGCGGTGCATACGCTTGCGAACCAAATAAAATAAACTGGTATTAAAATATAATAAACGGTAGGTCAATATAATAGACGGTAGAATATTATAATAAACGGTAGGGACGGTAACGATATCGACGGAGAGATTTACACCCTTTCAAGACTTGCAAAATGCCTCCTATATGATCGGTAAAAGCAAAACTAACTAAGGGACGTTGGTTCAGATATTCCGGACCTGGGTATCGTGACCACAGCACCGCTTGAAGTCAAAATCGCCAGGAGACAAAATATCTCGGACCTGGGGCTTGTAATTTCTCTCTGACTCCGTCTAAGGAGAAATGTACAAGACCTTTCGGAAGGTGCAAAACTCTAAAGGGGATTGCTAACACT
Source organism: Hemicrepidius hirtus (assembly GCA_963082805.1). Classification (NCBI taxonomy): domain Eukaryota; kingdom Metazoa; phylum Arthropoda; class Insecta; order Coleoptera; family Elateridae; genus Hemicrepidius; species Hemicrepidius hirtus. The sequence continues at coordinate 2,204,760 of OY720167.1, forward strand.
ACCGTCTCGAAAATCAAGTCCACAGCCCCGCTTGAAGAAATGATCGTCAAGAGTAGTAATGAGAGCACCAGGGCCTCGTGATTCTACCTTGACACCGTCTAAAGCAGAACGCACAAGCTCCTACACGGAAAGTAAAATTAAAACGGGATAACTAACGGGGATGCTAATATGAGAGCCTCGGATACCACGGCCACAAGACGTGGTTGCCAAGAGTCACAATACCAGCACTAGGTCCTAGAATTTTACTTCGACACCGTCTGAAGTAAAACAAATAGCACCACTAAATTGGTATAAACTAAACACGGAGGGTAACTAAACTGAACTCACCCTAAATTGAACACGGTACACACCCTAAATGGCACTTTACAAAATTCGGAGGGTTGTAAACTCACCTAGTCGCTGTCGGCTTGTAAAACCTTAGAAGACGGATCTTAGAATTCTTTAATTACTCCAGAAAATTCGGTTTTATACTGGAAGATGCGAGTTTCGTGTCGCAAAAGGCCGAAATAATTATTAAAAACTTTTTACTGTAGGACTTTATTTTAAACTACAGGAGTTCTTACAGCAATGAATATTATTCTAAGACTAAAGCTAATTATTGTATTCGCACAGGAGAACAAAATATAGCATAAGCAACTTATTATCTAATCATATAAAGTCTGCTTTGAAGAAGCAGAGGCAGCAAAAGATAAGATGTCGGATTTTTATGTAACTCCTCCATCCTAAGATAATATTTTAACGAAAATATTAAATTTTAGAATCGATTAATTCTAACGGTTCATTTATTTGTTTCACACTTAAATATCTAAGAATTTTATGTTTAAAAGTTTGACGTTTACAATATATATATATATAGGTAGCACACAATATAAAACTTAATACAAATATTACAATAAAAATAATAGCAGTAACAGACATATAAACATGGTTATCTACGTTACTAACGGATTTCAACAATTGTTCTTGTTTAGCGAGTTCAATCTTATTGTTGAGCAGTTTTTGAGTGTTGATGGGAAGTAAATCTATGGAGCCAATCTTTATTAATTGTGGGGTGTTAGGATCAAGTTTATTGATACTAGCAACTTTCAATAAGTTACTTTCTTTATTTGTAATTTTCATGTCAAATAAGAGACCATTATGTTCTATTAAAACAAAACAGTCAGGAGTTAAATGTAACAAGTTCGATTTCTCTATGTACTTTTTGTAATTTTGATCAGAGCATTTTACATCGATCAATAGTCTATTAGGGGTCGTTATCAGCCAGGAAGAAGAGTCTTTGTGGGTGATCTTTAAATTTAATAAATCAAAAGTGTATGGTTTACATGTTTGGTTAACTTCGAAAGATAGCAACTGGGTTTCGCAAAGTTTTGAATTAGGTAACCGAAAATGATTTCTTTGGTCACAGAAATAATTGCCAGGATTGGTAAATTTACAGTGACTTGGTTCGATGGGTGTCGATTCAGTAGGATTAAACAAAATTGCATTATATGTAGGTAGAATCATGCGATAATATGTAGGGCTAATGTAAATTGGGAAAGGTATTAATTCAAGTAGTTGGTAGTTTTGCTTTTTGGTTACTAATGGTACTTCGAAAATAAACGTTATCTTGTTTTTTATCTGGTAAGCTTTAGTGACAATAACGTTTTCATATAAATGTGTGTTTTCTGGGTTAATGGGATATGGAAGATCTAGAGAATTACCATAATTTTTATTAAGAAAAGTATGTATTGATTTTAAATTGATCATTAAATTTTTATTGTCTAACAATGACATATGCATCTGTTGTGAATATGCGAATGTTAAGGCGTTTTCTAATTCGCTCCAGGTGTTAGAAAAGAGTTGTAATGAAAATAGGGCTTCATTTAGTAGATTGCGAGTGGACATAGATCCAATGGTTTGTGATAATTCTTTATTTTGGAAAATGGTTTTATTGATGTTGTTCAACAATAAATCTTGATTTTGTTTGAGAATTTGTATGTCTGCTAGGGTATCGTTAAGAATATGAGTGTGTTCAATTAAAATTTTAGCATTAATATCATTAGCTTTTTGTAAATTTGAAATTGACGTTTCGTATCTTTGACCATCTTCAGCGTCAAGATTACCTGTCAAAAATTTAAAAACAGTTCCAAGACCGTCTATCAGACCTCGTTTTGTACGAGATTTAGTTTCGGGAAATATTTGATCTAATAGTTTATCTACCTTATCAATATAGGATTTAAGCAGTAATAATTGATTATTATGGTTAAGCGTTATATCATCTATAGCTGTAAAGCTTCTATGCTCTAAAATATAATTCTTATTTTCTAATGAAGCAATAAGCAATAAAATATTTGTGCGTAAAATAATATAAGTATTGATGTCAGAGTCGTAATCAACACTTTTAATAATTGTCCATGCACCTTCACTGATGAGGCCTTGTCCAAGTATATTAGGGTAAAGTCCAGGGTTGTCCGAAATGTCAGTAATCGTGATGTCGCCTAATATTAAGGTTAAGAAGAAGGACCAGGCAATGATGTACCTGTAACATTTTTGTTTTCCTTAATAGGCAATATTTCGTTTGCATGTCTGTTAAAGACTTGCTTGGTGTGTTCATCTTGCACGGTATAAATATGATTATCTAATATTTTAATGATTTTAAATGGTCCTTCAAATTTAGCTATTTCTTATTTCTTTTGTCTTGTTTAAGAAAAACTTTTTGGTCAATTTTAAAAACAATTAAGTTTTTATGTTTGTTAAGATTTTCGTTCGGTTTTGTTTGGTTGCAATTTGTTTGTCTTTTAGTTTATTATAAAAATGGGTCATTCGATTCTTATGATCGTTTAAATAATTTTCGTAAAAAGTGTCTGTACATAGGTCATAAGGGTCTTCATTATCTGTATGTCCAAACAGGATTTCTTTAGGGGTGTATTTGAGATTAGAATGGATTGTATTATTGTATGCTAAAATACAATGAGGCATTTTATCTAACTCGGGCATATGTTTAAGGAATCTAAAATGTTCAATTAATGTGGAATGCACACGTTCAACGGGTGAATTAGATTCATGATGCATTGGGGTGGTAACATGTAGATTAATTTTATGTAGTTTCAAGAATTCCTTAAAAATTGCAGTATCGAATTCGTTATCTGCGATAATCTTTTTGGGTATAGCATAATTTGAGAAATACTTAAATAAGGCATTTGTTATATCAATTCCATTTCGTGATTCTAATAAGTAAGCTTGGGTGAATTTACTGAAATTATCGATTACTGTTAAATATTGGGTATTGTTGATGTGGAAGATGTCTATGTTAAGACACTGAAAAGGTTTATCATTTGTAGGTGTAAGTTGGAAGGCTAATTTATTAAGGTTGCGATTGTATTTTTCCCTTTTACATGTATCACAATTGGTAATGAAGGTGTCAATTTCTTTATTCATTCCTTTCCAATAAAGTGTTCTTTGGAGGTGTTCAATTGTCTCATTAATTCCTCTATGGTTCGTATCACCGTAGTGATAATCGGCAATGTATTGTTTTCTATGATCTGGGTTTGTGACGTAAGTTACTTGTTTGGTGCATTTATGAAATTTGGGGGAGTTGTCATTCAGGCTTCCCACAATGAATTTTGAAATTAAAAAAATATCATTATTTTGAAATATACAATAATATTGTTGTTTAGGAGAACAATATTCAATAAGTAATTCAGTAAATTTATCGTTATAATTGTGGTCATTAACAAATACAGTTAAGTGAGTATAACCGTCATAAGTGGTTGTTTGAATGGGTTTTGAAAGTACTGCGTTTATAAATTCGATTTGATTTTTATACCTCTGTAAGGGTAGTTCTGCGATATCAATCACAGGTGTGGACGATTGTTGTGAGTGTATTGTATCAGCTAAGGAACTTTCATCTTTTTTATTGATATTTTCACGAGATACAGCTGGTATAGGTATTGGTGTTAATGTTATGTCACTAGCATTGTCATTAAAATTGGGTTCAGGTGTATCGAGTCTATTTGTTGATAAGGGGTTAATGTTTATTCTGGAAAGGGCGTCAGATACTTTATTAGATTTTCCGGGTAGGTACATTATGGTGAAATTAAATTCTTCGAGTTTAATATTCCAACGAGTCAATTTAGAATTAGGTTCTTTTATATTTCTTAACCATATTAAAGGTCGGTGGTCGGTGTATATGATAAAATTTACACCTGACCTTCCTCTGTCGAGAACGCGGTCTTTTCTCTGTCTTCTTCTACAATTTCCATCTGGTGGAAACCGGAAGCCAGGTCGAGAGTAGAGAAGTACTCTGCTATACCAAGATTATCTAAAACCGTTTCTATAAGTGGTAATGGGTATTTATCTTCGATGGTAACTTCATTAAGTTTTCGGTAGTCAATGACTATTCTCCATTTTTTTCCCGGAGTTGTCTAGTTTTTTTGGAACGATCCAAATAGGGGCATTGTAAGGACTTTCTGAATGTTAAATTATATTGTCTTTTAACATTTGGTTAATTTGGGATTTTACTTCTTCACGATGTACTTGAGGGTAACGATAGTATATTGAATAAATTGGAATATTAGTTTTGGTTCTAATATGGTGTTTAGTTAAATTTGTAAATGAAAGGGGTAACTTAGGGGAATGAAATACTTCTTTATATTGGTAGCACAAATCTTTAAGAGATTGAGCTTCTTCGTGGTTTAAATGTGATGTATTGATATTTTGTAAATTTTCGTTTAGTATCTGATTGCGGGATTGTGTTGTTATTTCGGTATTATTAATTTGAATATTATTTGTGTCATGAGCGTTAATAAGTTCGTCTAGAACTAAGGGTTGATAAATTTCAAAAGTGTGATTTTCATCGGATGTATTTATAGCGGTGGTATAGAAATAGTTGTTATGTACTTTCACAAGAGCTCGGGGGTCTCACAAAATTGATTAAATTTAATTTTTTCACATAAATACGTGCCATTTTTATTAACGGTGGGTAAAGTAATTTGGGTTTCGGATCTAGATGGTAAAGTCGTTTCTTTAATAGGTTGAATATATCGTTTTATTTTGGAAAAATTGCATTCATTTCTACGCTGTTGTTCTTGACGTAACATAGAAGGGTTGTAATAAAATGGTACTATAGTACTGTCTATTTGGATGTGCATCCATTTAAAGTCTATCGAGGCATTAAGATCAGATATTAAATCTGCACCTATAATTCCTATCTAATTCGGGTTAAAGTCAAATAAATAACACAAATGTGTTCCGGGTTCATTAAAAAGAGAATTTATTGGGATATCAGCTATTTTATTATGGTATGATGTACCATGAGCAGTAGAAATTTGAAAATTATATTTGATTATTGAATTTGGGAAGTGTTTTTCTACAAAAGTAGGTGATAGTATAGTCTTACTACTACCTGTATCTAATAACAGTTTATCTTGTGAATTTGGAATTAATATATATGGTAGGTTTGATTTGGGAAAGTTAAAATTAAAAGTTTCAATTGAGTTTTCCGAGGCTGTTACTGAAAATTTCCAGCTTCGTCAAATCTTTCGTCTTCGGGGTCATATTCTGAATTGTTTTCAGGATAGTCAGATTCTGAGTAATAATTTTCATCATTATATTCGGTTTGTTCAGGGTTTTGTTCAGTTTCATCTTGAGAATCTAAATGATGTATTTCTTCGAAATGAAAATTTGGGGGTTGATTAGATTGTCTAATATAGGGTATTGAAGATTGGTTGTTAAGTCGTTTATTAGGATATTGGTTGGAGTTTTGATATTGTGGCAATCTTTTACTGGTAGTGCCTAATTGCATTGGCTCTGGAGGATTGGTTGGTTTAAAATCTTTTCGTGGGGCGAATACATTTCGTCCGGATTGTTGTGGGAATGGTTTTTTAAATCCAGGGAATTGCGCTGGTGGTTGATTGGGATTAAGTCTTTGTTGAGTTTGAGGAAATCTGTTAAAATTGGAGTTGAAATTAGGTTGAGGAAGATTATTGTAAGGGTTTCTTGAAACACAGGGTTAGGGGTTAAGTTTTGGTTGAAATGATTATTTTGTGTGTGGGCTTTTTGATTTGCTCTTTGATTAAAATTTTGAACTGGGTTAAATGCTCTGTTATTTGAATAACGAATATCAATTTCGTCTCTAACTATTGAAATAGCATTTTCTAAACTGTTAGGGTTTCTAGCCCTTAATAGCGTGCCAAAAGGTTCAAAAGTTCCAGAAAGAAATACTCTTAACGCTAATTCATTAGCTGTTATTAATTTATGCTCTTTTATTTCAAGGTTTCCAGGACCTAAATTAATTTTTGAATTGAAAACAGCGAGTTGGGTTCGAATCCGGTTATAAAATTCTATGGGGGATTCTTTAGGATTTTGTCTCATTTTTGACATGTTAATTGTGAGGTTAAGCTCACTTCTTTGGTCTCCATGGTACATTTTTTAAGTGTTGCCATTCTGTGAAATCACGGCTTACTTCTTGCGCTTTTCCTACAAGTTTGTGTCTTAAGGACGAGATTAAATATTTGTTTACATAAGCTTGAGGTTGGGCTGGTACCAAAAATTGAGTAGTTATAAGTTCTGCTGACCTTATAAACACTGAAAGGGTTGCAGGTTTACCGTTTGTTACCCTGGAAGGAAAAATAGGAACAAAAAAAATAACGAAGTTAATAACGCCTGTCCCTGGAAGTGATCGTCTAGGGTAACAGCAGAAGTTACCGCGACTATGCTTCTGCGAGAGGGGGTGGGTATAAAAGAAAATGGGCGCCAGAGTCCAATAAAAACGGTCCCGAAAAATACTTGGCTAAACGGACTCGATAAAGCCAGGGTAAACAAACCACCTGCAGGGTTAAGGAAATAACTGTATAAAAAAAACAAATACTCATTCAAGTATGACTCGAATTATTATATAATTAATGCAATTACCAAAAGTTGTATATATGTAGAAATGTACATTAATAACCCAAAAAAAAGGTAATACTAATACAAATGTAAAAATTTAATTAAACATTCGAATAACTTCAAATAAATCTGAAATGTACAGTACAACGCTATTCTGAAGCGGAGTATACGTAGCTACTTAATGGGAGAGACAGTTGAGCGATTCTCAACAAATAAACGAATTATTTATAAAGTTATGAACGTGCTCAAACACAAACTTGCGGTAATGATAACCTGGATAAAATTGAAATAAAACAAAATCACGGGAGTCGCGTTGGTTATTCGTTGGAAGTACTTTCTCGCTAGATAATCCAACTATTGGTCCGCAATAATACTCACAAGTCGCATAAAATTATAAAAATAATTATAACCTGAAAAATTCCGCAAAGAGGGTTAAAGCGAGGTCCATAAAAACAATAATTATACTTCGTTGTCACGTCCTGCTAGATCACCCTGTAGTAGCGATTCCAGACGCGAACTTACACTATGTTTAAAGATAAAGAGAGAAATATAATACCCCTTTCCCCACTGCTCCACGCAATCCTCATTGCGATTTCATAGTGCGTCGAGTTTACACGTGTTTTTGTTGCTTTGTGCCTTATCATTATCGCCACTATGCCTAAAAGGAAGCGTGAGAAATTGGAAGAAGCTCGGTTGGTTAAATTGCGGGCTAAGATGAAGAAATTAGAAGAACTTATGAAGGATGTTCCAACAAGTAAGTACCCATTGTTTAATAAAAATTTTCTTTTGGTGGTTTTAGCGCTCCGGGGTATTATCAGGGAGGCGTACTTAAGAAAAAACATTGCGGAGCCGGTCATTCCAGTTTTAATATCTTCCTTAAATCCTAATACTTCGAAGCAATACAATACTAGCTTTAAAAAATGGTGGTTGTATTGTACATCATTCAAAGTAGACCACCTACAACCTGACTGTCAGAAGGTATTAACGTTTCTTAATATGGAACACTTAAAGGGAGCCAGTTACTCCTCAACAAATACTCATCGATCAGCTCTCAATTTATTATTCTCTTTGAGTAATACGGAGGATAAGATTGTCCATAGGTTCCTAAGAGGCATATATAAACTAAAACCAGTATTTCCTAAGTACACCTACTCCTGGGACCCAAAGATTGTATTAAACTATTTAACTTTATTATACCCATTAGAAACTTTGTCTTTGCAAGCTCTAAATGCAAAGTTGTGTACACTGTTGACATTAGGTAGAGCTCAACGAATCCAAACGTTAGCTAAGATGGGCATCTCAAATATTTTAATTATGCAGGACCGAATCGAAATTATGTTTCCTGAACTGCTAAAAACATCGGCACCCAACCGAGAGCAGCCCAAAATTGTATTGCCATATTTCGGTGAAAAACCTCAACTTTGTTTAGCCTTAACTCTTAAGTATTACATAATGTTTACAGAAAGGCTTAGGGGATGTTATAATCAACTGCTTTTAACGCATAAGAAGCCTCATCACCCAGCTACGGCACAAACAATAGCGAGGTGGATAAAAACTACCTTGGGCAAAAGTGGAATTGATACCACACTATTTCAAGCTCACAGTACTCGTCACGCTTCCACCTCAGCAGCCGTTAGGGCGGGAATAAATATAGAAACTATTAGGGCCGCAGCTGGGTGGTCAAGTACTTCACAAGTACTGCACAGTTTTATAACAAACCATTAATAGATTTAAGTCAATATACGAAAGGAGTTCTTGATATGTAATAAACACTATTGTTTTTTTTTTATTGGAAATTTCTAATAAATACGTTTATGTCATACAAGATCCCTATAATTCTATTATTCCGGTAAATGGTAGATCGCGGTATCAGCTTTAAACATCTACAGGGTGATCTAGCAGGACGTGACAACGAAGTATAATTTGAGATTAAACGACTTACCTTAAGGAAGTTCAATCGTAATTATACGAGTTGTCACGTCCAAATAGATTACTACCCTTTCACCTCAGTTGCTGTTGCGTAACCCTGTCAATTCCGCGATCTACTATGGGTCCTCGCACTATGAAACAGCAATGAGGATTGTGTGGAGCAGTGGGGAAAGGGGTATTATATTTCTCTCTTTATCTTTTTGGACGTGACAACTCGTATAATTACGATTGAACTTCCTTAAGGTAAGTCGTTTAATCTCAAATAATGAACGCAAAATGGCAAAAGAAATGCAAAACTGTATCTGCCACCTTACAATCAAAATAAATATAATAAATACCAAATTAATAGGTAAGTATACCTCCAATTTGTTTTTGACAATACAAAATCGAGATAGATTATTTAATTAAACCAAAATTGATCTTAACCTTAAACTTCTTTAGGTAGGGTCAAAAACCGTAATAGAACAATAGATTAGCTACTTATGTTCAGTCAAGCACAAAAGGTGCTTACACACAAAAATGCTACTTATGTTCAATCAAGCACAAAAGGTGCTTACAAACAAAAATGCTACACCTAAGGTGTACAAAAGGAAAGAAAAATGATCAGGTAAATATAGTACTACCCGTATAAGTAACACTTAGATATAACGGAACTGAATAAACTTTAAATTATAGGAATAATAAATTGGTTGGTTCCGACCTTATTCTTTCTGTAGTTCGGGACCTCTATTAAGGATCGATGAGGACTCGCAGATGGTAAAACTATTCGGTCCGAGAGATTTCCTTATGAGGTGTCGAGAGTTGCAGAATGAATCGGAAAGATGATGGTCCAATTTTCTTCAGGACAACAGAAAATAACAGTCTGTAGATACCAACCGGAAGCTAGTATATCTACGTAACGTTGAGGTTGCAGTACAACCCAAAAGTAAATGGTAAGTCGATAAGACTATAAACGTAAAACGTAGAAGGTAAAACGTAAAAGTAGAAGCCTGAAAAACAATGAAACGTCTAAATTTACAGAAACTAAACTGAAGGGTAGAAACGTACCTCAAGATGATGGACGGCTTAAAGAAGCTGGTTATTCAAACCTTCAAAATCCTAAAATCACTTTAGCGGATGAATTTATTAACACCAAGCCGATACACAAAATCGAAATAATAATTCACCAATTGAGGGATGACGAAGATAACAGCCGATTAGCTTTTCCAAAAAGAAATAATTTTTCGACAACCTCACGGTATGACAACCAGGAAACTAATGGCTACCCAACAGGAAGAGGAAAATGAATAAGATAAAAAGGATCCCAAATGCACATGACAGGAAGTCTGAAAATGAGGTAAAAACTTTGAAAATATCCAAGGATGAGCAAAATAATAACAGAATGTATGCAGCCAAATAAGCATGAAAATCAAACAACTCACGAAAGCCTAACTTCATACAGAAAGGTGACCAACCAACGACTAAAGGAGAACAAAACCAAAGTCTAAAAATAAAGAAAAGGGAAAAAGGGAAAATAACCTGTAACACGTTGTATGTCGGTATGTCCGAAATCATACGAACGTCAAATCCTGGGGGGAATAATGCCATGATTGTATTTTCTTCAATAAGATTTAACTCGTTTAAAAGTAGACTCAGGTCTTCTATACTCATTAAATTTAAAATTAAATGTTAAAAACGTTTGAGATTTTTTTAGAAAGTTATTATTACTTATGTTAATCTTGTAAATAGTAAGGGTAAGGGTTCCTACGCACAGAACATAAGTCAACCAGAAATTAAGTAATTCTATTAGTTACGCTGGTATATTGCTTACTACGATCTGTCTGATATTTAAAATTAAGTGGAAGTTAGTAAATTTAACTTATTTGTTTAACATTATGTTTTTTCGATGCACTATTGTTGCACTTGAAAAACCTGAAAATTCTTACTTCATTATTTTGATAAATACTGTTGATTGTTGGATTCACGTCCTTTGGATTGGTGGTCCTTGTAAATGGACGGCACTTCTGTTGATTGGTGTCCCTGTTGATCTCGATGATCAGATGATTCTCGATGAATCGAATGTTTCTCGATGAAACGGTGACTTCAATAGTCAGGAATTGTCGAATTTCAAATGTTGCTCAGTGTTGGCGATGTTTGTCCTATGCTGGGCTTCAATTGATCTTCGCCTGGTTCAATTATCAGATGTGCGGTAAAGTGTTGAAACACACGTTTTTCACACGTTTTTCACAAACACTCGTTTTGAAGAAAAACTACTAGACGCCGCACATCCTACCGACTGCGCCAGTTTCGTGTCGCAAAAGGCCGAAACAATTTTTAAAAACCTTTTATTTTACTGTAGGAGTTTATTTTAAACTACAGGAGTTCTTACAGCAATGAATATTATTCTAAGACTAAAGCTAATTATTATATTCGCACAGGAGAACAAAATATAGCATAAGCAACTTATTATCTAATCACATAAAGTCTGCTTTGAAGAAGCAGAGGCAGCAAAAGATAAGATGTCGGATTTTTATGTAACTCGCGCACTCGATCCCCTACACTAAAGTCGGCCGGTACGGGAAGGGGCCAGCGCTCGCTGCTTCGCGGTCTGAGCGAGCTCAAGCGACAACAATACATATACTAAAATATTTACATTGCAACAACGAATTAAACTAAATATCTTATTTAACAATTTAAAATAAATTATTACGGTCTTAAATAAAATATAATTAATAATTTTAAGAAAATTTACGGAACTTCGTTACAATATAATATATTGCTATGATCCCCTCACCTTATAGCACATATACTAAGCTGTAATAAACACAAAAGAAAAAAATGTTGGGCGCCAGTATTCTTCTTTTTGAATACAAAATAAAAAATAAACTCTCTTTCCTCAGGGTCGTAAATTTCAGGTCGTCGATGAACAGAGCTAGATATTGAATAATACAAAATTTGAAATAAAACCTCTTTTCTAAATTGAACACAAAACATAAAATTTATTCAACAAACAAAAATTAAAAAAAACAACTTATTATATATAAAGCAATTAAAATCATACACACAAACCACAAAAATTGAACTGAAAATGTCAAACAATAAACCCCCCAAAACAAATTAATACAAATAAAAACAACTTATGAATAAACTTAGCTTAACTTATTATAATCCTGAGTACGGTACTGCTCTATGTTTTTCCAGTCTTGCGCAAGTCAATCCAAAATCCAAATTACAATATGTCGGCAATATGTAATCAATAGTGAATCCTCAATTAACAACACCAACCAGGTAAGTTATATTACCAATCACTTGTTTCACAAACTTTTCATTTATTCAATCTTGAATAATTGTTAAATAATGACAGCCTTATCAAAACACCAACTTTTTCTCAATTTTAGGTTATAAAAATTCACGTGGAGCTACGAAGGTGCTGACGACAAACATTGAACAAACTGAAGTTTTGGTGGTGCTCTTGTATTTATAACTTCAGCAATTTTTAGAACAATTGAAGCTTGTTGTCATGGTAAATTCAATAATTTGGTTATATTACTAGGATTTTCCCATATAAACAATTGCTAGTTCGTAACCAAAATAATTAAATTTTCTTTTTAATTATTCCATTCTGGCGCCTGAAAACTTCTTAAAACTGACTTCATCTTCTTCATCTATGAAAATTCCTCTTTCATTTGATGTATAATAACGCTGGTTTTGATTCGAACACTTTTGACACTGATTATTAATTTCACAAAATTTTGTCATAATCTGTTCTCTTTGTTCAAAGTCACTATCATAATCTTGTAGCTTACAACAAACTACTCCTTTAAACATAAACAGATTTACATCTAATCTATTCAAAAACCACATTTTTATACAAATTAAAATCAGTTCAGTTCCCGTTTTATAAAAATAACTCGTCATTCATACTTTACACACCTTACTTCTAACTATACATAATTTATAATGCAAAAACACTGTTTACATTGATTATACAACTATTAACCCCAATTACAAACATCAACATCCATTACCCAGTTCAATCTTTTACGTTTTATAATTACCGTTTTAACATAAATTTACTTTTTAGGTTTTTAGCCATCTAAATAAGAAGTTCTATATTTAAATGGAAATTTTGAAATGAAATACAACCATCAACGAACTAAAATTGACAACCAAACATGGAAAAGAGTTCAACGAAGTTAAAAGAAAAATTAATTTAGAAAAACTGAAAACTTGATTACCGGAAACGATACTCGGCAACCCTGCTTTTATTATTTTGTGCTTTTTTTATTCAACAATTTTACTAACCCATTAAATAATTGTATTTATAAGAATAAAACTAATAATACTAATCTTTATTTTTAATCTATAGTGCTTAAATCACAGCAATACATAGTAGATTCCGTGACCAGCTGTAGATGGGCGGGTTCAGTTAACCTGATTGATAAAGGAGATGTTTTGATAAGCTCGATGGTGAACGAGAAGAGTTAGAGTGGACGCCTTCTCCAGACAGCGGCGGAGTGGTGACCATGTATCGTGGAGCCCCATTTGATCACGCCGTTAACGATGTTGCTCTTCATACTAGGAGGAAAGGCCAGTAGTTGTGCTGTAGGTTGGTTGCATGGGAGCCAAATTCCCCTAGCACCAACTAATAGTGGTAGGAAGACGAACTCCTTTCCATACCATCGGGAACGGGCTGCTCCCAGGAACCGGGGATTGACATAAACCATGCGTTTATTTTCCCAAGACAAAGGTCTTGGACCCTCCCAGTAAACCTGTGCGTCGCAAACGACCACAGTTTGAGGGGTGCGGTGAATAACAAGGTCTGGTTTAAACAGTTGTCCGTCTCGATGTCTGACATGAGGTTCGACTTCGGTGGTCCAGCCTTTTCTTCCGGTATGCCTGGCGACCTGGTGGACGATCTGGTTGTGGCGGGATAGTCTCTCGTAGCGCGTTGCGGGGCAGGCCTGTAGCACGTGTGACAGTGATTCTACTCTATAGCATCCCGCGCGGCACATCCGTTGGTCTGCAGCGTTGTAGGGTAGACCAGCAGTGGGCAAATTATTGGTCCTAAGTTGGACGGCCCTTACGAAGTCTCTCCCGCTCCATCCACTTGGTATGTTGATGAGCCAGGAACGGCTAGTGGAGTCTTCCGTAGCGCCTTCAAGGCCTTTACTATATGCTCTTGTGGCCACCTCTTCTCTCCATCTGGGAACAGGATTGACCAATTCTGCCAGCTTCTCCACGCGCGTCATAAAGGCTAGAGCGAAACCACTTGATAAGGTGTTAGCAATGGTTGCGTCGCCCCAAGTGGACAAGGCCTGAAGTCGGCGGTGGAGAATGTATGGAATGGTGCCTCGTAGTTGGGGGATACCGACGCCACCGTCTCTGGTCGCGACGTAAAGGTGTTGGTCGCCGGTATGTATTGACAGGTGTAGTATCCGTTTCACAGACTTCTTGATGAGCCGGTCGCACTCATTCCATATACCGCCAGTTACCGAGGGTGATGATAAAGTTTTGGGATCAGATGTATCTTCAATATGGCTAATTTGTAATCTGGTTTTAATGGGGATGAATGGAGATGTGACAGCCAGCGAGTGAGGTTAAAGATGGTGGGTTTAGATGCTCCCGTGGTGCTGAAGGTGTGACCCAGATAGCGGAAGGTTATAAGTTCAGTTACCGGAGTG